>CM041521.1:1600200-2157874 GCA_023091065.1 Dianthus caryophyllus | reverse complement strand
TGAATAATTGTGATCACTTCGACAAGTAAAAAAAATTAAAGAAAAAAAAGTGATAAAATGATTGCAAAAATTTAATTGTCTTGTGACCACGGATCATGATCACCCATAAAAATTTATTATTGGTTCAAAAATCATAATCCATCGGTCATTTGTTTAAATTTCTCTCAAATTACACTTACAAAAAAGTCAAAAAGTAAACAATTCACTGAAACGGAGGGGCGTATATAATTTGTAGTTAAAGGTTGATTACTGCTAAGGATGATATAGGTCACGAAAGTGTTTATTAAATACAATCTTTTAAAGTGATAACTAATAAGCTAGTAGGGATAGTCACATCTAATGGTGTGGAGTTTTGATATATCCGTTTTTCTCTTGAATATAAATTTCAAACAATTTTAGAATAAACTAATACACTAAGTTTTAACGAATTCTAAATTCCAATCAAAGAGATGAGGTTCTAAGTTCTACCTTTCATTCACACTTACAAAATTTACCCGATTTACATTAACCTTGCTTTTCTTACCTTTTAAAAAAATAATAAAATGAGCCTCGAAGACTCTCTTATGTAATCTTGCACATACAACGATCACATATCTGAAAAACTAAAAACCGTGAAGACGACACAACGCACCTTCAAAGTTCAAACCGAACGAGCGATCTTAGGCTACCACCATGAGCTGAATTACTGATTACAGAGGGCAAAACAGAAGGCCGCAGGTGTGAATTGAATGCACTCCTCTGCCTACATCTTCCCTCATTCAATGCCCCCTTTCAACTTCATCATTCATTTCAATCATACCTTTTCCCCTACTTTCTATAGTGTCCTTTACCTAATTTGCCTTACGAATTTACGATACGATGACAAATATACGAGATATTTCTTATACTCAAGTAATACTTAATCATTTCATCGCCATAACTCACTCGACGTAAAAATAATCTGATTCTAGAGTAGTTTAACTGCCATATAATGACTCCAAATGCTAAAATGACGATTTTTGGTTGGGGGGAAATAATACAACCGTCAGATGAGATATCTCGACATGTGACGAGCGATTTTCACACGAAAAGGGAAATCTTTTTGATCAAGTATCTGAATTACTGAATGACTAGTCATTGTTACTTGTCCTCCTGCATTTACTTCGCTTACTGCTACAAGAGATTATTAGTTGTATGCAAAACTTTGCACAATTTGTTGTTTTTTTTTTTTTAAGTTTTTGTGCCAAAGTTCAAAACTTTAAAGAAAACCCTAATAAATAGGACTTACAAAAAGTCAATTTGATTATAAAGTTTTGATCTTTTTACGTTTTTTAATGTTTTTTTTTATTAGGATTAGATGTGGGGCTTAAATTTTGTTGAAGATGAAACTTTGGTTTAGTAAGAGAAATGTTGGGGAAATTAAATCTCACCATAGAAAGGTCAAAAAGGTGGATAACATTGCATCATCTTTCTGTTTTAATTCTACTCAAAATCGTGAGCCAATAGCGGTTACACGCGTATAACATTTCAAAACGGTGTTTTTATTCCTTACACTTTCTGTCATGCAGTTGTAAACCGCCTCTTACACAAGAGACACTAGTTTGTCGGGTTGTTATTGTCTTTCTTTTTCATTGAGTGGATATTTTAATAAGGATTCAGTTCTGATCATTATTTTGTTTGGATTAGTTGAAATGGTTTGTAATTTGATAATTCTGATATCTTTTGTATGTATGTGAATATTGTACTGTTTTGGACTTATGCAGGTGTATGTTTACTGACATTACAAGCTGTAAGCTTTTTGGAATGTTAAATATTTTAGACATATGTGGGATTCTTGTGTGATCTCGAATTACTTCTGTCAAAATTCATCGTGAACGATTGTTTGTCGACAAATCTTTGTGAGATTGGACAGCTTCGTGGCGGCTCCACGTCGTTAAAGGAAATTTTGAGATTGATTGATTGATTTTTCATAGATATTTACGATAACAATTCAGGTTTAAATAGACATTGTTTGATTTTTACTAGTTACTGCAAAAGCTCCTTTAGAGGGTTGTTTCTGAGTTTCCGGGATAAGGAAAACGGCGGAAAATTGTATGGGCGATAGAGATATGTGACCTGAATGCTGGGTCCGATGATGTCTGTGTAAAATACTAGTCCACACTGTTCATTTCAGCTTTCTGTGTGCTTAATTCCGTCAGTCTATTTCCCCATTTCAGTGCTTCTGACAGGAATGGAGACTTTCTCCGAGAGTTGGGATTCTTTTGTTTCCGTTGAACATTAATCAAACACTTATTACAGTGTAAAGATTATAAATCTTCAAGTAGTGTACCATAATTTTTAATCGGAACTCAGCTGATAGAATGATATGAGCGTTACAATATCGGAGTAATAGTGAGATTATATTTTCCATATGGTGCATCTGCACAAAATTGTAATCTCTTCCATGTCAATTCCAGGGACTCGCCAATTTCTCTTCGAGAATCATATGGCCGTCCAAACCCCCACCAGGACAATCCATCGATTCAAGTACAGGCTCAGATCAAATCAGCGCGGCCTCACTTGAAAAAGGACGTAAGTTTTTGATACATTGGGTCCCTAATAATATAGATGCAAGTCAAGCGAAAAGTTCTATCTTAATATCGAATTGGTGATATAGGAAGATTCGCTCTCTACATTCTTAGCCGATGTGGGACAATGCTGATATTTTCCGCTGACATAATCTTGCGTGTAATGTTATCGTAATGGCAGATACAGCTGCTTCAAAATGCGGCTGCAGCAGGAAAAAAATAAATGCGTAATGATGCTTCTTGAGAAAGCCATTGGTCGAACTTCTAGTACATTATCACCAGGTCACAGACATTTCGGGCTTCTCAGGTAACTCAAAATCTTTTTTTTTTTGTCGGTTAACACTTGAACGCATATTTCTACATTGAGCATCATTTTTTTTTTTTGCTAAAATGTAAGCTTGTCATTCATATCAAAATCATATACAATATCACTTCTTTAACCATCAAACGACTCCACCATTCTTTGTCTACAATAGACCACGCATTCGACTTCCTGACATTTACACATTGAGCATCATTGAAATCACTAATAATTTCGCTTTTCTTAGACAAAGGAGCTGATTAGTGAGATTGGAGTTGCTTGAAGAAGAGGTAGCAAACAGAGAGCAGCGTGTTCTTACGCTTACAGGAGCATATTTAGAAAAAGAAAAGAGCGTCAAGTGAGATCTCACCTGCCAAGCAAAGCTCTGGGATGGCTTCTTCCGCGCACGCTTAAAACCAAAATAAAAAAGAAAGCACCCGAGCATCATCTCGAGTGCATTTTGTTCCTCCAACAACTTCCCCTTTCGAGCTTTCTCTCTAAAAAGCGCTTCTGACAATCGAGACAACAGAAACAGGAATGCCTATTACCTTGCACGGGAAAGACTTGACATTCACCACAGGAAGTCGCCTTTCCTGCTGCAACCAAGGTAGTGAATTAAAATATTGACCTTTGATTATGTTTTCGAAAGGCGTGCCTTCACTGATTAAACATTGATAATTTATTTATTCAATACTAATTACAGTGTTTGTTCATCATGTTTTAGGTCGATGGAAAAACCGCCGCCTTTAGGAGGAGGTAGAGAAAACACCCTTTAGTGCTTGGACGTTAAAGCGATCATCTGCAATCAATGCCCTAGCAAGCTGTCAGAGGAAATGGTTAGGTGTATGGCGGTTGCAGTCTACCGCTGGCTTTGGCGCATAGTATCTATTGAAAACAGACGTGAAACAGTCGTCTAAGTCATGTGCTACGTATTGCCCTCGACTGAAAATGTTGCTTCCAAGACCAAGGTCGAGATATCCCTCGATGCCAAACTGATAAAAAGCCAGCATTCTCAAGCTTCTACATGCATCCCAACAGTTACAGGTAAGTTTCATGGTTCATCTCTGCGTTTGAGCAGTTGAAATGAAATTTAAGAGCTGTTCAGATTTACTTTAGACTACGGAATGAGTAAAAGAGGCCTGAAGAATGTCTTGTGAATCTTCTATACTTTCTCGACACCTCTGCCAATTCTGAACTCGTCAAGACTAACATTCCACTCACTACAGAACCCTCGTTGAGCAGCGCCAGGAAAAAGTGGATGTGAGTCAGATGGAGACCAGAGCATAAGAATTGCATTTTGGATCAATGTGTATAATTCACTCATCATGCATGTAAGAGTCCTAAGTTAATCAATAAGATTTGTTTGTCTGTTTTGATGGAATTCGTAGTAACTTTTGGTCTTGATATCTTACTGCAGGCATATTTAGCCTACGGAATTCCCCACAGCTCTCTGAAACGACTGCGCTTTGTTTCACAAAGGTAGTGCACTTTTATTGAACTTTTGATAGTGGCTCAAAAAATGCTGAATACGACCCTCGTTTGCTGAACAAGAATATGATTCTATGTAGCGACTTACGTTTGACAATTCTATCTGGTTATACTTGTTTACAACTCATTGAACTACGGCTGTTTTTGTTTTTATGGCATTTTGTTTAGACTTGGTGAATTGACATGTGTTTCCTGTTTAGCGCAGGCAGCCTACAATATTGGCCGGTCTGGTGCGTAAAGTGCAAATGCCATTGAACACTACAAATCATTTTGCTTTCATACTACTCGAAAGTTGCAGGGGTAATAGCTTCTGAATTCTGACTTTTGTCTGTCACAAATAGATAATGTAATGTTTGTACTTACGGTCGCTTTTATTGTATGCACTAGTGGTTTGAAACCATACTCATCAACCGTGTATTCAGGAAGAAATCTGCTGAAGAGAAGCAACTTCGCTATGTTTAAAACCTCGGTATTCCTGATTCGCAGGTCAGCTTGTTTGCTTTACTGCGTTTGTGCAAATGGAGCCTTTTCTGATCCCGTGGTAACTTTTTTTCCTTCCAATAGGTCCATGTTTTTTTGACTGTTATCGTGATTGATAACTAAACCACCAAATATCAACACAGCTGAGTCACTTCGTACCGTCAAATTCTAGGTAGCATACGAATCAAAATTTGAATGAGAAACTTCCATGACGTGGGTCCGCATTTAATCAATTATTCAACTCTCCAATTTTCGAACACAATGACAACGTGTTTTGCTGGAGTGCCAGCAAATTCATGTTATGCCGACGGTTTGAAACCTAAGTTATGGAGTCATCACTGAAATGCCTGCTCAATAACTTTACGGAACCAATTTAGGGGTGACATGTATGTTAAATATAAGACCCATTGAGATAATATATATCAGGCGTGCAGCTGAAGGTAATACACGGCAGCAAATGTGAAAGAGCGAACTAGAAGAAGAGCAAAGCGGGAGTTTCTGCAAAGCAAACATCATAGTACTGAAAATCCAAGAGAAAGTGTTCCTGCCAAAACTACTAGAAAGAGTTGCACGGGAAGCCGGGCATGAGCTCAGACAGCCTCTCTGAAGTGGGTTAGTGTAAGTCGCCGATAAGAAACTCCAGCATGTCGATACAGCCGATGCCTGGGACGGTAAGACTGGCAAGAAAGCATGCGCAGGTCATCGAATGGTTGCCTCACAGCTCCAAATTTAGATATGCATTCTCACAAGATTCAGCCACAAAGCCATGGTGGATTTGAGATTAGATTGTTCACTGCTCTTGAGTACATTCTTATTGTTGTACCAGAAAATTCTGTCAGAATATTGAATGTTTATGTAGTCTTCTTACTTGACTGTACAAAAAATGTGTAACTTATTTCGGTTTGTATAGAAATTACTTCTTAGTGTTCTTACACTGTCATCTTAATTCTTAAGTTACGCTACTACGCAATATAGATACCGCCCGATGGGCATCGAGCTGTCGACCCTGCATCGTACTTCAAACACTTAATTGAGAAAGATGGTAGCGCAAAGGCAATGAAATGAAGTCAAACCAATATGATGAGCTATTTCGCTTAATTTATGATTTGAATTAATGAAAATTCAAAAATGAATTACAAAATAAAAAGTTTAACGATGCTACAACACAACCACCTTTGAAGCAACCAGTACTTGCCTACAAGGCTTAATGGAATCGAGAAATTCTTGAATCTCTTACTTCTCTCCGCTCTTCATTCTCGGCTATTTCTTTGACGGTGGTCCAAGCTTTTCTTCTTCTTCTTCGAGGTACCCCGACTTTTTCTAGTTGTGGAGGAGCTGAGTTAACCAAAACCTCTTCACCTGATTCCTTAGGTCCGGTTTTCTTCTCTTCCTCTTCTTGCTATCCAGCAAAGTTGGAGTGCCTGTCGAAGAATTGACAGCATTACTTACTGCCAGTGACGGTGTTGCGTTTAGCTTGTTCATGACGGGATTGATTGCGCTGCTTCTTCTCAATGTATTATCTTTATGTTTTGGTACTGCGAGGTTACGTCATTTCTTGAAGAACCAATTTGTTTCACGTATCCTTTGGGTGTCCCTCGCTTTAAGTTACGGTGTGAGCAAAAATGGCAGAGTGTAAACAACATTATTCTGCGAACTGTTTTGAGTTTGCTGCCCTTGCGTCTTTGGCTTGGTTTTTCTCGATTCGAATTGTGCAGTTGACACCAGGTTGAAGAATTGTTTCGCATCTATACATCAAAGTCGCTGCTGTGTTAGCTAGCCCGTTAATAAGACAAAGACATGCGGCGTTTGCCAAACAATTCATGGTGCAGGATTTCGTTTCCAAACTTATCAAAGACTTCAGAAAATTTCACACGGCTTCAAAAGAACTTGGACTTTAAAAAAACACATAATCTCATACGAGTAACAAACAATTTCAACAAACTTCAGACGTCAACCTCTAAACAAAAAGAAGGTGTCCTTCATGGAGAATGAGAAGAAGAGCCACACAAACTTTTTCAACCAGAAAAATAGACGGATTTAAAAGGCCGGACATGGATTTCATACCGATATCATAGTGTTGTATCAGACACAAGAATGGCCAAAATGAAGTCATGTGCTTTTGCACTCTACGGAGCGAGCTAAACGGAACTGAAGTGAACCAACTCGACCACTCTATATCACTCAATTAAAAACCGAAAAATAAAATTACGCACTTTTGCATACCCTTTTAAGCACAACATCAGATCAACCACAGATTTAAAAACTGCAATGAAACTAACAAACAAAGACTATTAAACCAACAATTGTTGAACTAAAAAAGACAATACCTTTAGCAATGAAAAACAGATGGGTCAATAATGAAACGATTGATTTTACGCGCCAATTCAAAAATCGAAAGGTAAACAAATAGCTAAAACAAATGAAGCAAAACACACCACCAATGCAATCAATTGTCAAGAACCAACTCAACCAAAAGGTTAAGCTGATGGTTGGAGGCCCAAGATCGGTTTTATACACTCTAACAAGCCCCCTCACGCGAATGCTTACTTTGGGCTTGAAGCGTGACGCCAAAATGCCCTTTGGCGCTGAAGCATGGACGCAATACTGATGCTCGCCACTTCGCAGTGCGAAATATACCACTTTGAAAGTGAGGGGCGGTGAGATTCGAACCCGTGACCTTTTAGTCACAAGACTCTTATACCATGTCAAAAACGAACTCAACCAAAAGCTTAAGCTGATGGTTGAGTTCAGATCGATTTTATACCCTCTAACATCAATCAATCAAGCCGAAAGCCATGAAATCAACAAAGACAACAACTAAACAAAAACAAAGGAAGTACCTTTGCCAAGGGATATTAATCAATTTACGGCTCAATTACAAAATCGAAAGGTAAACAAATAATCGAAACAAACAGAGTAAAACTACAACACACACCACCAGTTCAATCAAAACACCAAATTAACAACTGAAAAACAGAACCAAAAAGAAAAAAGGCAGTACCTTTGACAAGGGAAAAGAGAAGGGTCAGTAGGAATACCCAAAGATTGACTAAAATCAGCAAAATTATGACCAAAAATGCACTTAAACTACCAAATTGAGGGAACCCAGAAGACCAAACAGCTAAATTTTGAAGGTGATTAAGTTTGAGAAGTGATTTAGGGTTATGGGATTGTTTTTACCACTTGCTTCTTCTCTAATTGACATTAATGTTGTTGCAATTTCTCCTTTGTTTTCTTTCTTCTTCCCTCGTTTTCCCATTTTAATTTGCTCTGATTTTTGTTCAAGTGTTTTTCGCTTTGTTTTGGGGTTTTCTCTTTGGGGAGTTTCATCGAACACTTGGGTGATCATGACTCGTGAAACAATAATACTCCACCTGTTTTAGAACGAGGTCGTGGCCCGTGGGGATTCTTTATGTGGGCCGGTAAAATTAATTTCACATTTTGACCCGAAAATTTAATTTAAATTTGAAAGGAATAAAAGAGATGCTCAAGACTTGGGACGGGTTCTGGGTTGGGCTAGCGGATGCAGTGTCATACAAAACATGAACTAAGCACTATTCGCGCTTGACGAGACAAGTTGAGCTATTGGCGGGCCATGTCACGTCACGCAAAATATGATCGTGGGCATGGCACATACTTTGCATGGCATGGCACGTGGTGAGTTGTGTTAGCCAGTGGCGAAATGGTCTTGTCGGTAGAGAGCTGGCCATTTGCGCGCCAGTTTGGCCCATCTCGCTGTGCCCAACCCACCACCAGTCCAGTGGGCCACAATATGGTGGTCCCACCCGCCAAAGCCCAATCGGGCCCATCAAGCAATGTGTCGTGGTTGGGCTTCCTTTTCTACAACTTTATAACCAGGTGGCCAAAACTCAAGCCATGGTGAAAGCACGAGCTTGAGAATTGAGGCTCCCCCGTGGCCAAGTCAGCTCGTTCAATTAGCCAACTTTAGAATTATTTAATTTATGTAATTGCTCGTTGTACTTCAATTTTTACTCAAACATATATATTTGGATCTGAAAACTTTCAACCATTTGTCCTTTCAATAAGGCCATGAGATAAAGCTCTCACATTAAATTAAATGACAGGCCAAAATACAAATTATAGTTAATCATAATTATCAACTAAAATAAGACAAAACTATGTGTCAATCGAAAGACAAACGAGTGACTTTACAATAATTTATCGAAACCCAACTCACCCAAGAAATTCTTAACTATTTTGAATTAATTCCAAAAATTTCTTAATCTTTCACAAATCATCAAAAATTTCTTAAACTACTTTGAATTAATTCCAAAAAATTTATGCTTAAAACGGATAATAATACACATAAACCCAAATAAAATTTTCCAAAGAAAAAAAGGGAAATATTCTACTCCTCTGTCGTTGGCTATTTGCTTACACTTTTCTATTTTAAAATAGACAAGGCGCTATTGTTTACATTTTCCAAAATCTTGGCGTGACTCCAGAGAGTGTACCAGTGATGTCGGTGGGGAGGATTTTCAGCGAGTGTCTCCGTCATCCGCCACTGTAATGGATGGGGATACATTAGTGGGTCGTGGAGCGGTGGTGGAGGTTGAAAGTGTCCCCCGCCGTGGGTGGTGGGGCGGTGGTGGGTTTCACCAAAACTCCGCCCAGCCGCCCGCCCACACCCGCCCGCCTCCACCCGCCCACTTGTACATTTTATTAATATATTAATATTACTATTAATATTATACATACATCAATCACCAGCCTTTAATCTTTGACCCACTATTATTATACAGTATCACACTCCTCATTCCTTCTAAAAAACCCTAATTCACAAATACTCGACACTCAACAGCCTCCACAGCAGTCACACACTCACACTTCCTCACTCGACGCTCAACAAGTCAACAGCCTCCACGCTCGCCGATCTCCACCGCTCGCCGACCGTCGACATCTGCCCCACCTAACCGCCTCAATATTGTATGCATCTCATATCTTATATGTAATTTTGGTGGGGCGGGTGGTGAAGCAGTGCTGGTTAAAAAACCACTCGCCAAAGTGGTGGAGGCGGGTTGTCCGCCATGGGTGGTGGGGCGGGTTTGGAGGTTGGTTTTTGTTGGTGGATGTGGATATGGGGTACCCTTCCCCCGCCTCCGCCCCGCCCCGTTGACATCCCTAGTGGCCCCTACTCACTCAACCAATAACATTTGATAAATTTAAGCAAACGGGGCCCCCTTTGTACTTATATTATTATTTTATTAGTTTTTTCCCAACCTCTCTCCTCACATCGATAAATGTGTATAAAGTAAACGTAAACAAATCACCGAAACGGAGGGAGTATTACTTTAATTGTTTATATTTATATTTACTCCGTAATATTTAACTTTAAAAAAAAAAAAAAAAAAAAAAAAAAAGCCCTCCAAAATCCAACGGACCAAAAAAAACAACGTGTCAAAAAAGCCCCAAATATGAACCATTAGATTGAGATTCATAACACATCCCCATTTTCGCATCACACACACACTCACTCACTCTCCTTTTTTTTTTTTTTTTTTTTTTTTCCCCAAAATTTGAACCTAAGTCACTTTCTCTCTCCTCATTTTTATTGCCGCATTTTTCCCCGAAAAAAAACCCCAATTTTTCTCACTCTTCTCCCTCACTTTCTCTCTCCTCCGCCGGAATCTCGCCGCCGACGACGTCGCTTTGTTTCCAGTAAGTTTAATTAGGGTTTCTTCGATTGTTTTGTTGTTTTTTGAATTTTTGAGTTTGGTGGAAAAATTAGGGTTTTGTGTGTGTTGTTTTTTGGGGGGTGATGTGTAGGTTTTGAGGTACATGGTGGTGATGAGCTTTGAATTAGGGAAGTCGTAAATCGATTGCGAAGATTTCTTCACCTTATGGAGGGAGGTAGCTTCTTTACTGCCTTACTTGGTCTGGTATTCTTCATTTCCTTCTGTTTTTTAATTCGGTTTTTCATTGTTCGTTATTTCATTGCCGCTGTTTTGGTATTCGTGGAACGATACTGGTTGAATTTATTTGGTAGTTGTAATTGAAGTTTATTGTGTACTTTTTTTTAGTAGTTCTTTACTCCATAGTGGTTGAAATGAAGACGGGTTATATATGTAAATGTCGCAGGAAGAAATTTTGTAAATTTTGACGGGTTAGAGTGACTCTACACAACTTTATTTGGTAGCATTATTGTATTTTGATGGGATAATGGTAGTTCTTATGATCTTTTTGTGTAAACATTTTCTCGGGTTTACCTCCTAGCTTCCTGTCGATGTAGTTAGTTTGACTGTGTGCATCTAACGATCCTAACTTAACCCGATACGCTTTGATATAACATAAAGTCGTTATAAATCACATTCATTGCTTTCTACACCTGTCTCACGGTAGCGGACATATTGTTGAATTGGTAAGGATGGATACAAAGTATAAACTTAATACTAGTGGTGCTGGAGCACAGTATGGGGCCTCTTAAGTGAAGAATGGGAGTGACATCGCATGTCTACTTATTTTGCTATAATTTTTGGTAGTAGCAGTAAATGAGTTCAGTCATTATTTTTGTGACAGAGCAGCTTGATTAGATTCTCCATTCGGTGCATCGACAAATTGTTTGTTTTTTTAATTTTATCAAAGTCTTGATAGAACAACCCAAAATGGCTCACTATTTGATTTTGATGGTGCGAAATAACAATCATTTTATTCAGTTCTCGACTACATTTTATTTTGCCTCTTTGGGTAACAACAGTCCTCCCTTACTTGGAACGGTGGGAGTTATAGAGCCGCTCAAGATATTGGGATAATGTTGGACAAACACCTCATAAACTAATTAATGAAACCGAACAAGCTAATGAGATATATATGTGAATGATTGTGCTTAATGTAGTGACTGCATCATCGATTTTCGTTTGAAAAGGCATGAGCTTGCATGGCCTTAAAACCTGCATTAATTTATTCCATTGCTTTTTTTTTTTTTTTTTTTTGATTTGCTTTCTATTTGCATACATTACATTATACCAGTAACTGGTTCTTCTATTAAGTGTCCTGTCATCCTGACTAATGCAAGGTATGTTGTTGTATATATGCTACCTTGGTGTTGCAATGGAGATGTGCTGTCCTCGCCTTGGTTCCTGTCTGAGATAATCAGTATAGTGGAACTGTAGTCATATTTTCCAATTACTCCACCAATGCTCGAAATTCAAAGCATACAAGTTGAAAATAAATTGAAGGAGAAAGATTGTACATTTGTGTTATCTTGTTCTACCACGAATCGATGATCTTATGTTAATCGATAATATTGCGTTAATCGATGATATTGTGTTTCTTTGTTGCTTTTGTGCTAGGAATATGCCAATGGATTATGATGACGATGATATTTCGCGCCAGAATCTTCATTTAGCCAGTGAAAGTAGGAGTAGATCTTCCTCTGTGCTAAGACCATATGATTTTCCTAAATTTGATTTTGATGACAACCTCCAAGGGCATTTGAGGTTTGATAGTTTAGTTGAGACTGAGGTTTTTTTGGGTATCCAAAGTCAAGAAGACAATCAGTGGATTGAGGAGTACTCCCAAGTAAGTAATGGAATGGAGATTAATTCGACTCCAGCTGATTCATGCTCAATTTCTAGACGAGATAATGTTTGGTCTGAGGCTACATCCTCAGAATCTGTCGAAATGCTTTTAAAATCCGTTGGCCAGGAAGAGACCATTCCTGCAATGGGAATTATACAAGGGACGAATGTGTGTGATGATCAGGGTGCTTCCGCTAGACATATAGAATCTGACACTGACTTAAACACGAGAAACTCTGAGACCATGGGATCTCATGAAGTCCACGAGTATCCTAGTCAAAATAGGTCTTCGGATGAGTTGCCTCTTGTCGAGGCTTCAAATGAACATCCTCAGAATCTGACCTCAGACACTGTGTGTGTTGGGAGTGGCATGTCAGCAAATGAACATAAAACAGAGGCTGCGGTGGAAAATGTACAAGAGTCTAAAATAGTTGGCTCTTCGCAAGTAGTGACACCTAGCATTTCAGAAGCCACACTGCAAATGGATGCCAATGTTTCACATGTCTGCTTCTATGAGAGTACGCATGAATGGCCTTGCGTGTCAACGGAGAGAGTTCTAGAAGACATTGTTATTGCTGAAGGAAAGACAAGAAACCATAGCACTGATGTGTCTACTGTGGGTAGTCCTCCATGTGTGGTTCTGGAGTCTAGAGTGGAGAATAGTGTAGATGTTGCTAAAGAAAGCCTTGACTGTTCCAAAGCCAATGATCTTACGAGTATTGCAAGTAAGAAAGAATGTGATCCGATATTTCCTGAAGGAGTTCAAAAAAATGAATTGGGTACTTCAGCTGAGACTGATGATTGTGAAGTTAAAGCTTCGGTTACAGTTAGTGATGTGAATCGTCCCCTTGATGGATGTCAGGATGGGTCATCTATTGATGGTAGTGACCCGCACTCTTCTGAGTTAGCTGGCTTTGCTGAGCATTGCACAAGTACTGATCAGAAGAAGGATTCTTCCTTGCAGTTGATCCCCAGACAGGATTTTCTGATGTCGGAAGATTTACAAACAAGTAAATCTCAAAGCACGAATTTATCTGAGACATCTGTAGTAACAATGAAGGATAATGAAATCTTAATAGCAAGGGCTGATGATACTGATACTGGCAAATCTAATAAGACAGATTCATTGTCTTCTGATGTTGACGATCACCAAACTGGAAAGGTTGAAGGTGTAAATGATTCCACGTTCACCCAAAATGTTCATGATTCATGTTTAGCTGGTAATATTGCTGGTGATTCTAGGCACGTAATTGATGATGTAGGTCATGAACAAGCCAGGATTTCTGCAACTGATGTGACTGTCAGCCAGAGTAGTGAGCATGTTGAGAAACTGCCTTGTTGTACTGAGAATATGGAGCCTGAGAATGTTAAGTTGCTGTCTATTCACCTGGGAGCCCAGCCTGTTGGTGATGATGAAATGGTCAAAGGTGATGACAGCCTCTATGATTCACAAAATCAAATTTCTGGCAGAATTGAAGCAGGTATCGCTCAAACTATTTGAAACTATATCCTTTCATTTATTCTCTGTACATAAATGTAGTAGGTGGTCTTATTTGTTCCCTTTTTGGCTGATGAAGTGCATGAATATATTAAATCCAACAGTAAACTAGCTAACTTAAAGTGGGGTGGAGATTAATGTATGTCTAATTTTGTAGAGGTGCTGGCTTCTTTTGCAGAAAACAGTACTATGGTGACAGAGGTTGATTGCGTTGATAATGGACAGGGGAAATCATCTGTTATTGGGTTCCCCTGCTCAGATAATAACTCTGAGGATGGTTTAACAAAAAATACAGATGCTCAATATAAAAGTGGAGGAAGTGGTGCTGCTGTGGTGGAAGTTGCAAGTGATTCTACACAAAAATCTCTGTCTGAAGTTGCTGCCGCAACTTCCCTGCAGTCCGTGAAGAATGGTGATGAGATGAACAGCAGCAGACCTTCATCCACGGAAGCTATTGTTTCCCAGAGCTTAGATGATGGAATTGTGAACATAGAATAGCGAGAAGGCCAACTTCGAAAGGGACCCCTGACGTAGCTGTAGGCGGTGGAGACGACCGTGAAGTAACAATGACGAAACTAGGGGAAAGCCATGACTCAGCACAATTTGCAGGTGTTTGTCTGATTATTATTGTTGCATTTGATGCTGTTGGCAACTTGGCATAGCAATGAGTGTGTGTTACAGTCCTAAGGTTATAAATTAGTACGTCACCTCCTTAGCTGTTTCTTAAGTCGTATTCTGATCTCTCAGTTTGAATCGTGCCTCCATTTTTGTGTTGTTTTTATGGATATCTTTCACCCTGTCTTTCTTTCATAGTATTGTATAGAAATTTTATGACTCATTATCTGATTATCTGATTGTGATATGTGTGCATTGTTACGTACTAGTGTACTACACTTGCCAGTCTTTGGATAAGATGTGTGTATTTCAGATGGAAAGAGTTTGACATTACCTACAGTTGTTAGAACTATTTAAATGTTACATTCACATGCCCAATTTTAATTGTCAACTACTCAGTATATCTTTTTTAAAATATATTTGTTGTGATCTTATGTATTGGTTTCCAGTGTATTTAAGGACCAAGTTATGACATATATTGTTGAATTTGCTCAAAAAGTGTTTCATTACAGTTTAGAGTTATAAACATGTACCAAAGTTTGCTGATACAAATTGGATTAACAGAGTAGTATATTGTGTTTTGTGCTTACTGTGATTATCCCGTCTTTAGTTCTGGCTGTGATGGCTTGCTTTAAATGAATGACATTTGTGTTTCTCTCTAAATGAATCGTCTATTCAGTGGTTGATAAGGCGTCTTGCGGGTCCCCAACCATCATCAGTTCAAGTGAAGCTTCTCAAATGGAGGCAAAGGACCAGGAAGAAACGACAGGCTCTGAGGTCATTGATAATAATGTCAAGGGCATCCAAAACCCTTCTGAGAATATACACGGAAAAGATTCATCAAAAGATGATAACAGCTTTACATTCAAAGTGAATGCATTGCCAGATACAACCCAAGAGCCAGGAAAGAGTTGGTCACCATTTCAAGATCCTGACAAATGCAACTCCACCGATGTAAGTGTCTCAGGCATTAAAGAGTAGATATTAATTTCGTACATCAGATTGTTACACTAGGTCAATTGCATCTAGTCTGAGTGGATGTTCTTATATTTGTAAAACCATGGCTTGTGTTGCTTAGGTGGGAAAGGAGAGTACGCCTTCCCGCAAAGGCAAGACAGAAAGGTCGCCTTCGCCTAAATCTATTCGTCCAGGTGCTCAGACGACTGATGCACTCCCTTCAAAAGGAACTCCCAAAGGCACTTCTGAACGTAAAGGCCGACGTGCATCAGGAAAAGGAACTGCCAAGGAGAGTGCTAAGAAGGGGAGTCAAGCAAAGAATATATCTCAAGAAAATTCAGCTGGCGTAGTTGATAGAGGTTTGTATAATTCGCTAACTACATCTGTTAGTAGTCCCTATGCCCAGTTAGGGCACATGCACTCCTATGGAAATGCTGAAGATAGCTCAAAGCTTTCACTCACTGCTAGTCTTCCTACATCAAATCTTCCAGACTTAAATGCTTCGGGCTTGAACAAGAGTACCTCTACGTCGCCCACATCACGGCAACCATTTACCGACTCCCAGCAAGTTCAACTGCGGGCTCAGATATTTGTTTATGGATCTCTAATGTCAGTTCTTTCTTCTCCTTATTTGATTTGCACTTGATTTTCTATAATCTAAATGCTCATCTACATGCAAGAAGCTCATTTTCTACTCTTTTTTACTGGGTCAATGTCAAGAAGCTCATTTTCTACTATTTTTTTTTTGTCTTATGTTGCGGTTCATTGATTTTCTTTTTCGCAGCCAAGGAACTGCCCCTGATGAGGCCTGCATGGTTTCGGCCTTTGGGCCATCTGGTAGGTGCTCATACAATCTGTGAAACATGTTTTTATCATTTTAGCTGCTCCTGACATGAGATTTTGTAGATGCAGGAAGGGCCACTTGGGATTCTGTTTGGCGGACTGCTATTGAAAGGGTTCGGACTCAAAAGTCTAGTTCATGCAACATTGCAACACCACTGCCATCACAGTCAGGTACAAATGCTTGATTTATATTCATCCTGGTTTCTGTTGGGTACATATTATTGCTCTGTTCTGATATGGAGCACAGCAGGTGCGAGGGCGTCTGACTTGGCTGCTCAGCACAGTGCCCGTCCAGGTAAAGCCCAGGCTACACCTGTGAGTAAAGTCAGCAGCAAGGATACTCCTGCAACAATAGCGAGTCCTATGATACCCCTGTCGTCACCTCTTTGGAGCATTTCTACACCTTTGCGTGATAATTTGCCTTCTGGCACAATGCATAAAGGCCCTATTGGTGATTTTCAGTCAGCAGTTACACCTTTACATTCTTATCATACTCCACCTATAAGGGGCTTTAATGGTCATACTTCTTGGCCACCTCAATCATGCTTCCCTGGTCCGTGGTTAGGCTCTCCACAGTCCGCTGCGTTTGGTTCAAGTGTTCGATTTCAACCTGTAACCATGACTGAAACAGTGAAATTAACACCTGTCAAAGATAATTCTTCGCTGGTAGCCTCTAGTGTGAAACACATGACACCTATTTCTGCTAGTCACACTGTTTGCCCCAGCCCCGTGTATGAAATGTCACAACTGCGTGACACAAAAACATCTGAGCTACATTCTGGTGATCAGAAGCCTAGAAAGAGGAAAAAGATTCCGGCCTCTGATAAAATTCAATCTGCCTCAGCCTCTGAACCTCAAACACTGCCATCGGTGTTACATAAAGTAGATGCTCCACAGACATCCCCTGTATCTCCAGCACCTGTTCTCCCTTCTGATGTTGCTGTGGGCTTATCTGTTACTGACGATCCCTCAGTTTATTCCTCTGTTCCTTCTAAAAAGCATAAATCAGACTCGACAAAAAATGTTGCATGTTCTGAGGACACCGTGGTGAATGTTGTGGAGGCTAAGACTCAGGCAGAGAATGCTGCAGTTCTTGCTGCTAATGCTATCTCTCACTGTGAAGATTTGTGGGGCAAGTTGGCTACACAAAAGGAGTCTGGTCTCACCTCAGAAACAGAAACAAAGCTGGTTTCAGCAGCTGCTGCCGTAGCTGCTGCTGCGTCTGTTGCTAAAGCTGCAGCAGCAGCTGCGAAGGTTGCGTTCAATGTCGCACTGCAGGCTAAATTATTGGCAGATGATGCCTTCCTTTCTGATAAACCAGGTATGGTGGTTCAATCAAGTGCAAATTCCTCCACGGATGCGCACAATATGGGCAATGCTACTCCAGCATCTATATTGAAGGCCGATAAGTCATCTACGGAGCCAAATTCTATCCTAGTTGCTGCTAAAGAAGCTGCTAAGCGTAAGATTGAAGCTGCTTCAGCTGCTTCAAGGCAAGCTGAAAATTTGGATGCTATTGTGAAAGCTGCTGAGCTTGCTGCATCAGCAGTTTCTCAAGCAGGGAAAATTGTTGCTATGGGTGAGCCCTTACGTTTGATTGATCTAATTGAAGCTGGTCCTGATGGATACTGGAAATTACCTCAAACTCCAGAAGAGTTGCCGGGTAGAACAAAGGATGAGAACAAGGAACAGTCTGCTGCTATTGATTTGAAAGAATCTATGGATGTTCATGGCAAGGGTTCTGAGGTAGAACCTGCAGCAAAAGTAGGATCAAGGAAAAGGAATTATGATAAGATGCGTCAAAGGGGAAGAAATAAGGACACAACGGATGCCCGTATGAGTTTTGCTGATGGCAGAGGGTCTGTTGATACTGAGGAAATGAAATCCAGGTTTGGAGGAGATGGCGAAAAGTCAACTGAGGTGACTTCTGAATCCGAGAGTGCTCTGAGAACTAGTAGTACGCAGAATGAGCATGATATTTCGGCTGATACAGTTCTTGATGACTGCATCAAGGAAGGGTCTCCTGTCGAGGTTTGTGCTACTCATTCAAATTTGTTAATTGCTTTTGTTTCTGGCTTTCTGCTCTTGCAATGGTTGCTCATTTTGTTTGCTTTATATGTAGATTTTGAAGTGTGGAGGCAGCTTGAAGTCTGCTTGGTACTCTGCCAGTGTCTTAAGGCTAGAAGGACAAAAGGCTTATGTATGTTACAGTGATCTTTCCTCAGAGAAAGGTATCCCTGACTTTTGGCCACGTCAATGGCATAGTACTTCATTTTCTTTCTGTGCTGTATGATTTATGTGTAAATATATATATTTTTTTTATTCTGAATTTTCCTTATTCTTTGACTTCACGGGAAGTTAACCGAACAACGCTGATATTTATTTGCCTTCATTTATATTGGTATACTCAGGATCCGGCAGTCTTTGTGAATGGGTTCATCTTGGAGGTGAAGGCGAAAAGGCTCCGGTGATACGTGCTGTCCATCCGTTGAATTCTTTGCAATATCAAGGGACCAGAAAGAGGCGCAGGGCTGCTTTGGGAGATTATGCCTGGGGTGTTGGAGACAAGGTTGATGTTTGGATTGATGACTGGTAAGCACCTGTTCATATTTGGTATCACGGCTGTCTTCATTATTCTGTCTTGGTGACACATGCTTCTTCTAATTACTCTTTTTGCGTGTCCATTTTGTCTTTCAGTACCGTATTAGATTTTACATGCGATGTATCTATGTACTGTTTCAGTTGTTCATCACTAACTATTCTGCATTTACTGTTCCAGCTGGTGGGAAGGAGTAGTTACTGAAAAAAATGAGAAGGATGAAACTACCTTGAAAGTTTATTTTCCAGGTTTGTTCTCTCTAGGGGGTGCTTTAGGTGTTTAGCCTATGTGAAAGCTAACATTTTCGGCCTACTTCACCGTTTATGCTTTCATTGTTGCAGCTCAAGGAGAGACGTCAGTCGTCAGAGCATGGAATCTGCGGACATCTCGCTCGTGGATTGATGGGAAATGGGTTGAATGCTCGTCTTCCAAAGCACATAATTCTTCTGACCGGGTATTTTCCATATTAAACGTGTAAAGTTCGTGTTTAATGGTTTTGTTAGAAATCCTTGTTTCTATGCTCCTTGGGGTTAAAAGTAACGAACATTATTACGACATTGTAATTTTATTCACAATATTGCCCCTGATAAATTTCACTGATACTGTTCAATTCTCATCATAATGTAAACTATTTTCGTTTGTGGCCAGAGTGATACACCACAAGAAAAACGACAAAAGATGGGAAGTCCTGTCTTACCTACTGTCATACCTACTGAAATGAAGGACAAACCATCCAATGAAGGGGTGTTGGCTGTTGCTAATCCTGCGGAATCAAAAAATTTACCATTATTGACCACTGAGAGAACATTTAACATTGGTAAAACTACCAAAGAGGATACTAAGGGCATTGCACGTAGACCGCTGAGGTCTGGCAAAGAAGGATCGAGAGTTGTATTTGGTGTCCCAAAGCCCACTGGCAAGACTCAGAAATTTATGGAAGTCAGTAAACATTATCCTGCAAGCAAGGGTGATAAAACTAAGGATGCTTCTAGCCAGGTCAAGTCTGTAAAATACGTGATGCCTCAAACTACAGGATCTCAGGGATGGAAAGTTCCTTCGAGAAATTTTTCGAGGGAGAAACGAGCCGTTGAACCAAGACCAAGAATTCCTAGTACGAGAAAATCTCATCGCACGTTGCCTCAAAGAGATAACAATGGCTCTAGATCGGGTGATGTGGACAGCAGGTCAGATCATGGTACTGATGCCGAGAATTCTGATGGTCATGATGATAACTTGTCATCGAAGACTACTGATCATGGTTCAAGTGGTACTGATGAGATATCAGAAGCTCCGTTATCGTCTTTGCTTTCTCATTCTTTCAACGCTGGTTCGAAGAAGGCCCCTGCTTCAAATACCAGACCTGGACGACTGAATAGAGGAAAACTAGCACAGGCTGGTGGAAAGTTAACTAAAATTGAGGAAGACAAAGTCTTTACTACCAATTCAGGAAAAGCTGCCAGTGAAACTACTGAGCCCCGTAGATCTAATCGAAGATTTCAGCCAACACATAGAGTAAGTTTTCTGCTTTTACTGGTTACGAAGACGAGTTCTTAATTTTTGCTTGATAGTGGATGACAAGTTAGCAACTTATGACATCTTACTGTGGAAGTATGGAGTAATAAGCTCCTTGTTTGATTATTACGCATAAGTGAATGTTACGAATCGAGTAGTTCTTTGTTTGTGACCTCTGTTATGTGCCCGGACCATTTGAGTGCTTGGTCAAATTGATAATGCCATAATGGTATTCTGTGAGAGGTTAAAATGGAATCTTCGAGCCTTTGTATGTCCAGACTATATATGTGACTGAAATCTCTGTGACCGAAATCTCTTTGTTGTGAATACCAGTTTTAGTGATTGGGGGATTGTGCGTAAAAACAGTAGGTTGTATACAGTATCTACGACTTGTTATCAGTTGGGTTTGTGAAGTTTAACCATTTGGTGGACATGGTCATGGATAAAACACGACCACATTATTTTGGAATTGCTCAGATAACTACTCTCTTGATGCAAATACTTCCTGCAAGTTCATCTACTGTTCTTTCTTGATCTTGGACGTCTTCCTTTGTGGCGAATGAACCTCGGTTAACGTTTTTTTCGTCACTTTTTTTGTAACCTTGTGCAGTTATTGGAAGGTCTACAAAGCTCTATGGTAATTCCCAAGATGCCGCCTCTTACGCATGACAAAGGTCAAAGGAATCCGAGTAGAAACGTTTTCACAAGAGGTAACTCTCTGTCGCTTACCTATGGATTCCTTCCATATTTTCTGACCATGGTATCAAAATAGTCGTTTTGATAAATCAAACGTGTTGTTTTTTACTAGTTGATGGTCCAAAATTTCCTCGCATGCTTGTCTCTCTGTCGCGCTACATTCTTATGTCTTTGCTATTGCAGGAAAATAACCGGTAGAAGATGCCAAATTATGGAGATTCTCCGCCGTGGGTACTGATTCATTAGGGCTTCATCTCATTCTGTATGTATATTTATACTTGCATTTAGGAGTTAGAGATCTGCATTTACATTAGCTTAAGCAGCCGAAAAAAAACTGTTGTAGATTTAGTATTTCCATTGTATGTCTTCGATATTTGGAGCCTATTCTTAGGGTCCTCCAACAACTGTAGAGTCTATGAATGTCCTTCGTATAGTTTGGCATTGAGGTGCCTAAAACTATACCAAATTTGTTCCGTTCAATAATACTTTAAAACTCGTGTTGTGAAAATAGAATTTTAGATATTAATGACCGATGATGCGTATTTTTATGTGGACTGCTAGATTGCTAGGTTGCTCTTGGTGTCGGCTACCTTGAAATTCATGGGCATCAAGTCGGTTTTAAATTTGAGCGTTTCTACCTTTGATTGATTTGCTTGTTTGGCCTAGTTTATAACCCAATTCAACTCGGGTTGATGATTTGGAATGTCATACAGCCCAATTGCCACATGTATTTCCGGTGATCTTCCATTATATTCCGTCAAAGTTATCGGTCGTATGTTAAAATTTCCGTCGTTATAAATTTTATCCAACATAAAGCTTACAATTAAAGTAAATTGCAGTGAGTTAGATGAGAGATTGTAGATTTAAAGATCACATTTTGGTAACCTCTTTAGTGATTAACAATTCGTAATCTTCAGGGTTGTGGTAATATGGTAATTTGACATTATTCATTCAAGTAGTCTTTGAAATATCTCTCAATGCAATCGAGAAAATAGTTGCGTGAGATTTTGTTTAACGTGTCTTAATGATTAGAATAAGAATGTCAAATCTTCTGTATTGTTAAACCATCCTATCAATAATTTGCTATAAATATACGTAAGTGCTCAAAATAGTGCGTCAAAAAAACTCTCCCTCTTCAGCTTCATTTACGTTGGCTTCATTTACGTTTGCCAACGTAAATAATGAGAAGCAAATATATAAAAAAATTGGTATTCGTTTGTATTCATTAATACGTACAGTACATATCAAACAAGATCACGCAAAACTATATCTTATTCAAGCGGAGTACTTTGTAAGAAATTTCGAAAAATTTTCACTTGAATAAAAAGTATCTTTCTTCTTTGACGAAAATGAAATTGAAAGGAGGGGAGTACGAATTTCAAAAATAACACTTGTTTGACCGGGGAAAAAAAAGTACACATACATGTCTACACTTAGGTCACACAAAATAAGTAAATAAATTAAGGAAATAAGCATTATAAACTGCAAAAAATGATTATAAACAATTGGAGCTCACCACACTCTTCTCTCTGATATGTACACCAACCAATCTGACTCAAATTTTGCCACGGAATTTCGTCACAAACACTGTTCATCCTACGACAGTCACGCTATTATCATTTTAACTCTACCCATCAAACTCGTCTCAGAAACTCATCTGTGTCGTTGTCCTTTGGAGAACCTAACCCATCTCCGATAGTTTTGTTGCCGAGCCTACGCCAGCTCTCGCTTATGGAAATATCGTCAGTATCGTCTGAAGTTCCATTAACGGAAGGCTGCCGAATTCGCCTTTTGCATATGCAATCACTGGGAAATTCTTGGAAGTCTCCTTTTCCTGGTTTCATTTCGTCGGGTTCTCCCATGAAACCCCTCTGAGCAGACTTAACCTTTTTAGCGAACGAAGTCCAGTCCATACTGTCTCGAGTCATAAATAAAGCACTGAGCCTTTTTGCGTTGGGCTTAACCGTCCTCTTGTGACCCATGTATCTCCTGTAAAGCATATGACAAATTGTTCCGAGTTAGAGACCATGAGCAATGCCTCACGAGTTTTACACCCACAACTATTCACCACCAGCAGTTGAGTACGTAAATGATGTGATATGTTATGAAATTTGTTCAAAGAAGCGGTATAAACTAGTGCAGATCCTTGCAACGATATTAGACGAAAAGGATGACAGCAACGAACGTTCTAGCATTCAATTTCGATGGGGCAACTAGTTCTGCACGTTCTACAAGTATAAAGCTGTCTCATCGACAAAGTCACTCTTTTTTCAACAGCAAACATAGCTTCTGAACTACAACTACACACAAATGCACAATCCACAATTGAATTGGCTATGCTCATTTATTTGCAAGATATACCGCAGATACTGTCATACGGCTATTGAGGTCACGTTGAACGCTAGAGAAATCTTTTTTGGTTGACTAGTTCAAACCTAAGAAACAGTACAAAAGAAGGGCACACGATGTGTTTCAACTTTAAAGGCTAAAAAAGAAGGGAAAACTGAGTTAATATTGCCGGCATAACGTCCACTCAAACCGCATGTTCAAACTATAGACAGAAGAATGAACGCTTAATATTTAAGTAGCATGGGTGTAGATTAAGTTCTAAGAATTGAGTTCGTACCTTCGCCCAGCAATTATCTTTGCCATATTACCATTGTTGTTGGTGACAAACACATCGCTCTCATCACAGACAATGTAGTCAATTGCAGCAAGGCGAGAAGAGAAGGGCTGCAACGATTTCAACTCCTCACCAGCAAGCATCTCTTTCGTGTAGAAATTTGGGAAAAGTTCCCTAAGTGGTTGTAGGGTAGCATCCCCACCATAGATTTCGCCAGATGCCACGTACAGGTAAGTATCATTTTTAAAGCCGAGTGCCCGTAGCATAACACCAACTTCTTCAGGTGTGAGTGGACATTTCCCTCTTATACGCTCTTCTAGGGGGCTCAACTCCTGTATAAACCATTTGCAATACATTAAGAAGGAAATTGAAACAGCTTAATAAAATAGAAGGAACGAAAGATCTGCTGGCATGTCAGCTACTGTCAACTGTCAAGGAAGAGAGTCAATTACTAACACGTAATTACGTGGGACACAATAATGCAAGAAACTGAATGGCACATCATATAAGAGAAATAGTCATATGAACTGCGGGTTCATCAAACAGAAAATATACATATTCCGTTCATGTCTGCTGTGAAACCCGAGTGTTGGTAAATACCAAAAGATAGTAATCCAATGAGGAGATCGGTGTCCATAAAGGAAACTAATGCTGATAGAGCTAAACTAATATGTAGACGGTCCTGGTAAACATAGCAGGAATTTTCATAAAGCAAAGCTGGAACAATGGTCGGGACATATTAAATCTCAGATGCTCTAGAATAACAGCAATTATATTTTAGAACTCTGATTATTCAAGTTATCCCGACCATTGTTCATCAAAGAGTCTTAGAATATGTAAATAATTTTGCCGTTGAAAGACAAACACACAGTGGTTCCCGTAGACATTCACAAATTAGGCGATGTTGAATATAAGGAACTAACACCGGGAAGACCGAAATAAATGAGATGACGTATTCCATAAAATTGGAGAACCAACATAAAAGAGTACAAGAAGCTCACCGGTAAGGTGTCCCATCGCTTCCTTATTTCACGAAGTTCATTTATTTCCTTTTCACCACCACCATAGTAGCACCCGGAGAATGCCAGCATATCAGGTTCAAATCTGCATCAGTTTTGTATCATTTAAATAAAGTGCCGGAAGAAACTGTATCTATAAAATTATGCAAAAGGAACAAGACAAGCCAAATTGGAGGTCAACAGCAAGGGCCAAAAGTAGGAAATCTTATATTGCCCATACTACACAAGAGAACTAGGGAAAAGAACAGCCAGTACACCCTCATAAACAAGTGAGACATTATTTTGATAAGTAAAATGGCGATAATGGACTATACAGGGAACAGAAGAATCTATGAGCTCCCGCTAGTTGGGAACATCTGACTACGTATTCCTACTTAGACTAACCTTACGTGAACAGCAATGAAACGAGATGTCATTTGACGTATTCTTGTTACTACGTTAGCGCCTAGGTCCTGTATTGGTTTGGTAAACCTCAGAGCATGGTAATTAACTCGACACCGTAACTTTTGAAGTTCTGGATGAAGGTCATTTGCCAGCCTATAGTCAAACTTGTATAGCTGCACAACCTGCACACAGCAAAGCATTGTCAGGCTCTAAATCTTATACCATATAAACAGGAACATTGTCATATAACTCAGGCATTATTTAAATGCCGTAATCAGATAACACATGGAGAAAAGGTATAGTTTAATGTAACATGTATTCTTACACGTCTTCTCAAAAGTATTGGTAAAACAAGCTCAATGTAATCTTCCGGGGTTGATTTCCTTGGCACTCGCATAGTATATGGAGGTTTTTCCATAGATCTCATGACTTTATCTGGAACTCTTTTAACAATTTTAACGTCCTTTGCAAGAGAGCGTATGAACCAGTCAACATCAAATATGTCAGCAAAGTCACTGCACATAAGACAAAAAATATTCAGAAGCTAGATAAGGGATATATGAACTCATTCTAGTGGGAGATCACATTCGGCATCGAAGTTCATATACCTCTCATCTTTCCAGTACGAGTTATGATCCAAAGAAGGAACCACCAAAGTAGCATTGAGTATTCGAGCCACAACTACAGCGTCTGTTATCTGTCAAAATAAAATCCTAGTTAATCCTATAAATTAAGAATAGAAGAATAAAACGGAAAATGCGAAGAAACCATTTACTAGTCTATAACCTCTAAACGTAGTGAAAATATAAATGACCTCGCACTTACCCCTGTCCTTTGTTGATTGAGCCCTCCACTAGTCGCTATAAGCAAATATCCATTTGAGAGCCTCTCGGGGACAGCAGCTACATTGCCAGAATGCGAGCATTAATTATAGACCACCGGTAAATTCACGTAGCAGAGTAGAAGTGAGGATTGAAATGAATGATAGCACAGCAATTCAAATAACTATGTAAGTCCGTTCAGCATTTTTCAATGTTGAGGAGAGTATACAATATCAGACATCGGTAATGCAAAAAGATAGGTGGTTTATATATCAAAGAGTATTGTTTCCCACACCTACCCATATTGTCATCTAATTTCGCCGGAATGAAGGACAAACACATTGGGATTTAACACCGGAAACACAATAATTAGGAGAAGCGTATATTACAAGATGTTTAACATGATGCCAAGGAACCCAGCACAGGCAGCAGGTCAACACAGTAAATGATACTTACAACGAAAATGTCGGCCTCTTCTACTGCATCCATAATAAGCTTCAGTGTAACTTGATTTCCATATGTTTATTCGCTCCCGATGAGCTGCAGTCTACAAAAAAAAAAAAAAATGGAAAAGAAACCAAAGTCACATTATTGTACACACAACAGGCTTGGAACTTGAAAAGCAGTGTATAGCTCAACTATAGCCCCCCTCTCAGGAACCAAAAACTCGAAAAGGCCCTTGTGATACGAACTTATAAACTGCAACATTTGAAGGACGTAAGAGGGTCAAGTGACATCTAAGGTCTCAGAATTCAATGGCCACATAAAATGCATACTCAGTGAAGCAAATCCAAAGACATAATCCTCTATAATGGTATCACAAACAATGCCCTGCATCCAACACTTTAGGTCCAGCGATCACCTGGTCACAATCGCTAGGAAAGAGTACTAGCCAAGAAGTGGAAGAATGCACACTGTATATGCTGCAGCAATTCTATATGACTTAATCCATAGTCCATAACAAAGCGATAAATTTGCATATTTTCCTGATTCATGTCAGAACAATCTCAACCTAAAGTTTTGAGGATATAACTAGGAAATGCCGAATCATTTTCAAGCAGTTTCAGCACCTTTTGTCAGCCTCTCATGAGCCTCAATATCGTTACAAAACCTACACAATAACCCAACGGAGCCCTTTCCTCTCAAATCAAATGAAAAGAATGTATTTTGTACTCCGTAATTTTGATCACATAGCAGTAGTAAGACGGAATGAGCAAAAAAAAAAAAAAAAAGACAAGACGAGCTATTAAATGAGAGCAGCGGCACAAAGAAGCAAGCATCAATTGAATTCTATATAAGGAAACTTCATTAATGCAAATATTTTACTCCATATAAGTACAACTGAACCTGGTAAGCTAGCTACTATAATACCAAATTACCAAGCTGACAGTACTGACATTCTGTCTGACAAGAAAACAGAACACCTTCTAAGTGAACACAATCTCAGAAAATACCGTCTTACGTGATGTTCCGCGTAAGAGCAATACAATTACCCTCTTACGGAGTACAAGCTATTTAAGAGACCACCATTTATAACATTTCTTGCAACAAATTTATTTTAAGACAATTTCACAAAAGACATAGAACTTGTTCACCACATATTTTCTCTTTAACTAATCAAACACTTCAAAAAAAATTCATAACTTCACAGAATTTAGGAGGAGACTTATTACCAAAAAAAGCCCTAAACTTCAGAAAACTTGACAAAAAAAACAGCTTAACATTATGAGAACATGTAATTACTCCACATACCATAATAGTTATACAGCAACATTACACACCACCACCTCAAGGGTTCCAGCAACTAGAGGGTACGAGGGTCGTATGCACGCAACCATACCCCATCACAGCAAAATAAAATTTGGGTCGAAAACTATATGGTTTTGGTAAAGTGGAGCCATTTTGTTAAGCTAATTTTGCTTTATTTCCATTAAAATAAAATAAAAACCAATGAAACTTTCAAATTAATGCTAAATTTGCTTTATTTATCAACATCAACATATCAAATTGTAAATTACTCCACTTCAAACACCATTATTAGTTACACATACACACACAAACAACTAAATTAATCAGAAAAAACATGAAAATGGTTGACAAATTCAAACAGAACATCATAGAAACTTAAAATTAATGCTAAAAAAAGGCAAAAAAAATATATCAAAAAGAAGAAAAGTATACCCATTTATTGTAGATACCCTTCTTAATCAAGCGTTGAGAATAGTATTCAAGATCAGAAACAACATGTCCAGTAAACAAAGAAATCAAACCAAATGCAAACAACATCACTCCACACAAAAACGACCAAGAAAACGGCTTTCGTTTCGATCTCCAACAACTTATATGATGATTTTGCGCTTGTTTCGACACCTTCAAATCCTTAATTACATCCAATTTACTGTGATTATCTCCTCCTCCTCCGCCATTAACAATCAAACCACCAACATTTTTACTGTGATTATCATCGCCATTAACATTACTATTCATTGTATTACTACTACTTGTTGTTGTTGTTGTTGAAGTATCGTTGTTAACATTTCCCCCAAATTGCGTCATTTTTTTTGGGGGGGAGGATTTTTTTAAGTGCGCATTATCGGAATTTTAGTAAACTCAAAACCCCAAGTATGGAATAAAGTGAAAAAATTTGAAAATCAATGGTTTTGTGAGTGGAAAAGTATAAACCCTAATTTTGATAAATTGATTGAAATTGGGGGGAAAATTGGGGAGTTGGTGAAATTAAGCAACTACCCAGATTAAATTATGAGATTTTAGAAACTGGGTAGAGATTTAATTGTGATGATCTGGAGTAAAAGACTGTGTTGTTGTTGTTGTGAGACAGTGAAGAAGAGGAGAAACAATTAAAGTTGAATAAGTATACTCTAGAATTTAAGTTAGATTTATTGGGTAAGGATCAGTAACTCTACCGTAGAGTTACTCTAGAATTTCGGTTTTTAAATTAGATAATTATAATAAATTTATTTAATTTTGATATTTCTCTTATACAAATACCCTCATATGCGTTCTTCATTGCTTTGCCGCCGAATTCGAACCAAAAGATAGAAAACATAAAATTGGTTAACCCATTTGGGTGATGGATGAAAAGAAATTTTTTATTCTATGCAACTAATATCACAAAATTGGAGTAACTCTACGGTAGAGTTACTCCAGAGGATCTCTACACGATTTATTGTGATTTATTATTATTCTGTTCCACATTGTTAGTCCCGCTTTGACTTTGCACGGTCTCCAACGCTCTTCTTCGACCATATTTTTCATTGCTTATATACAATTTCTTTTGGTTGAAAATTAAATTTTGTGAAAGATATTTTGACAACAAATGTAAATATCTTATTATCGTATAACGATATTTATATATTTTAAGTTATTTACGGTCAATTTTGACTTTCTAAAAGTGAAACGAGACTAACATTGTGGAACGGAGGGAGTATTTTTTTTTCATAACATAAAATAAATGTAGTAATTTGTAAATGGGTTAGGCCCCTTTTTTTCGGCTTATAAGATTTTAATTTATGCGATTGAATATAAATTAAACTTAAAAGTGCTGATTTATTGGGATTAAAACTTATTAAGATCGGACTTAAAGGTGAAATAGCGTATTTTAACAAATACGGAGTAAGAGTTACACCTATAGGAGCTGAGTAAACTTTATAGGAGTTGAGGTGAGGTGATAGGAGGAGAAGTTAAGCCAAGAATATCTAGCCTAATATCATCCAAATCAAATAGAAAATTGACATTATTTGTTGACGATATTTTTTTAAATAAAAAACAATTCTCGCCACGTATAAAAAAAAATTCTCGCCACGTACAAATTAACATACTCCGTACATATTATTGTTGCAACATTTGTATTAACAAATGTAAGAAAAGTAATATGATGACCAATAAGTCTTACTTAAGACGAGTATATCCGTCTTAAGCTTAAAACGGGTGAAATACCCTCCACTTGCACATAATGGACAAATATTTTACATCTTTCCAACCCACTTGTCTTTTCTTCTTTCTCAATACTTGATCCGTCTTAATTTAAGACAGATATATCCGTCTTAAATAAGAATTTGTGGATGACGAATAGGATTGAGCTTGGTATAATATACTGTAGACTTGTGGTGTTATGAGATGATAAGTTTAGCCTTTAGGTTATGAATTTTGAACGTGTCAATAAATATATTACTCTCTCCCTTTCAATGATTTGTTTACCCTAACTTTTTTTGCGTAAATTTTTAAAAAAAAATGTAAACAAATAATCAAGACGAAAAAAATATTATAATATTAAGGTGGGGTTGAAATAATCCAACGGTAGTTCCGTAAATGGTGGAAGAAGATTTTTTTGGGATGATACCAATCTCAATAAACAAAATTGATGTGTAATTTGAACTCATGATTTAGTGCACATGTTAATACTCGTATAAATCATCCAAGGTTAAAGAATAAATAGTGTTTTTTTTGGTGCGTAATCATCCAAGTTGTAACATACTCCGTAACATAACTTACATAAGCATGCACTCTCACACACTCACACCTATTAATTACGGCTTAATTGTAGCCATGTTAGTTCTAAAAGTCAACAATTACTACTCACTTTTCTTTCTAGTTTTTGTTAAACATATTTATAATGAGATAATGTCAACTGTTTAATACGAAGTAGTAAAGACTATTTCATATGTGGCTTGTTTACGGCTCTACTTCTTGGCAAATTTTAAAATGAAACCGTTGTATGTGTAGAACAGTCAATTGAAGTTATCAGCAGTTTAGCACCACGTTAATTCAACGCTCATAAGTCATAATGATTGTAATGTTCAAAAATTTTATTGGCCGTTTCACGCGTAAGAGTAAGTTGGTCTTATAATAGACTTACTCTTACCTCTTTAATTTTTGTCAAATAAAGAATCATATTTTAGTTTATGTACTGAAAATGTCATGATTTAGTGGTTTTACGTAGATACCTTGAATAGTAGGTCGTAAAGTTCGAAACCTGCACCTCCTTTTTGAAATATAGTCATATTTTCATGATTATTTATTAAATTAAATTGATATAGAAAGTCAGACAATTGAATTGAGATTGACGGATAATATTATAATAAAGTATGTCTAAACTCTTACTACAACAATTAAGACAAAAAAAAATTGTATTTTGTATTAGGCCCTGTTTGGTTGTACAAATCAGCTAACTTATTTGACCAGCTAGCTGGTTTGACCAAAATTTCAGCTATCTGTTTTTCCTGAAAGTGTTTGGTGAGGGTTGACTGGAAAATATTTCAGCTAGCTGAAAACTTATTTAAGCTAGCTGAAATAAAAAGCTACTTTGGTAAATTTTATTAAAAATAAATTACCAGTTCTGAGTTGGTTTACTATTATACCCTTATAATTTTATCCATAAAATAAAAATCATGTCCTTTTATGTCAATTAATTTATTTCAGTTATTATTTCAGTCTATTTTAACAAACAATATACTCCGTAATTAATTTCAAATTTACCTTATCACTTCGGTTATTTTCAAATTATCTTTTCACTACATATTCAATAATTTTCAATTTTTTCCCAAACAGAATTTTTAAATTTCGCTTTATTATGGATGATGGATGCAACTTTCAATAACTCAAAGCTTAGTTGGATCAAGCTAATTAAGTACTATAATCATTATTAATATCCTTTAAATATTTAATTAACAAATTAATTACTTTTAAAATGAAAGCAAGTATATTAACGTGAGATTGTAAAGAGGCACATGGACCACATAGCTTAAGTGGTCTACTAGACCGCTAAACTATCATGCGGCCACTAACAAATTAACTTCATTTTGTCTCCTTACTCCTTAGCTCTATTCTCAAATTTGACTACATTACAAAAGTTGACTAGGGTTTTTGAGTGAATTAAAGCAATAGTAGTAATTCAAGGGGGAAAAAACAAGTGAAGTATATATAAATATCTAAAAATTGGTATTTAACTGTTTATCTCTACAAAATTTCATATATGAGACGATCTTTTGGTACAATTATATATGAATCGTCTCTCTCACATAGTTACATGAGTTAATTAATTTTGTTTTTTAAAATTAAATTTTATTTGTTTTCTTGTAGGTTGCACTGACGTGAGACCTACCTTTTTTTTGTTAAAAGTATTTATTTTTTGTTTTTATAAAATGTCCAAAAATTTCAACACTTACAAAATTTTCATATGCATATAATATTCTTATTTAGACTTTATCTTATTCTGATCAATGGTCAATACTTAAACTTTTGCCACCCTTTAAAAAAATTGCAAGGTTCACTTCTATTGGTTATGGAAAATCATAATGTTACTCCCTTATTCTCTTCAATTCATTGTATTCTTTCAATTTATTTTGGATCAAAAATAAGAAGAAAATAGTGTGTGGTGGAAAATAAAAGCGGAAAAAAGAATATGTGGGTTAATAAATAATGGCGATTAAGAATTTTGAACAAAAATAAAAAGTTAAAAATGTTTAAGAATAGACCAAAAAGAAAAGTGAAGAACAATAGAGAACAAGAGAAATAATTTTTTTTTTTTTTTTTTTTTCTTGTTAACATTACTCATATATGTTTGCAAAATATTTTTACATTAATTCCCACAAAAATATTAGTTATCCCAACTAATAGTGGTGAATCATTTCTCTCGTAATGGGTACGTACTCAATAATTCTCGTCAATCTTTCGTTCTCAATACAAACTCATAGTGACAAATATTCACCATTCACACCAACAATACATACAAATATCAGTATCATTATCCGTCAAAAACGTCATACGACGAGTTTATTAAAGGCTAATACTTTGAAACAAAACATAACCATCAATGTCATATAAAAACAAATAGCTACACATACATAACAATCAAATAAAAAACATAACATTCTTCATAAAATATGAATTTATATACCCTTTTCTACAACCCTTTTGCTCCACTATATAGTGACCAACAAAAAGACGGTCGCATCACTGACCCCCCACAAAGGCCATAATATCAAGGGTAGTGGGCATGTAAAGGGCACTTGTCATGAACAACTTTATTACCATAAAGCCAACCACATTAACACTACTTCCTCCATTCCGTTTGATTCTATACGTTTGACCAAAACACGGTAATTAAGGTAGAAGAAAATCAAGTGGGGTAGATAATGGAATTACTTAAATACCCCTACTTTATTGTTTGCAAGTGGGTTGAGTGGGTATTAGTGAAGGCTATATTGGTCTTTTAGTTTAATAAAGTAGAGACTAAAATAGAAATGTATAGAATTGATTGGAATTTCCGAAAAAGGAATATGTATAGAATCAAATGGAATGGAGGAAGTATTATTTATTATTATTATTATTATTATTATTATTATTATTGATATAAAAACAAAGTTTACACGAAATTGGCGGGAAGCGGAGATACAATCTGGACCCCCATTTTCTTAGCTACGGCTAGAGGTGGCAATCGGGTCAGTCGGGTCGGGTCAAGTCGGGTTCGGGTCATGTCGGGTCAAAGTGTCCTTTCGGGTCGAGTCGGGTTCGGTTCGAGTCGTCATCAGGTCGGGTCATATCGGGTCAAATAGTGTATTGGGTCGGGTTGGGTTTGGGTCGGGTCATTATCGGGTCAACGCGATTTTATCGAATTATTTCAATTTTTAACCACTAAAATAAGTATTTCGATCGTTATTTTATTTAATTATTTCATTATTAAGTCAAATATATCATTCTAAATACGGAGTAATAATTTGCTTTTAATCCAATAAAATTAAGCTTAATAATTATCGGGTCGTCAATTTAGTCGGGTCGATATCGGGTCGGGTCATCATCGGGTCGGTCCAGGTCGTTCGGTCACCGATTATCGGGTCATGTCGGTTACGGTCGTCGTCGGGTCGAGTCGGTTCTCGTCACAATATTTTCTGTCAATAGGGTCGGTTTTGCTCGGGTTGAATTGGTCACTCGGGTCGGTCAAGCTTAGCTACTACTGGCTAAGTCTAGTAAAAATATAAGCGGCCACACGAGCCCTGCATCATGGGACGCAGAGAATTTTTGGATCCGCTTATTACACTCGATCATCTATGAGACGCTCTCACAATATGAGATTTATTCATTGTAAAAAATAAATCACTCAAATAATCCAATAATTAGTCTCTTATGTGAGAGGTATGATAATAACGTACATTATTGTGTGAGTGTGTGATCATTTCATTAAAGAATTTATGTTATTATTATTTCTCTATTTACTTAGTTTTTTGGAAAATTATTTATTGCTATAATTGGGTGCCTCTAGATTTTTAATGTGGTGAGACATGTGTGGCCTTTATTGTTTGTGTATTTACTTGGGTTTGGTCATTGGTGTGCTCCATTATGCTGTTCTACTTCAACACTTAAATTTTAGTAGTATCTTCACTTTTTTGTTTGGACAATAATGAGTCGCATTACATAGAGTAATATGGAGTATCATTTTCATAAGTTTAATATGGTGTTTATAAATACCCACCCAAAAAAGTAAATAAAATATGGTGCTTATAAACTAGATAAGAAAAAATATTGATTGTTCATTTTATATAGATTATTGCACGACGATATGTATAATTTGACATGTACTCCGTATTATGTTTGCTTCTATAAAAATGACAAATATTTTACTTATAGTATGTAGAGGTGAACAAAAATTGGCCCGAACCAATAAATCAAACCGACTTGAATTGGTAAACCAGACATGTTGATCCATTTTGCTGGTCCATACCGAAAACATACCGGTACAGTCTTCGGCTCTCAAAATATGATGACCAGTCTCACATCCGATCTCATTAAAGTAATAAGAGCCAAATTACCTCGTAAAGTAATATTGGTCCTACCAAACCCGAAAAGACCCAAACGCAATGGGATTTCGATCCAGTGTGATTCAGGTCCCCTCCTAACTGGGCTAGTCCCCCATCTTAGGATATGTGGTTATTCGGTCCACAGGTTCATCTGGTTCGGTCCAATTCGATTTTAGGCTTGTGAACAAATTTAACGATATGCAAAAATAAGCGAAGTAAATATTAATCCCTCCATTTCACTCATATAGCCTCATTTTTCTTTTTCGGCAATTCCATTTTTCCTTACTAATATACTCATTTCACCAAAATACCACACTTTAGCTTTAAAAGTGAGACCCATTTCACAAAAAATATCAATACAACCGTTAACTTTTTTACATTCTTAAAATTTGTAAAATGTTCAATTAGACTACCTCAGTGAAATAGAGGGGATAATAATTTAGCTTTCATGAGTCCCAAAAAATTAATATTTATACTGCAAATTTGTTTTACCTTATGCAAAAATTTGGGCCTTTTTTTTCATTGCTAATATTGGGCCTTTGATTTGAAGAAATTTAAGCCATGATATACACAAAATATGAGGATTAAAATGGGGCATTGTATAGAAAAGGGATGGCCCACATATTATAAGCCTACAAGGCTCCTAGCTTATTGGTTTTTAACAATTTTTTTTTTTTTTGATATTTTTACAGACTCTCTGCTTTTCAATTTTACGCAGTATCTTTAGTTTTTAGAAAATATCAATGATACCCCTGAATTTAACAAAACGTTTACTAAATACCTGAACTACTAAAAATGAAGTTTATGAACATGTCAAATTTGTGAAGATAATATGCTTGACTACTTGTAATTGTGTAAAAGGTACTTGAGTCAATGACATGACAAATTATTGTCATAAAATGAATAAAAAATGCAAAAAATAAAATTCAACAAAGGCGGATTAGAGCTTTTTGGGTATTTTAAGATGTTTTCATTAAATTCAAGGGTACCACGTAGAATTCGAAAAAACACGGGAGTACCACGTAGAATATCAATTCGAACCTGGGACCTAATGCTTAGAATACTCCAGTCTCAACCGCTATGCTAAGACCCTTTTTCGGTATCTCTGAGTTTGAAAACTATGTGTAGGCGCAAGATTGGTAATCAGTAGTCCGATACAACGAATCAAATGAAGAATACGAAGCAAGCTTGGACATTTTTAGTATCAATTTTTGTTTTCCATCCAAGTGATTGATGAGGTTTCTTTCTAACATTAATCAGACAAATATCGGTGTACGTCAATTTTAATTGAGTTCTGTGGAACTCTTGTACCTCGGATGTTACTTTGTCGTGTAATCTAAATAATTTAAATGGCCAAAAATATTCATCCAATGAGTAATAAGAGATTAAGAGCAAGTGCAATAGTAGTTTTTCGCCTCGAGTTTGTCATCAAAAATTTTATTTATAAAGTTTTATTTGTTGCAAAAAAAAAGTTTGTTCTTAAACTCGGTTCTTATTTAAGAACTCAGTTCTTATGCATGAATATATGTGATGCTTATATATTACAAAGTATGTTTATTTTTTTTATATTTCCAATGAAAAAGAACTTCACTCTATATAAAGTTCTTCTATTGTGAATAAAAATTTGTAAATGTTGAGATTGGTAAAATATGACATGGCATATGAAGAACTTTATTTAAAAAAAGCTTGCAAGTTGCAATGACATTCATACTCAAAAATTCATGTGAGACAAACCCACAAAAAATTAATTGTTTTTATTTCTCTTCTTTCATACGGAGTATGATTTTTTATATTTCAAAATTTTACATGTATTTTAAGTAAAAAAAAAAAAAAAAAAAAAAAAATCTACCTATTGCAACTTATTTAATCATAATAAAATAAAATTATTTCTTAATCTGTTATTTTTCGAGTTTAATCAAGTCATACGGTCGATGTGGCAGATAAGAAACAATAAAGTAGAGATGATTTAATTTACATGAAGAAAACATAGAAAGCATGCTTCTTGACTTGGTAAATAATCCTCCAAAAATACAAGTAATATGACACAACATGCATGACGCATTTCTACCGTTAAAACACAAACCAAAATCACGACGACTCAAAAGAAAGTCGTGTTTGACAAATGCAAATTAAAACTTCCTCCAGATAATGCATTTTATGTTAGGAATAATTGTCATGAATAATTCAAACTAATCCTCTTATTTTATAAATAATTTGAACTCGAATTAATCCACGAATAATCTCAACTATTTAAAAATCATTCCAATAATGTACTTTGACCAATTTAAATCGACTCTAACACGTAAAAAAATGGTGAAACCGACTCTGACTTTACCTCACTTCTTTAAGTAAAATTCAAGCCGATTTTACCTCTTTTTTTATCGATTAAAGCGGGTTAAAATTAGCCAAAATACATTATTGGATTGATATTTCAATAGTTGGGATTATACGTGGATTAATTCGAGTTCGAATTATTTATGAAATCAGAGAACCAGTTTAAATTATTCTTGACAATTAATTCTTTATTTTATTATAAAATCCAAAACGAGGGAATGATGTAAAAGTCTATTAATTGTTTCCAATGCAAATACTAAAATTCATCCTATGTGGAAAAGTATATGTAGAAAGTGTCACTTTTTGATGTCGTTTTAATTTGGTCAACTAATAACTAATTTAGATCCAACAATATATCAAACAACTTTAGTTATCTACTTGTATTAAATTCTTAATTAGGTAGTTTATGTTATGGGATAATATTATGTAATATTTAAAAGTCAAGAGTTATATACTTTCTCCGTTCCTGGGAATTGTTTGACTTTTTTGTGAGAGACATTTAAGCAGGTCAGAATAAATGACCGGCATAGAAAGATGCTCTATTTTTTTTTTTCTACTCATATCTTTTATTTATAAAGTACGAAGTGTGAGATAGACAATATAATATGTATTATCTTGAATAACCGTAACTGTGTTATTTACCGTATAAATTATCAATTTAGATCGAGGATAATAGCTAGTCAAAAAAGATTGCTAGCTAGTTCTATTTTGGACTAGCTAGTTTTTTCAAAATAAAATAATGAGTAAATTACTAGTTAAGTTAATTCCTAATTTTATATCTCCTTGTCAAAAATTTAAATAATTGGAGCTACGCTTATTCTTACGAGTACTTCATAATCCGTTGATCAATTTATTTTGATCATAATTCATTCTGTTTTTCATGCAAATATGATCTTTAACCAACCAAATTAAGTATCCATTATTATATCTGATTGGAATATTTTCCACGGTATCCTTAACATTTGCCGCTTTATCCGTCGTACCCCTCTTTTCAAGCTAAAGAACTTTGACCGATCATAACTTGTATTCCGTAGCTATGAGTTTAGAAATTGACAAACGTTTTTTCTAAACTGCATCTCTTGTTAAGACGATCAATTTGAATGAACATCAAGTTTTTTGAGATTCGCAATTTGTGATAGGTAGATATGGTCAGTCAAATTTTTTCGACATAGTAATTTTCGACCTATATCGGAAGTACCGTGGGAAATATCCCTTTCTAGTTTTACTATCGATTGACCCAAACTCGATCCAATTGTTCCATTCAATTTAATTATATATTATTGCTAAATATAATATGAAAAATAAAGTAAAAGAAGAAAGCACATTAGTTGACCCACCCATTCTTCATTTTGATCATCAAAATTTGAAAATACAAATGATCACACGTCAGAATCTTCCTAACTTTCTCCATCTTCCCAAGTCTTTTCTTACTTCTTCATTTCTAATTCTTCCTCAAACACATTCTTTCTTCATCAACTTTATTTAACCCTCAATTTAACTCCACAACTATTTAGACCCAAAAAAAAAAAAAAAAAAATTAACTCCACAACTATTAATACAAAACCCTTCTACATCTTACAACTAAAAATAATTCACTTTAATACATAGTAATTTATAAATAGGCACAATTTATACACTACATAGACAGCTACAAAATATTACCTACGATATTTTTTTTTGTCTAAGAGGAGACATAAGGTCATCCCAACGAGAAATTACTGCCCAAAACGTTTAAGTTTAGCCGGTAGACCAAAACATATTCTGTAAAAGTTATCCATTATACACATACAACCGTCATATACAAGAGTTTTACCAAATTATCCACATTGATTATGTATATATAACATCCCAAAATCAAATGCAATTAAAGTTGCTAACTACTCAATTTACATGGCACAACTCCCAACATAACTAACTTTCCAATTTAATTAATTTTGAATTATTTTTTTTTGAAAAATAAAACCATGCAATTTCTGTTATTTTTTGTCACCTTCTCTCTCATACATTTCCCTCGTGTTTTTCCCGCCATTTCCACCGCTCCTCCAACGGTCATCACCGTGGACGACACTGAAGACGACGACTACCACCACCACCACCGCCACCACCTGCCGTTCAAGTACGCAACCTCGTGGGGAGACTTCGAGAAATTCGTCAACCTCCAACGTGGCACGCGCCTCACCGGAATCTCCGACCTCAAAACCTACTTCCACCGCTTTGGCTACCTGTCTCCGTCGCCGGAGAATTTCTCCGACGACTTTGACTCCGACTTAGAGTCCGCCATCTTAACTTACCAGAAAAACCTCGGACTTCCGGTCACCGGAAAACTCGACGCCGGTACCGTCGACGTCATCATGGCCCCACGCTGCGGCCTTGACGACAACACCGCGGTAACCAAAAACCCGAAACTCCTCCACGAAACGCGTCGTTTCGCTTACTTCGCCGGACGTCCACGGTGGACGGAAACCAAACCGATAACACTAACGTACGCTTTCGACGAAAACCACATGATAGACTACATTTCGAAAGACGACATTCGAAAGGCGTTCACACGCGCCATCACGCGCTGGTCGGAGGTGATTCCGGTGAACTTCACCGAAGTATCGGAATACCGAACGGCGGACATTAAAATCGGGTTTTTAAACGGGGACCACGGCGACGGGGAGCCATTCGACGGGGTTTTGGGGGTTTTAGCCCACGCGTTTTCGCCGGAAAACGGGAGGCTACATTTGGACGGGGCCGAAACGTGGGCCGTCGATTTTGGGAAGGAGAAATCGACGGTGGCAGTTGATTTGGAGTCGGTGGCGACGCACGAGATAGGTCACGTGCTTGGGCTGGCCCACTCGTCGGTTAAAGACGCTATTATGTACCCGAGTTTAAGGCCCAGGAGTCGGAAAGTGGACCTTCGGATTGATGACGTGGAGGGCGTTCAGGCTTTGTATGGGTCGAACCCGAATTTTAATTACGGGTCGTTGTTGGAGTCCGAGGAGACTTCTGATGGTGGTCGCGGAGGCGGTAGTGGAGTTTTCGGGTTTACGGTGTGGTGGTTGTTGATTGTTGCAAGTTTGATACAATTGATTGCATAAGTAATCTTAATTACAGCCTTTGCTTCAGTTATTTGTTTACATTTATCTCATTTTTTTCTCATAAAAAAATCAAAGCGTAAACAATTCACTAGAACGGAGGGGATACGATACTACGAGTAGTAGTTGTAGCTTGTAAATATTGTAGACATGCGGACGTAACTCATATGTACATGGTGCGGATCAGAATCATTAATTCAATTTTATTTATTTTTTCTGTTATTACAATATCAGTAAGTCTTCTATGTGATAAGTCTCACATTAAATCAATGTAAAATTAAAGTACAAATTACAGTTTACATGGTATAACAACATGAAACAAATATAATACGGAATAAAAAGTTTAGTTACGGAGTACAATTAATCTTAATTATCACTAAAATAGTACAAAAACTAGTTAATCGAGTACAAATGAGTCGGACTTAATTACAATAATTTATTGTAAACCCCGACTCACATAAGAATTTATGTTAAAGCATGAGATAGTGACACGTTATAATTGGTATATCGGAATTTTAGGAAATTAGTACGGAGACATAAATTTTCATAAATTTGATTACTAACCAAACAAACACTAGTACAGAGTAGAAGGTAATTTTTATCAAAATTACTTTTCATTTGAAGCTTTAATCTTTCTATGAGTACTGACGAAATCTTTCTTTGCTTCAAAATTACTTTTCATTTGAAGCTTTAATCTTCATTATCTTTTCTCCTCCAAACTCCACCTTACTCTAACTACTACGGAGTACCAATTAAAACCCAAATTCTTCTTATACTTCATCGTTATTATCATCATTGGATCTGAAATTAAGACATTAGTTTCCTCCATTGCTCAAAAATTATATATGCAAGAAAACTTCTAATCTCAATTAAAGTAGTACTCGTATATATTTATCTTTTACCATTGCAATCTATCAATCCTCTGATTAAATGATAAAAACTGTTCTTTCTTCCTTCTCTAACATCATTAACCAAAAACTTACCTCACCATTATCACTATAACACCATTTACATCATTCATATCTCAATTGCAAGCCAAACTCACCCCTTTATCAAAGACAAGTTGATAATGTTATTTTGTCGAAGCGGTGCAGGCGAAAAATCATACCAAAACCCTTTTTCGAACACCCTATAAATGATTGGTGAACCCTTTTAAGAAGGTTGAATTCTCAATTTTCAATCCTTTCTTTGTTATTACTAGATTTGAAATTAAAATCTTATTGTTTGTTGTTTTGCTTTTTTCTTCACTTTTCATTTTCAAAACTTGCATATGAATTGCAATTAAAAAATGGTGCAAATTAAGAAAATAATGGTAAATCAGAGAGAAACTTTGAAGAAATTAAGAATGAAGGAAGAAAATAAGGAGAGTTAGTTACACTTAACAAAGAAAGCTTTTACGTTGACTAACGGATCGAAATTACCTGATTGGTAGTGTCTTAGAAAAAGTAAGGCAGTTATTCGCAAAAAATAAGATGTAAGGTAGTACCTCACAATTTGACCAAAATACGGAGTATAAGGTAGTGTCCGACAAAAACCCGAGATAAACTTTATTTGACAATGTTTTTCGTATACTTGTAATAGGTTGTATTTATTTCATAAACTATTACTGCGTGTTTTATGATATGTATTTTTGTAAGAAGTTATAAATGGAGCATATATTTTTATTTCATCTTTTTCTATCTTTTTTTTTTTTTTTTAACATGTTTACACTGTTTACAATTATAAACAAAACTTGTTATAGTGATTTAAACCGTTTTTATTACATATTATTTGTATCGTGTAAAATCCTAAGTTTAAAAAAAGTATTGAATAAATTATTGTTAATTAATACTCCGTATGTTAATGTATTTTCTTCGGATATTTGTGCCTCTCCCTAATATAATTAAGCAAATGAAATATAAATACGGAGTAGTGATTATTAGTGAATAGCATTTGGATATTTGAAACGTAGAACCGAAGAAAAAAAAAAAGTACTCCGTAACAATAATAATAATAATAATAATAATAATAATAATAATAATAATAATAATAATAATAATAATAATAATAATAATAATAATAATAATAATAAAACGATAGCTAATTTGATTAATTCAAAGATGTGATACAGGTGAAACCAATTTAATTACCTCAAAATAAAGGAGATTAAAATGGAAATCATTAATTCGACAAACATAGTGAACATTCTTACTTCTTAGATCGATCGTACACATGCATGCATGGCTGTTGACACTTATCGTAGTGATAAGCGCATGCATGCATTTTTATTTTTGGCTAACAAAACAAGTACGTAAAAAAAAACACAACATATAGCTTCATTAATTAAGTAGCTACTATTAATTAATTAATTACTTTTAAGGTTAAACATGCTAGGAAGATATTGAACCCTAAAGAGTAATTAATTAATTAATTAGTCAGATGATTGCTTAGTTAATTAATTAATTAGTAAGCATCGCAGTGGTACTTAGTCCTGTCGAGGCCACAGGCATTGACCAAAGCAACGATCTCTAGGTTGAGAACATTGGAGGTAATACCGGGGACTGTGCCAAGTAGGCCACCAACAATGGGGAGGCTACTTATAATGGGAAGGCCGAGGACACCGGCTAGGGTTTGACCCAGTGACTGGAATTTAAGGACATCGCACAGACACAGTTTAACCTCAGCATCGATGATGTCCCTAATGAGGGGGCAACACTCGGTGCTGTATTGGCTACTCGACAACGGTAGAGTCACACAGGCATTGAGTGACGACGGGCATACTGCATTCGTCGTCACAAATGCCTGCATTGCCAGGCTCATTGCTACTATTATTGCTAGTATTTGCTTCTTGTTTTGGGCCATTTTGTTTTGTTTTTTTTTGTTTTTTTTTGGTCTAGTGTGTGTGTTTTGGTTTAATTTGTGTTTGATTGTTGTTGATTTTGTATTCTCTGAATTTATGCCCTATTTATAGCCTATTTTTGGGGGTAGTATGGTCATCTCACATTTCATATGGTAATAAAATACTCGTAATTATTTGCATAGGTTTAAGTTATTATGATACAGACTACAGAATACTCCGTACTATATTAGAATAACTAAATAACATCGTTATGTGTACTAATGATCCTATACTTGCGCAGTTGACCAAATAGTACGTCGTATTATTATAAGCAAGGACTCAAAAGAATAACGCTGTTCCCATGACAAAATTTTGTCATTTAGTTATTCGTTGGAGTAGAAGATGAGCAAAATTTTAGATTACTCCATACTTCCTCCATTCCATTTGATTCTATACATATTCCTTTTTCGGAAATTCCAATCAATTCTATACATTTCTATTTTAGTCTCTACTTTATTAAACTAAAAGACCAATATACCCTTCACTAATACCCACTCAACCCACTTGCAAACAATAAAGTAGGGGTATTTAAGTAATTCCTTTATCTACCCCACTTGATTTTCTTCTACCTTAATTACCGTGTTTTGGTCAAACGTATAGAATCAAACGGAATGGAGGAAGTATAATTTTATTTGGGAAATTTTTGAAGGTACCTTTTAAGTTTTTTACTTTTTCAGGTTTTTACTTGTATCTCTCATAGTCTCATTGTATGGAAAAAAATTACTCCGTAAATTATTAGCAATAATTCTTAGCTATGTTTTCGACAAATGATACAGAGTACTTTTTTTTTCCTGTATTGTAAGTCTTTACGAGATCTTTGGTTTGGAAGAAAAAAAAAATTAATCGTTTTCGGAATTTGTGCCTTATAGTTTTAGTCAGTCAAAATTTATTTCGTAAAACGATTTTGTGTGATCATAACTTTCGACTGAAAATTAAGCAAACAATAATTTATTTCCGAATCGAATATCTCTTTAATAAGACGTACAATATAAAATAAAATTTACCATTATTCGAAATCGGAGAATAAAGTTATTGTAAGTTTTTTTTTTTTTTCTTGTTCTCATGAAAAGAGGGTATTAGTGAGTAAACGAAAAAGTTCGGGTTATATCCGTTATAACTTATATATAAGTGAGAATATCCCAATTTTATTTTATTTTATTCTAAATGACTTGATTTTAAGGAGTATTCTTTTCAAAGAGAGTAGGACATAGAACCGGTTCTTTCGAGCTTTTTAGAATTGAATGAATCGAATCAATCGAATAATCAATCGAATCGAATCGAGCAGAATGAATCGAATCGAATCGAACGAAGTTCAATTAAATAACATAGTTGTCGAATCGAATCGAATCGAATCAAGTGAAGTGAATCGAATCGAATCGAATCGAATCGAATGGAATGAATCGAATCGAATCGAAGGCGAAGTGGTGGAATCGAAATGTCTTTGAAAATAAGTTGGAAAAACCAGGTCCATAGTGCAGAATATATTAGAAAGTTATCCCAATCAAATAAATTTAGTTTGTAAGCATCTATTTTAGCCAAATTTGTGAACTTCGGTTATTCGACTCGTAAATAGTGGTTTAGTGATCTACTTGGCTTATAACTCGATTTATGTGGTTTTGGGGTGCTGATTGAACGTAAATAAACAAGAGATGCGCAGAAAAGTAAAGTACAAAAAGATAAAATGACACGAGAAAATAGTGACGCGGAAAAAAACGAAAACGGGAAACGACAGCGGGGGGAGTCGGAATCCCACCAAATGGCTCCACTGAATATTTGTATGACAAGCAACAATGTACAATTCGTAACAAAAATGCAATATTTCGTAGTTTAGTAGTGCTCGGGAACTCAGTAGGATTATGGACTTTGGTTGCACGACGCCAAAATTGGATTTTATGTAGCTCAACCAAAACCTAAAGCGATAAAAAATCACTGCAGCATTATCTTGTAAAACATTTGGTAATTAATGTTCAATAGTTAGATACATTTCAAAAATTGAGATTGATTAAACTTTGCGTTATTTTGATAAGATTGTGCATAGTTCAATGTATTTTTTTTCAATTTTTCATTAAAAGCAAATGTATTAATAATATGTATGTATGTTAATAATTAATTATACTTAGGGTTTAATTATTTCGAAAAATTGATCTAATAGGAACTACCACCGGCCAAATTAAGTATATGTGTACGGCTGTCACAAGTGGGTACACTTGATAATATATAAATTGTTCGTACAAATAGGTTTCTACGTACGATGATACATGGGCACTAACAATTAATTAATTACTCCGTAATAAGTTTGAGTAGAAGAAACCCTAATAAAATTTACTCAAGATTTTATAAAAATAAAATTCCACATTTAATTTATTATTGTAGGTCTAAAAGTGCGTAAATAACGTACGTATGAAGCACCTTTTTATCTTTTTTTTTTTAATCTTGAAATTGTCATAATATCTAGGCGCGTTTGAATTGCTCATATTAGATCACATGTAAATATACAAATTATAGTATTTTATATGTTACTTTAATTATGTTCTACACTAATTATAGCAATGCTAGCTAAATGAGGAAGATTAGTGCCTCTTCATTTGATCCAAAAGTTACCTTCCTTACATTGCGATGTACTCCCTCCGTCCCGATCATTTGTTTACACTTTCTATTTTGGGGGTTACGGGTCATTTGTTTACATTTCCATAAATGATCGTGGACCCTTACTACTTTAACCAATTACATCTATTAATTTTGGTAAAGTGTGTCCTCCATTGTACTTTTATTATTATTTTATTAGTTTTTTCTCTATCTCTCTCATCACATTAATAAACGTGTATAAAGTAAACGTATACAAATCACCGAAACGGAGGGAGTACATGGTTCCATGAGTGCAGTTAGGACTAGGATCCATCTTTATTTGTATTGTGTAAATCCTTTAATATAGGGTTGATTCATTATTCACAATATATATTGTTAATACAAAATATAAGGTTACTTAATTATAGGACTAATAATCAGGAAAATATATTTCATATTTACACTAATATGTCCCCGCAGTTGAAGCGGGAGGAGGCTGGACGCTCAAACTGGAGCGAAAACGAGTAAACATAAATCGTGGGAGACTTTTCGTGAAATTGATACTCAGCAGGGACATGAAGTACCCGAACGGTTCCTAGCTGCACCTTTTCACGAACAAAATGGATGTCGAGCTCAATGTGCTTTGTGCGTTGATGTATACAAGGTTGCCAACAAGATAAACAACGGAAATATTGTCACAGGCGTAGCACGAGATAGAGGCACCTGCAACTCGAACAGAATATTACGAAGCCAGCGTGTTTCGGCAATTGCATTGGCTACATGAGTCATGGAACTGCAAAACCAAGAGGAGAGACAGATGAAGAAGTAGAATGCAACTATGCAGGTACAGTTAATAAGATGAATATGAATAAAGTCTCTTGTGATTGGATAATTGATTCAGGAGCATCTGATCACATGGCATCTATTAGATTATAATCCCCTAATTAGGGTTGTTTATTGCAATCACCATATATACTTGTTACACGAGTACAATTACCTATAATACATCCGGAAATTAAGGATTCCCTAAACTATATAGCTAACTAATTAAGGCTAATACAAGATATAGAAATATTTACAATATTTACTAATAGAATCAAACTTAGCTTTACTATGAAGTCTATTCCAAATTATATCAAAAGTTCACGATGATGGTTGAGATCCGATAATAAGTTCGTATACTTTAACACGCCCTTTTACGAAAAAATAAAAATCATATGCTTGTTCGTACAATTTTAGGTGATTAATACGGAGTAATTTATTAGTTTGAGTAGAAGAGACCCTAAATAGGTTTACGTACGATATTATTAAAAAAGAAATCCACGTTTATATTTATTGTGTAGGTCTAAAAGTGTGGAAATAACGAGCGTATGAAGCAACCTTTTTCAATTATATCTTCAAGTTAAAAAAAAAATAAACAAAAAATAAAATAAAATAAAATCTAGGAGGGTTTGAATTGCTCATATTAGTCTATGAGATCACATGTAACTATGTACTTCCTCTGTCTCAGTTGTTTGTTTACACTTCTCTCAAATCACCCTCACAAAAAAAAATCAAACTGTAAACAAATCACTAAAATAGAGGAAGTAAGTATATTAGTATAATATATTCCGTGTGTTAGCTTTAAAATAAAATAATATATTTGTTTACACTTCTCTCAGTAAGTCTTCTATGTGATAGGTCTCATATTAAATCAATGTAAAACTAAAGTACAAATTACAGTTTAAATGGTATAACAACATGAAACAAATATACTACGGAATAAAAAATTTAGTTACAATTAATCCTAATTATCACTAAAATATTACAAAAATTAGTTACTCGAGTACAAATGAGTCGGACATACAATAATCTATGGTAAAGCCCAACTCACAAAAGAATTTATGTTAAAGCATGAGATAGTGACACGCTATTATTGGTATATCGGACATTTAGGAAAATAGTACGGAGACATAAATTTTCATAAATTTGATTACTAACCAAACAAACACTAGTACGGAGTAGAAGGTTTAATCTTCATTATCTTTTCTCCTTCAAACTCCACCTTACTCTAACTACTACTCCGTAACATTTAAAACCCAAATTCTTTCTTATACTTCATCATTATTATTATCATTGGATATGAAATTAAGACATTATTTTTCTCCATTATATTGCTCAAAAATTGTGGATGAAAGAAAACTTCTAATCTCAATTAAAGTAGTACTCGTATATATTTATCTTTTACCATTGCAATCTATCAATCCTCTGATAAAATGATAAAAATTGTTCTTTCTACCTTCTCCAACACCATTAACCCAAAACTTACCTCACTATTATCATTATAACACCATTTACATTACCTAAGAGCTTCTAGCCCAGTGGAGCGCAGGAGTGCCTCAAAGCCTGTGTCTGCAGGAATTGCGAGGTCCCGGGTTCGACTCCCTGGGTAAGAAGTTCATGCGGCACTGCCATCCCCGAAAAAAGGATGTCTTACATGGCACATGTGGTTTGCAGGGTATTGCAAGTGCCCGGGGGGATTCAACCCCTCGTCATCAAAAAAAAAAAAAAAAAAAACACCATTTACATCATTCATATCTCAATTGCAAGCCAAAATCACCCTTTTATCAAAGACAAGTTGATAATGTTATTTTGTCGAAGCGGTGCAGGCGAAAAATCATACCAAAACCCTTTTTCGAACACTCCATCGACTTCGCCGTCGTATCCGACGCCATAAAATACCATATAAATGATTGGTGAACCCTTTTAAGAAGAAGGTTGAATTCTCAATTTTCAATCCTTTCTTTGTTATTACTAAATTTGAAATTAAAATCTTATTGTTTGTTGTTTTGCTTTTTTGTTCACTTTTCATTTTCAAAACTTGCGTATGATTTGCAACTAAAAAATGGTGTAAATTAAGAAAACAATGGTAAATCAGAGAGAAGCTTTGCAGAAATTAAGAATGAAGGAAGAAAATAAAGAGAGTTAGTTGCACTTAACAAAGAAAGCTTTTATGTTGACTAACGGATCGGAATTACCTGATTGGTAGTGTCTTAGAAAAAGTAAGGCAGTTATTCGCAAAAAATAAGATGTAAGGTAATACCTCACAATTTGACCAAAATATATATAAAGTAGTGTCCGACAAAACCCCAAGATAAATTTTATTTGACGAGGTTTTTCGTATACTTGTAATAGGTTGTATTTATTTCATAAACTATTACTGCATGTTTTATGATTGTATTTTTGTAAGAAGTTATAAATGGAGTATATATTTTTATTTCATCTTTTTCTATCTTTTTTTTTTGTTAACATGTTTACATTTACTGTTTACAATTATAACCAAAACTTGTTATAGTGATTTCAACTGTTTTTATTAGATATTACGGAGTATTTATGTATAGTGTAAAATCCTAAGTTTAATAAAAGTCTTGAATAAATTATTGTTAATTAATACTCCGTATGTTAATGTATTTTCTTCGGATATTTGTGCCTCCCTAATATAATTAAATTATTGTTAATTAATTCTCCGCATTGTTAATTAATTCTCCGCATTTGGATATTTGAAACTTAGAACCAAAGAAAAAAAAATACTCCGTAACAATAATAATAATAATAACAACAACAAAACGATAGCTAATTTGATTAATTCAAAGATGTGATACAGGTGAAACCAATTTAATTACCTCAAAAAAAATAAGGAGATTAAAATGGAAATCATTAACTCGACAAACATAGTGAACATTCTTACTTCTTAATTAGATCGATCGTACACATGCATGCATGGCTGTTGACACTTATCGTAGTGATAAGCGCATGCATGCATTTTTATTTTTGGCTAACAAAACAAGTACGTAAAAAAAAACACAACATATAGCTTCATTAATTAAGTAGCTACTATTAATTAATTAATTACTTTTAAGGTTAAACATGCTAGGAAGATATTGAACCCTAAAGAGTAATTAATTAATTAATTAGTCAGATGATTGCTTAGTTAATTAATTAATTAGTAAGCATCGCAGTGGTACTTAGTCCTGTCGAGGCCACAGGCATTGACCAAAGCAACGATCTCTAGGTTGAGAACATTGGAGGTAATACCGGGGACTGTGCCAAGTAGGCCACCAACAATGGGGAGGCTACTTATAATGGGAAGGCCGAGGACACCGGCTAGGGTTTGACCCAGTGACTGGAATTTAAGGACATCGCACAGACACAGTTTAACCTCAGCATCGATGATGTCCCTAATGAGGGGGCAACACTCGGTGCTGTATTGGCTACTCGACAACGGTAGAGTCACACAGGCATTGAGTGACGACGGGCATACTGCATTCGTCGTCACAAATGCCTGCATTGCCAGGCTCATTGCTACTATTATTGCTAGTATTTGCTTCTTGTTTTGGGCCATTTTGTTTTGTTTTTTTTTGTTTTTTTTTTGGTCTAGTGTGTGTGTTTTGGTTTAATTTGTGTTTGATTGTTGTTGATTTTGTGTTCTCTGAATTTATGCCCTATTTATAGCCTATTTTTGGGGGTAGTATGGTCATCTCACATTTCATATGGTAATAAAATACTCGTAATTATTTGCATAGGTTTAAGTTATTATGATACAGACTACAGAATACTCCGTACTATATTAGAATAACTAAATAACATCGTTATGTGTACTAATGATCCTATACTTGCGCAGTTGACCAAATAGTACGTCGTATTATTATAAGCAAGGACTCAAAAGAATAACGCTGTTCCCATGACAAAATTTTGTCATTTAGTTATTCGTTGGAGTAGAAGATGAGCAAATTAAAATTTTAGAGTACTCCATATAATTTTATTTAGGAAATTTTCGAAGGTACCTTTTAAGTTTTTCAGGTTTTCACTTATATCACTCATTTAGTTATGTTTTCGACAAATGATACGGAGTAAATGAGTAATTTTTTCCCTATATTATACTCCGTAAGTCTTTACGAGATCTTTGGTTTGGAAAAAAAATTTAATCGGGCAGGTAAACCAGCTGCTAAAGAGTTGCCAGCCAAGGTGTGGAGGCCTAAGGCTCCTAAAGTTGTACCAGTAGTGGAGGTGCCACAGGTGGTGGGAGAGATAGTAACACCATTACCTATCCCTACTACTGGTACCTCACCTAAGATTGTGTCTCCAGCACGGCCCATTGTTCGTATGAGTAGACAAGACTCTGGCGAAGGTGGTTACACAATACATAAGTTTGGTCAACAATCCTTCCTTGAGGTGCTTAACAGTTCCAATACTCCTAGGGAGGGCATTGGGACAAGTAGAGGACCCCCTCACCTACGGGTGGGGAATGTCTAGTCTTGGATTTTGGAATGTAAGGGGATTGAACAAGCCATCAAAGCAACGTCAAGTTAAATGGTTCATGAATCATAATAAGGTGGGCTTGTTTGGTCTCCTGGAGACTAAGGTGAAAACCTTGAGTCTCCAAACTTTGAGTAATGTGTTGATAGATGGTTGGAGTATTTCAACTAATAATAGATGGCATAAGGGTGGTAGAGTTTGGGTTTTGTGGAACCCATCTTTGTTTTCTGTTGATTTCCTAGAGTATTCCGCACAGTGTATCCATATGAGGGTCAAGGATGTGCATAGTGGCAGTGTCTTCTTTCTCTCTTTGGTTTATGCTCTTAATGATGTGGTTGGCAGAAGAGAATTGTGGACTCAGCTAGGACGAATTGCTAGCAGCTGCAGGGGTCCTTGGGCTGTTTGTGGGGACTTCAATTGCGTTTTGTCTCACACTGAAAGGCTAGGAGGTATAAGTAGTACTGTTGAGATTGAGGAGTTCAGGTCCTGTGTGGATGGTTGTGATTTGGTGGATATTCCTGCAATGGGTGCTTATTTCACTTGGAATAACAAACAAGATGGTGATGATAGAATATATAGTCGTCTTGACAGATTCTTGGTGAATGGTGACTGGATGTTACAGTTGCCGGCTTATTTTGCAAACTTTCTTCCAGAGGGTATTTTTGATCATTGCCCGTGTGTAGTGAGGAGTAGTAACAGGAGCTTGGGAGGTAAAAAACCTTTCAAATACATTAATATGTGGAGTTCTTCAACTTTGTTCTTGCCAAATCTCCAGAATTGGTGGGATATTGACATTCATGGTACTAAAATGTATTGTTTGACCAAGAAACTCAAGCTTCTGAAGGGTCATCTACGAGAATTTAATAAGGATCAATTTGGGAATGTTGAGAATACAGCCTGCATTGCAAAGTCTAGGTTGGAATATATTCAAACTCAATTAATTCATGATCCTCGGAATGACGGGCTTAAGGTGCAGGAAAAGGAGGCAGGCTCTAGAGGTGGCAATCGGGTCAGTCGGGTCGGGTTTGGGTCTGGTCAAGTCGGGTCGGGTAATGTCGGGTTCGGGTCATATCGGGTCAAAGTGCCCTTTCGGGTCGAGTCGGGTTCGGTTCGGGTCGTCATCGAATCGGGTCATATCGGGTCAAATAGTGTATCGGGTCGGGTCGGGTTTGGGTCGGGTCATTATCGGGTCAGCGCGATTTTATCGAATTATTTCAATTTTTAACCACTAAAATAAGTATTTTGATCGTTATTTTATTTAATTACTTCATTATTAAGTCAAATATATCATTCTAAATAATAATTTGCTTTAAATCCAATAAAATTAAGCTTAATAATTATCGGGTCGTCAAATTAGTCGGGTCGATATCGGGTCGGGTCATCATCGGGCGAATTAAGTCGGAGTTAGTCACTGATTATCGGGTCATGTCGGGTTACGGGTCGTCATCGGGTCGGGTCGGGTCGGTTCTCGGGTCACAATATTTTCGGGTCAATCGGGTCGGTTTTTGCTCGGGTTCGGGTCGGGTCACTCGGGTCGGGTCAAGCTTGCCAGCTCTAGAGGCAGCTAAGGAGTATTTGGAATTACATGCCGCTGCAATGAATTTCTTAGCTCAAAAGGCTAAGGTAGACTGGATCAAGGGAGGAGACAATAATTCCAAATACTTTCATAGTGTGATCAGAAGCAGGGCGACTAGAAACCAGGTTTTTTCAGTGACAGACATGCATGGTGTGGTACAGGAGGATCCTCAACACATACAACAGGCTTTTTTGGAATATTATATACAGTTGTTGGGGACTGCCGTGACCACTTCTACTGTCAATACGCAGCTGATTGAGCAAGGGGCAGTATGTACGGAGGCGCATAAGCACATTTTATTGCGGCCAGTAACAAAGGAGGAAATAAAGGCAACTAGTTTCGACATCCCTAATCATAAAGCCCCTGGACCAGACGGGTATTCCAGTGCCTTCTTCAAGGATTCTTGGAGCATAATAGGGGAAGAAGTTTGTGCTGCTATTCAGGATGTTTTTGATTCAGGCAAGCTATTGAAGCAACTTAACGCTACTATAATCACTTTAATTCCTAAGGTGAAGGTGCCCCAATCTGTCACTCAGTACAGACCAATTGCTTGCTGTAACGTACTTTATAAGTGTGTTTCCAAGTTGTTATGTAACAGATTAGCTCTGGTGTTACCTGATCTGGTGAGTAGGACTCAAGGTGGGTTTATTAGAGACAGAAGTATCATGGAGAACATACTCATTTGTCAGGACTTGGTGAGACTATATAGTCGACAGGCTTGTTCACCAAGATGTATGTTTAAGATAGACCTCATGAAGGCTTATGATTCAGTGAGTTGGAGTTTTGTTGAGGAAGTTCTTGACGCTCTGCATTTTCCAGCCCCTGTGCGTTCATTGATTATGGAATGTATGACCTCTCCCTCATATTCTCTAGCTATTAATGGTGAAGTGTTTGGGTTTTTTTAAAGGTAAGAGAGGGTTAAGGCAAGGGGACCCAATTTCCCCCTTGCTCTTCACCCTTTGTATGGAATATTTGAGTAGAATACTCAATTTTGCTACTGAAAATTTGAAGTTTACATATCATCCTCTGTGCAAGTCCATGAAACTCAGTCATTTAATGTTTGCATACGACCTCTTGCTTTTTAGCAAAGGGGATGCTGCCTCTATTTTGGTCCTGCTCAGAGCTTTCTCCTCCTTTTCTTTGGCTTCAGGACTTAAAAATAGTCCTCAGAAGTCGTGTGTTTATTTTAATGGCGTTCCCGAATCTCTGAAGGCTGAAATTTTGTCTATCTCTGGGTATGTGGAAGGGAAACTCCCTTTTAGATACCTTGGGGTTCCCATAACCGCTGGACGGCTGAAGAACAAAGATTGTGCCATTTTGATTGATCGTATGGTGGAAAGAATCAGGCAGGTAGGGGCTCGTAAACTTTCCTATTCAGGGAGATTAGTGTTGGTACAGTCTGTTTTGCAAACGTTACATTCATATTGGGCATCAATGTTCCTGCTACCCAAAGGTGTGATGAAAAGGGTCGAAGCTATCTGTAGGAATTTCCTATGGGGAGGCGCTGCTGATTTCGTCAGAACTCCTCCAGTAGCTTGGGCCAAGGTGTGTACTCCGAAGAGTGAAGGGGGTCTAAATTTGAAGGATGGTTGTAGGTGGAATATGGCTATGGTAGGGAAACTGGTGTGGTGGGTGGCTGTGAAAGCGGATAGGCTGCAGGTCGATGGATGAATCATGTTTATATGAAAGAGTGGGTGGTGATTCTCCCCTAAAATCGACACAAGTTGGTATGTGAAGAAAATTTGTAAGGTTAAAGATAGATTGGCTCCTGTTATTCAGAATGGTGTCTGGTCTATCAATAATGGTCTGCATTCCTTTGTGAAGTCACATCAGATGGCTCGGGATCTTCAGGTGAGAGTAGCTTGGTCTCGGGCAGTTTGGCATCCCCTTGTGGTGCCTAAGCATAGCTTTATTGCGTGGATGGTGGCTCATAGAGGGCTTAAGACAAAAGACAGGTTGTATGCGTTGGGGGTCAGTTCCGACGATAGCTGCTGTCTTTGTGGTATGTATTCTGAAACTCATATACATTTGCTGTCGTGCTGTTGTTATACTCTAAAAATCTTGGAGTTGGTCAATGAATGGTTAAAGATTCGGCTGGTTGGGTCTGAACTGATTGAAGGGCTTCAGCCTAGGCGGTGGTCCAAAACTAAAAAGGTGGTGGTGAACTCGGCTAGACTTGCTGTGGTGTATGCTGTTTGGTTACAGAGAAATGAGGCGTGGCTAGCGCAATGTGTTCTTCTCCCTCGAATCGTTTTGTTGAAGATACAAGGATGGATTAGGGATCGTATTTTACATTCTTCACATGGTTGTAAGCTACTTGATACAAGTTGGCTAAATAGTATAGGGTGTTGATAGATGAGAGTGTTGATGAATTTGTATGAGTGATCAAAACTGCTGTATTGTGATTTGGTATTATTAATATACTTCTTACATTTTACCAAAAAAAAAAAAAAAAAAAATTAATCGTTTTCGGAATTTGTACCTTATAGTTTTAGTCGGTCAAAATTCATTTCGTCAAACGATTTTGAGTGATCATCATAACTTTCGACTGAAAATTAAGCAAACAATAATTTATTTCCGAATCGAATATCTCTTTAAGACGTACTACGTACAATATAAAATAAAATTTACCATTATTCGAAATCGGAGAATAAAGTTATTGTAAGTTTTTTTTTTTTTTTTTTTTTTTTTTTCTTGTTCTCATAAAAAGAGGGTATTAGTGAGTAAACGAAAATGTTTGGGTTATATCCGTTATAACTTATAAGTGAGAATATCCCAATTTTATTTTATTTTATTCTAAATGACTTGATTTTAAGGAGTATTCTTTTCAAAGAGAGTAGGACATAGTGCAGAATATATTAGAAAATTATCTCAATAAAATAAATTTAGCTTGTAAGCATCTGTTTTAGCCAAATTTGTGAACTTCGGTTATTTGACTCGTAAATAGTGGTTTAGTGATCTACTAGACTTATAACTCAATTTATGTGGTTTTGGGGTGGTGATTGAACGTCAATAAACAAGAGATGCGCAAAAAAGTAAAGTACAAAAAGATAAAATGACACGAGGAAATAATGACACGGAAAAAACCGAAAACGGGAAACGACAGCGGGGGGAGTCGGAATCCCACCAAATGGCTCCACTAATTATTTGTACGACAAGCAACAATGTACAATTCGTAACAAAGATGCAGTGTTTCGTAGTTTAGTAGTGCTTGGGAACTCAGTAGGATTATGGACTTTGGTTGCACGACGCCAAAAGTGGATTTTATGTAGCTCAACCAAAACCTAAAGCGATAAAAAATCACTGCAACATTATCTTGTAAAACATTGGGTAATTAATGTTCAATAGTTAGATACATTTCAAAAATTGAGATTGATTAAACTTTGCTTTATTTGATAAGATTGTGCATAGTTCAATGTATTTTTTTTGAATTTTTCATTAAAAGCAAATGTATTAATAATATGTATGTATGTTAATAATTAATTATACTTGATAATATTTCGAAAAATCGATCTAATAAGAACTACCACCGGCCAAATTAAGTGTATGTGTACGGCTATCACAAGTGGTTACACTTGATAATATTTAACTTGTTCGTACAAATAGGTTTCTACGTACGATGATGCATGGGCACTAATAATTAATTAATTAATAACTCCGTAATAAATTTGAGTAGAAGAAACCCTAATAAAATTTACTCAAGATATTATAAAAATAAAATTCCACGTTTAATTTATTATTGTAGGTCTAAAAGTGTGTAAATAACGTACGTATGAAGCATCTTTTCTTCTTTCTTTTTTTTTTTTTTTTTCTTTTTTTTTAATCTCGAAATTGTCATAATATCTAGGCGAGTTTGAATTGCTCATATTAGATCACATGTAAATAAACATATTATACTATTATACGGAGTATATGTTACTTTAATTATGTTCTACACTAATTATAGCAATAATGCTAGCTAAATGAGGAAGATTAGTGCCTCTTCATTTGATCCAAAAGTTACCTTCCTTACATTGCGATGTACATGGTTCCATGAGTGCAGTTAGGATCCATCTTAATTTGTATTATTGTGTAAATCCTTTACTAGGGTTGATTCATTATTCACAATATGTATTGTTAATACAGGATATTGAGCTAATACAAAATATAAGGTTACTTAAATTACAGGACTAATAATCAAGAAAATATATTTCATATTTACACTAATATGTCCCCGCAGTTGGAGCGGGAGGAGGCTGGACGCTCAAACTGGAGCGAAAACGAGTAAAAATAAATCGTGGGAGACTCTTCGTGAAATTGATACTCAGCAGGGACATGAAGTACCCGAACGGTTCCTAGCTGCACCTTTTCACGCACAAAATGGATGTCGAGCTCAATGTGCTTTATGCGTTGATGTATACAAGGTTACCGACAAGATAAACAACGGAAATATTGTCCCTGTAAACAAGCGTAGCACGAGATAGAGGCACCTGCAACTCGAGCAGAAGATTACGAAGCCAGCGTGTTTCGGCAACCGCATTGGCTACATGAGTCATGGAACTGCAAAACCAGGAGGAGAGACAAGTGAAGAAGTAGAATGCAACTATGTAGGTATAGTTAATAAGATGAATATGAATAAAGTCTCTTGTGATTGGATAATTGATTCAGGAGCATCTAATCACATGGCATCTATTAGATTATAATTCCCTAATTAGGGTTGTTTATTGTTATCACCATATATACTTGGTACAAGAGTACAGTTACCTGTAATACATCTGGAAATCAAGGGATTCCTAAACTATAGCTAACTAATAATTAAGGCTAATACAAGATATAGAAATATTTATAATATTTATTAATAGAATCAAACTTAGCTTTAATATGAAGTCTATTCCAAATTATATCAAAAATTCACGATGATGGTTGAGATCCGATAACAAGTTCGTATACTTTAACACGCCCTTTTACGCAAAGAAAAATCATATGCTTGTTCGTACGATTTTAGGTGATTAACACGGAGTATAATTTATTAGTTTGAGTAGAAGTTAAGAGACCCTAAATAGGTTTACATACGATATTATTAAAACAGAAATCCACATTTATATTTATTGTAGGTCTAAAAGTGTGGAAATAACGAACGTATGAAGCAACCTTTTTTAATTATATCATCAAGTTAAAAAAAAAATATCTAGGAGGGTTTGAATAGCTCATATTAGTCTATGAGATCACATGTAACTACGTACTCCCTCTGTCTCAGTCATTTGTTTACACTTTCCTCAAATCACTCTCACAAAAAAAAATCAAACTGTAAACAAATTACTGAAATGAAGGGAGTAAATATATTAGTATAATATACTAGTTTTGTAAAATGAGTTACAAGAATGACAAGGCCCAATGTGTATATAGTCAACTAGCCCAAGTGTTGGACAAGAGGAAGATTGCTCAAATTATTCAAGAAGTGAGCCCAAATAAGGTAAAGCCCACTAAGGAAAACAATTGAAGGAAGCTTGTTCTGCACAAGAAAAGGCAAGGAGGGACAAGCTGGGAGAGTACATCATTTTGGCGCTCCAAAAAACTCAAACCTAGGTTTTCGTGTAATCAATCCTAGGGTGTTGTGTAATTAATCTCATATATAGAGAAAAGAGTTGTAAATCAAAAACAAGAAGAAAACAACAGTGAATGAAAATCCTCCGTTATTCACCACTCAAAGAAGGTGAATTTTCCTCCCCTGTTTTTGTTGCTTCAGTGAGTATCATGCATGTAGTGTATCAATTTCTTCATGGTATCAGAGCCACGTGCTCTTGATCACCACTGAAGTAGCTTGTCTGTGTTTATCTTTTTCATCTTGTCTTTGCTTTTCTGTTTGTGTCTGTGTGGAAAGTTCCCACCTTTTCCTCGTTTTGAGTCATCTGTTGTTTTCTCTCTGCTTTAAGCTTAGAATCTACAGTTATGGCTGGAAATGAAACAAACGTGATCTTGCCCACGGATCCTCTGTATTATCACCCATCAGAAGGAACCCTAACTCTTAAGATAACCCCTGAATTGACTGGTAGTGAGAACTACAGCCCATGGAAAAGACAGATGGAGCTGGCCCTATCAGCAAAGAGAAAATTACGGTATGTTACTGGTGCGGTTACAAGACATGAAAGTGATGTGGTGAAGCAAGACGCTTGGGATACTGCAAACAGTCTTGTCACCTCTTGGATCCTTCAGAATGTCAGTGAGAGGATCAAGGGAATCATTATGTATGGAGTGACAGCCACGGAGATCTGGGACACGTTGAAGAGGAGGTATACTGTTGCTAATGGTGCCAAGAAATTTAAACTCAATAAAGAGTGCTATGAGATAGAGCAGGGAAACAAGTCTGTTGAGGAATATTATACCCAACTGCAAATAGTATGGGATGAACTCGAAAACATGAATGATTTGCCACCAATCACTCAAAGAACAGATGAGATCTCAGCCTATCTGAAAGCAACTACTGAACAAGCAGAAGAGAGGAGACTGTTCCAATTCTTGAATGGTCTGAACAAAGGTTATGCTATCCTTAGGAGTAACATTCTCCTGATGAGTCCCCTGCCCACTGTGGAGGCTGCTGTCTCAATGTTCCTCCAAGAAGAGACTCAGAACAACAATGTCAGTGGAACAAAAAGTCATGATGTGTCAGCCTTCTTTGGGAAGGGAGAAAATGGAGAAGAGCCATGCAAGCACTGTGGAAGAAAGAATCACAGGTCTGATGCTTGCTGGGAAGTTGTGGGATATCCACAAAATCATCCTAAGAACAGGAAGCTAGGAGGAAAATTTGTTTAGAGGGGTCAGAACACATACAAGGCTCAAAATTCTACTGGGAGGCAAGGCACTTATCAGAGTGGAAACTCAGGTTACAACAACTTCAGACAAAGTAATGGGTCAGGGTCCAAAGGCCCAAAGAAGATGGCAGCCAATGCAACCAGTGATCATGACCTAGCCTCAGCAATTGGGTTAGCCACTCAGCAACTAGAAAATTTGTTGAAGATGGTGCCTGGGAATGCTGGACCTGCAATGAAGCAAGGATGTGAGACTGATGATGAGATAGAATGCAACTTTGCAGGTATAACTACTAATCATGATATTCATAATCTGAAAAATATGTGGATTATTGACTCTGGGGCATCAGATCACATGGTGAACAACAGGGATATATTGGTTAATGTTGTGAAACTTGAAAAAAGACCAAAAATCAATTTACCTAATGGAGCAACAGTGTGTGTAACACACAAGGGAGATGTATGGCTTGAGAATGGTTTGAAGTTGAAAAGTGTGTTGTATGTGCCTGAATTTAAGCAAAATTTGCTATCTGTACAGAGGGTTGCCAAGGATAATGACTGTAATGTGTTTTTCAGTGACAGCCATTGTTATGTGCAGGACTCTAGAAGCAAGGAAGTCAGAGTCATTGGAACAGCTAGTAGTGGTCTATACTATTTGCATCAGCCTAAGAAGACAAGGTTATATCCTAGAACTTGCATAAATAATGTAGGAGGTCAAGTTTTGAGTAAAAAGGTCTGTGCAAATCCTGAACAAGGGTCTGTTTTTTGTTATGCTACTTCAAAGATCAATGTGAACAACATTGAGACATATAACTTGTGGCACAATAGATTGGGCCATGCTTCTGTTAATGTTTTGAAGAATGTTTTGAATGTAAGAAATGAATGCTTGAAATCTTATGGTATTTGTTTAACTTGTCCAATGGCTAAACTTGCAAAGTCACCCTATTCTTTCAGTACTTCTGAAACTTCTAATCCCTTTGAGCTCATTCATATAGATATATGGGGGCCCTATAGAGTCTTATATCAAGGAAAATACAAGTATTTCCTTACCATTGTAGATGATAACTCAAGAGCTACTTGGGTGTACTTGCTGTGTCAGAAATCTGAAGCCTATGAAAGAATAATGAATTTCTGTGAGTATGCAAAGAATCAGTTCAACAAAAGTGTCAAAATAATCAGGTCAGATAATGCTTGGGAGTTTGATGATAAGCAGTGCACTGCTATTTTGGGTTGAATGGGATAATTCATCAAATAAGTATAGTAGATAGGCCACAGCAGAATGGTGTTGTTGAGAGAAAGCATAGGCACCTACTTGAAATGAGTAGGGCATTGAGATTCCAAGCTGGTTTGTCTTTGAAGTATTGGGGAGATTGTGTTCTTGCAGCTACCCACATAATAAACAGACTGCCTTCACCTGTCATCAAAAATCAAACACCCTATGAAGTTTTGTACAAGGAAAGGCCTACATATGATCATCTGAAGGCCTTTGGTTGTCTTGTTATGGCCTACAATCCAGACAGATACAAGGATAAATTCCAACCAAGGGGCCTTCCATGTATATTTCTGGGATATCCAACTACTCAGAAGGGATACAAGGTTCAAGATCTCATCAGCAAGAAGAGGTTTGTGTCAAGAGATGTCAGGTTCTATGAAAATATCTTCCTATGTCATAAAACTCCAAGGGTGTGTATTTGCAGCCAACACCTGTGGAAATGAATCAGGAAGCAACTGTGGTGTCTCCTAATACTGATGATATTGCACCTGAAGATGTTGTTGATGAAGTTAATGCAGAAAACTCAGAAGAGGCCACAGATGCTGGAGATGAGCAAACCCAGGAAGAAGATAATGTTGAAGCTGAACCAATCCAAAATCAGACCAGTGATCCTAGAAGATCTGAAAGACAAAGGAGACCACCTGAGTGGATGAATGACTATGTTATGAATGTGAGAAGAAGAACAGATAATCCTGAGATTACTGAAGTCAGTCAAATTGCTGATGCTCAGGTTCAGCTTTCTTTTGCTAATATGGTTGAAAAGATCTCCACATTGACTGAACCGTATTATTTCAAGGATGCTGTGACAAACCAAAATTGGGTGGATGCAATGAACAAAGAGCTTGATGCTCTAGAAGAAAACCAGACATGGGATATAACTCCTTTACCTCAAGGAAGGAAGGCTATAGGTTGTAGGTGGTTGTACAAATTGAAGTATCAGCCAGATGGAAGCTTGGAAAGATATAAAGCCAGGTTGGTGATTCAAGGATGCAGACAGAAGGAAGGCATTGATTACTCAGAGACATTTGCCCCTGTGGCCAAGATGACAACTGTGAGAGCACTCTTGGCAATTGCTGCAATGAGTGGGTGGCACCTATTTCAGATGGATGTTACCAATGCATTCTTACATGGTGATCTGATGGAAGAAGTTTACATGCAGCTACCTCAAGGTTACATTCAGACTGGTGACAGAATACAAGTGCAGAAAGAAGCTTCTGAAAGATACAATGGTCCTCTTGTTTGCAAACTTAAGAAGGCTTTATATGGGTTGAAGCAAGCACCAAGACAATGGTTTGCTAAACTTTCAACTGTTCTCATAAACTTTGGGTTTGTGCAGTCAAAAGCAGACCACTCTTTGTTTGTAAAACAACAGGAGGAGAATCTGACTGCTGTGTTGGTGTATGTTGATGACATGGTCATCACAGGAGACTCCATAACTGAAATAGAAGCACTGAAGAAAGTTCTCAAAAATCAATTCCACATGAAAGACCTGGGAAGGCTATCCTACTTTCTTGGTTTGGAGGTTGATCATACTTCACAAGGATTGTTTGTGTCTCAAAAGAAGTACACAAAAGACTTACTCAAGGAGTTTGGAATGCAGAACGAAAGGGTGTTGAAGCTTCCTTTAGATGGTCATGTCAAACTGGAACCTAACAAGGGAACACCACTGCCAAACCCTGATGTCTACAGAAAATTGATTGGCAAGCTCATCTACTTGACCATCACAAGGCCAGACATCTCATTTTCTGTGCATTTGCTGAGTCAGTTTGTACAGACTCCTACATCTGACCACTTCCAAGCTGCAAAAAGGGTCTTGAGATACTTGAAATCTGCACCAGAACAAGGTATTTTGTTGGCAAACAGTTCTGCTGCCAAATTGAAGGCATATTGTGATTCTGACTGGGCCTCTTGTCCCTATACAAGGCGCTCAACCACTGGATTTTGTGTGTTGTTGGGTGAATCACCAATATCCTGGAAGTGCAAGAAACAGAGTGTGACAGCAAGGTCTTCAGCTGAAGCTGAATACAGGGCTATGGCCTTGACTGTATGTGAAATTACGTGGATTAGAACACTCCTTAAAGACTTGGGGTTGAAGATGCAAACGCTTCACTGTGATAATCAAGCTGCTTTGGCTATTGCGGCCAATTCTGTCTATCATGAGCGCACCAAGCACATAGAAGTGGACTGCCACTTCATTCGAGAAAAGGTAGCCCAAGGAGTAGTCAAGCCTATGTACATTCCTGCTCATCATCAGCTCGCTGACGTGCTTACTAAGCCCTTGCAAATGAAACCCCACTATCGAATGTTACGCAAGATGGGCATGATGAAAACATCACCCTCTCATCTTGAGGGGGAGTGTAAAATGAGTTACAAGAATGACAAGGCCCAATGTGTATATAGTCAACTAGCCCAAGTGTTGGACAAGAGGAAGATTGCTCAAATTATTCAAGAAGTGAGCCCAAATAAGGTAAATCCCACTAAGGAAAACAATTGAAGGAAGCTTGTTCTGCACAAGAAAAGGCAAGGAGGGACAAGCTGGGAGAGTACATCATTTTGGCGCTCCAAAAAACTCAAACCTAGGTTTTCGTGTAATCAATCCTAGGGTGTTGTGTAATTAATCTCATATGTAGAGAAAAGAGTTGTAAATCAAAAACAAGAAGAAAACAACAGTGAATGAAAATCCTCCGTTATTCACCACTCAAAGAAGGTGAATTTTCCTCCCCTGTTTTTGTTGCTTCAGTGAGTATCATGCATGTAGTGTATCAATTTCTTCAAGTTTAGATCCCGTGCATTGATGCACGGTTACTGTAGATTTATATTATTTTTAACTAATAAAAATATAAGTAATAAATCAGTAGGAGAATAATATAATAATATATTAATCACTTTAATGATATTTTACCGTACATATATATATCTATTAATGAAAAAATAAAGAATCTATATAAAATAGCTAAAATATATGACCGGCATAAATTTTATTTTATAGACTTTACAACATTTATTTTCGATAAGAAAATATTAAATGAAAAAAATATTAAAAATAAGCAAGTAATGAATAAAGAATAAATATATTGTTAAAAAATGTTAATTAGCTATTCCAAGTACATATTTGGAACTTTAATATGAGGTATAAACGAAATAATAGATTATGTACTTATTTTTATATTTTATTTTAGATTTATTTAATGAGAAGTAAAATATTAAAATAATAGAAGTAATTAATTTAAAATACATATTACTATATTATTAATAAAACTAAATTTTAATTATTTTATGTATAACATAAGTGTGAATATGATTATTGAGAAATTATAATCATAGATAATGAACCTAGACTTAAAAACGTAGAGTATGATGAATGATGTCAGCAGTGCATTTTGACGGGAAAAAAATGCATAGAATCGCGACATGTGCCATTGATGATGTCAGCGAAAACTGTCATTTAGTATAATAAAGATTCCGTGTGTTACCTTTAATTATTTTCTACACTAATTATAACAATGCTAGGTGAATGACGAAAATTAGTGTCTCTTCATTCGTTTAAATTTTAGCTTCCTTACAATGCGACGTATATATACATTGGTGCATATGTGTAACATCCATCTTTGCGCATATCTAGCTAGCACTCCGAATATATAATAACTAGGTTAATACCCGTGTATATAAATGTATAGGCATACATAAACATATCAATTAGTTAACTGAAATAAATTTATGATTGAATTATCTTAAGAAAATAAAATGTTTAACTCGTTGATCAATACATATATTTTTGAGTAAGTTTTATGTGAAACAGTATTACACTAAATTATATGAGTCCAATTATACAAATTATTACCGTTATAGAGGTATAAATTTATAAATAGTTCTACTGAAGTGAGTAACAGGGTTACAAAAATAATTGTTATAATTATCAATAAAAGGGATACAAATATTATAAAAATGATTACATAATAGAATTAGTATCACAATTATCATGGTACAAAAACTAACTTATAAATGAATACCTAGTTTATAAATGAATACAAATCACAGGCTGACACGTCAACACTTAATTGTTACTTTGTAGATTGAATTAGTATTTTAATAGCTTTTTTTATATGACTTCTAATGATGTCACATTGTTGGAGATGGATCCAGCCTAATATAAATTCTCACATACACAACCATGGGCTCTGATACCATGTTAAACTGGGCATTTGTGCAGCTGGGAGAGAAACAAAAATTTCCCCCCAATTTGCGTTGTGCAGCTGGAAGAGAGGCAAGTCTGATTCGCGTTATGACAATTTGGAAGAGAGCAAGTGCCCCGACCGATTTGAATGTGAGCTCATAAAATTACTGTGAGAATATGAGAGATTCTGTGTGTTAAAGGATACCATGGAGGTGAAAATGTGAAATGACTTCACTCCCGCGCAAAACTACACCCAAAAACCAACAACAATCAATCCATCCAACAAAGTACAATACACAAGAACCAAATAATACTATTGACAGTCTCTTTTGAACTGTGTTTTTTTACGGTCTTACTTTCTCGTCTCACCCTATGCTATTAGACGATTTTAAATAAGAGTTACAGAGTATTTTTTTAAAAATGAAAACATTTAATTATTTTTGAAAATAATTAATTCTGAAATTATGCAAAAAAAAATTACCTTATTGGGCTTGACCTAAATTGCCCAGCACACCTAACTGTTCTAGGCCCATATCATTAGTATACTAATACGGCCCATTTATCCTTAGTAAGCTAGTAGAAAGTATCGATTATTTGAACTATTTTCGGCCCAATAAAACACAGGCGAAATATTACTCAATAGAACGGGCTAAAAAAAAAAAAAAAAAAAACACTTCAAATACCCACAATATTTTTCGATTGTATTTTAAAAATATGCGACTTTATTAAGATTACGCATCATTTTAGATCAAAGTTATTCAACTTAAATGTTGTCGAAATCACTCGGTCAGTAACAAAAAGTTTTAAGAAGTACTTTTATTAGGGAAGAAATAAATGATATGAAAATAATAATTATATATAACAATTACATAGGTTTAAATAGTTATTAAATATTTAAACTGGTCTTTTATACGTTATTAAAAAAAACCATTTTATTAATATAGTCTATTAGAAAATTTATCTGAAGTATTTACTCTTACAGTGGATTCATGGATTATAAACTTTTATCGAAATAATTTTATTTTACATCAAAGTGAAACAGATAATTTCCCTAATTTCAATATGATTTAACCGGATATAAATGAATACTACTATACTAGTGCTGATATTTTAGGTCACCGAATTGAAGTCCTAAAGGTAGTTGCATGAAAGAGCCTAAAAAACACGTGCTCTAACTTGCATTGAGTTGAATAATGAGTGAGTGACATAACATTTTCAATGTCTTCAACAAAACGCTGCATTTTCATTATCATTTCTTGTTGCACAACTAACTAACCATTAAAAAAAAAAAAAAAAAAAAAAAAAAAAAAAAATAATAATAATAATAATAATAATAATAAATAAAAAAAAAAAAGATCTCACTACTAGTACTAGATTATGATATTATTTCAAGAATATTTTCCAATTACTTACTCTCCAACGAATTGAAATCAGCTGTTTCATTTTCGTGTTTCATTTGATGTCTCATTACTTTATATGATAATAAATATTATTAATTATAAAAAATTAATGAATAAATAATTACGTAAATGGGAGATTTCTTACTATATGAAGTAATGACTAATGAGATATCAAATGGGACGTGAAATGAAACAGTGGATTCACTTTGCTCTCCAACCATTATTATTATTTTAATGAACTAGGAGCATGAGCAACTAAAGTGCTATGGAGTATATACTTCCTCATTTTTATTTAGGAAAATTTCTAAAGAATAATACAAATTAACACCCAACTTTCGAAAATAATCTCAACTCAAAATAATCCTAAAATAATCTTAACTATTGAAAGTTATTCCAATAATATATTTTCGCCAATTTTGACTGGCTCAAACAGGTAAATAAAGTCAAACCAATTTTAATTTTATATAAAATAAAAGTGAAGAAAATTTAAAACCGATTTAACCTTCTTTTATATTTGTATGAGTCGGTTAAGGTTAAAGTATATTATTGGAATAACTTTCATTGTGATTAATTATTTTGAGATTATTTTGAGTTGAAATTTTTTTTTAGAAGATAGATGTTAGTTGAGATTATTCATGTGAATTTTTCCTTTTATTTATTAACCACGTTTTAATTTGGCAGAATTATTAAGAAAAATAAAAAATAAAAATAAGGTGATCACTTTAAAAGTTACTGATTTGTCGTGAAATCAATATATGCATGAGGGTGAAATCAATTTTTTCACTCTTAATGATTATTATGCATGGATATGAGGAAATAAACGAAATTATTGAAAAATAAAACTAATGCTATATGAATGAAATTTTGTATGAACCATTATGATTGTGGGTCTTATAAGAAGACGTTTATTGGCGATATCAACTTTGTACGTAAGTGTTGAATTTGAGAGGGTTTGACCATGCCTGAAATGAGAGAGAACATCCAACATCAAAACCCATTGGAATCCATCTTTACTAAAACTAATGGATAATAGTGCGAGGTCCATATGTATGATGTATGTCCCTTTATATATAGGGTGGACAATTCTTAATTGCCCATCAATGTGAGACGACTTTCCGTGTGGAAACTTTATATATTCTAATATTCCAACACAGCCTCATACATGTGAAACCCATAGATCGACGAGGTTCGCATACTGAAGTGGGGATAAACTCCAAAAGATAGTCTTATTGACAATGGCGAAGGGGAAATGAGGGTTGACCACAATGATACCGAGACTTAGTTTGATCTATGAGATAACCAAGATATAGCCATCGACTTTGATGCCATATAAGATTTGAGAGGACCTAACTATGCCCGAAGTGCTAAAAGAGATTATCGATCTAACTGTAAACATTAAATATATGCTCTTTTTAATTTCAGGAGTCAACGAACTTCATATATGTAACGTTCAGTAACGTTTTTCAATGTATCATTATGAATTTATGATCTTTCAGGAAATTTATTTAGCATTATGATCAATTACATTTGCACAAATTTTTATTCATAGATTCATCCCTTTTTATAAACATTTTTCTCTTAAAAAACTTTTTCCATCACTCATAGGATTAAAAACAATTTTTTTTCTTTATATACTAGAGATGCATGTGGATCGAAAGAAAAATGACGATGTAGTACAAATAAGTATACAGTATAGTATACAAATTTGATATATTCACATGTTGCTTTTCCTTCTTTTGGAATTGAAGTTCATGAACACACATTTCTCACCTCAATATGTTCCTAATGTAGTTACCTTTTATATTCTAAATTTTCTAAAAAAAATTACCAAAATTATCCATCCAAAATCTGCATTTCTGGGAAAATCTCTGTTTTTGCTTAAAGATCTCAAAAACAAATGATCTTCTTTTTTAATTTTTGCAATTATTCATTTGTATAAAGATCTGAGTTACCTGTTTAATATAATTAGCGATCAGTGTAGCGTGTGCTCTAAAACGAAGTATTTTTTTGGGGTTAACATTTTATGTAAGACCGTACAATATAAGGGAATGGGGGAATTGAACGTGTGACTTATTGAGTTAGTGTCACGATCCCTTCAAGTTGCAGACAATGTTATCAATTACTGTACTATATTGGTAAATCAAAAATCTTTCTAATCCATTCTTTTCATCAGATTAGCCTCATTTTTCTTTAAGGAATTTTTAACCAATTAGTCTCATTTTCTCTTTCATAAACTTTTATCTATTAAAATGACTTTAATTCCCCTACTTTTCACAATTTTCAATATACAACACTTTTATATCAAAGAAAAAGACTATTATACCCCTATTTTGTTTTTCACTTTCTTAATATTTGTGCCAACCCCTAAGGGCAATCATAATGATAGGTTCTTACCATTGAGTTCTTCATCAAGAACTTTATAAATAAAGTTCTTCCATTGTGGAAGACTTTGGGTTTCTCATAATAAGAACCAAGTTCCTCTTCAAGAACTAAGTTCTTGTATTTTTTAAAAAAAAGATAAATTACAATATAGAGAGAAGATGTTAATTAAGTGGGTCCAAATAAGAACTAAATAAAAAGTTCATGCATTGTAAAAAAAAGTTCTCAAGCATAAATAATAGTAAAAAAGACACATGTCATACAAGAACTTAATATTAAGTTCTAGCATTGCTATTGCTAATAGAGCTTATTTGATGAAAAAAAGATAATAATTAAAAAGATTTTTTTTTTATTTTAGAGAGAGTAATTAGAAAGACTTTGTGTGCTACATTTCAAATTAAAGATTTTTTTTTTTACATTTATTTATTCTCTCTCCGTCTCAATCATCTGTTTACGTATTCTATTTTTTAGTGTATTACTTATTTGTTTACATTTTCTTTTTAGGAAGCTTTTATTATACGGAGTACAATATACCAATTAGCCCATATTTACTTCTCACTCCATACAATTTAAATTTCTCTAATCAATACTCTAATCCCACACTCCGTATTATCTAAGGAGCATATATGTCTTTTGTGGATTTTCTTTGGTTTTGTGTTAAAATAAAAGGTAAACAAATATTTGGAACGGAGAGAGTATAACTTTAACTTTAGCTAAAAATTGATTTTAAAAGTATAAAGTTAAAATAAGATTTATTCAGTATGTAAGTCAATATTCTTTTAAATTTCTAAAGCTACATATCCCCTTGAATCGAAATGAAATACTCTGTATGAAAATAACACAAGGAAAATCAATAGGAAAAACATATACTCCCTCCCATTTTGAATGATCTTTCTGCTTTCCTTTTTGGGACCATTTTATTTGTTTTTTCCATTTTTATTTTGGTCTAAGGGCCTGTTCTCTTCGTCTGAAGTTTTCTGAACCAGAGAAAAACTTAAGATGAGGAGAACAGGCCCTAAATCTAATAGTTATTATATTTTTTGGCCCCACATATTTCTTTTACTTCTATTCTACACCTTTTATCTTCCCTTTCTTAATTTCTACCCAAAATATAAATGGGAAGAATAATGTAAATGGGAGGGAGTACAGAGTATTTTGAATTAAACTAAACTAAATCTATATTAAAGCGATAATTAAATCTAAAAGAACCAACGAAGTAAGCAGTTGAGGTCTATTCACTAAGTGTATCGAGAGACAAATTTTCATATGAACGATAAAAAATGTAAATATGTATATAAGTCACCAGGCTACTGCTACTCCAACTATCTAACGATAAATCCTAAAGTATGTACTATATCTTATTTATTTTATAATCCTGCTACATACTCAACCGATCAAAACTTTAAAAATTTTATTTATTTTATAATCCTGCTACATACTCCTTCCATATCAATATTTCAATAATAAAACCTCAATACGAGCCCGCTGCAAAACAGATTATTATCATTTGATCATTTTTAAAGAAAATATTAATAATCAAATGATAAGAATCTGATAGTCTAAACTAAATATTCAACATATCAACATTCAATTAAAAAAAAAAAAAAAAAAAAAAAACATTAATTGTTTAATTGGATATTGAGTGTTAGAAGAACAAAAGTACATAACATAAGATGGTGGTGGTGTTTTTATTTTGATATTTGATATTTGATATTTGATACTCCCTCCATTCACATCCAAAGGCATCATTTGCCTTTTTGACACTATTCATATGTGTCGTGTCTTAAATTAAAATGACAATCTATAAGTGAAAATATAATCGTGTGTGATCTTGTTTTATTCGTCTTTATCGTCTTATATCATATCCAATTTTAGATTTTTATCGTGTGAAATTATAGATATTTGATTCACGACGTTCGCATAAACGAATGTGATAAAGCGGCCGTCTTTGGATGTGAATGGAGGGAGTATTTGATACTCGTATTTGATTTGAGTTGATGAGAGAATGCTTGTTACCTACTCCTACTCCTCCTCTCTTCTCTTAACTTCCCCCCACTCTCTTCCCACCTCTCCCCCCCTAAAAAAACTTCTCCTCTCTTCTTTTCCTTCCTTTCTAATTTTTACTCCTTTTCTTTTTTTTCTTTTTATTTACTTTTTTTTTTTTTTTTTCCTAAAAAAAACTTCAACAATGGAGAAACATAGATGCAAACTTTGCAACAAAAACTTCTCAAATGGTAGAGCTTTAGGTGGTCACATGAGGTCTCATTTATCCACTTTACCATTAAAAAATCCCCAAAATTTCCATTTCAGTGAATCAAGCTCGACTCGGACTCATGACGACGATGATGATCACCACCTTAAACCGGGTTTCTACGAGTTGCGAGAAAACCCGAAAAAAAGTTGCAAGGTGTCGTCCCCCGTCCAAGACGGGGAGAGCGACACCGAGTCGACTCAGTACCCGACCCGGCGCCGGAAACGGTCCAAGCGGGTTAACAGGAGTAAATGGGCCGTCGGGCCCGGGCCCGAGTCGCCAACCGAATCGACTCAGGTGAGCTCGGTAAGCGACTCGGCGAGGAGTCGAGACGAGGAGGTGGCCCTCTGTCTCATGATGCTGTCCAGGGATGCATGGATAGTGACAGAGGAGAAGGCCGAGGTGAAGAAGCAACCGACGACGGCGAGGGTGGCGAAATTCAAGTGTGTGGGGTGTAAGAAAGTGTTTAGGACAAGTAGAGCACTTGAAGGACACAAAGCCTCTAACAAACAATGTTGTTTAGAAAAATCTAATGAAATCATGAGTCATCATCATCATAAGATATTTGAATGCCCGTTTTGTTATAAGGTTTTCGGGTCAGGTCAGGCATTAGGCGGTCACAAAAGATCTCATCTAATTTCACTCGGGTCAACAACCGCCGCAACCAACAACAACAACAACAATGTTGACTCCAATTTAACTACTACTAATAATAATACTAATACTAATAGTTGTTCAATTGGTGATCATAGTAGTGTTTGTTTCGTCTTGGATCTCAATTTTCCTCCCCCGATTGAAGTCGACGACGTTTTTGTAGCGTAACGACTAGGCTACCATTCAAGTCAGATATATATATATATATAACATTATAAGGGGTCGGATATATGCAGCCTTAGTTAATTAGTGAAATACTCTACTCGTATTAGAGTGATGTTTAACTATGGATCGTATCAATTTTTTCGATTGATTTTACGGTGAAATTCGTAAGCATTATTCGTAACGATTGTTCATCTAACTTGATGATGATTTGTATTAGAGTATTGCAAGTAGTACCTTACTTGATTCTAAGAGTAGCTCAAAAGTTGTGTGTGTGCAAGTACATTGTTTGAAATATTCACATGTTATGTGCTGTTTTTTTTTTTTTTTTTTTGTTATTAATTTTTTCAATTCATCCAACACTTTGTTGCTTGTTTCATGTGTACTCCATATAGTCTATACCGCCTTCGGTCGACATCACTTTTACGTCGGTTCAAAATCTCATTTAGACAGTCTATCCAACAGTCTCCTCTTATACACACTGATTACTGTGTAACAGAGACTGCAGATAACATTACTCAATAAGAATCTTTCAGTCGATGAGTACCGTCTCGAATTAATTTAATATGTTGGCTTGTAAAGGAAGGAGTTGGTAGTAGACCTGTCAAACGGGTCGGGCGGGTCGGGTTCGGGTTCGGGTTATACGGGTCGGGTCAAAATACGGGTCGGGTCAATACGGGTTCGGCTCAAATACGGGTCGGGTCGGGTTCGGGTCGGGTCGGGTTCGGGTCAAAATACGGGTCAAAAATACGTTTTTCGCGCCTTTTTATTTATTATTTTTTTAATTAAAAAAATTCTTTTATTGTTATTTTACATTATGTACATATTTTATTGTACATATGTAATACTAAAGTTGATATATATTCATTCTTGTAATTTATAAAATTAAAATAGTCTATTTATGAATATATTCATAATATTTCAATCATAATTTTCATCATCATTTTGATATTTCAACTTATAATATTGAGGTTGTAATAATTATTAATATTAAATTATTTTTTTCATGAAATATTAATTTTGTAGGTTCAAAAAGTCTTGTTACACGAAATTACACTTCACTCCATCGAATCTGAGCAGATCGAGGCGTGGTCTTGACCCTAAATTAACGGGTCATTTCGGGTTCGGGTCATTTCGGGTCACGGGTCAAATTTTACGGGTCTTGACCCTAAAAAAACGGGTCGGGTCGGTTTTTCGGGTCGGGTCGAATTTTGACAGGTCTAGTTGGTAGTATAATAAGCATGCTACTGCAAAGAGTACAGTAGTATGCCAGTAAGTGAAGTTGATGCTACATAACATAACATAACATTATGCTACCAAAAAAAAAAAACATAACATAACATTATCTGTTTATATACTCCCTCCGTCCCGGTCATTTGTTTACACTTTCCATTTTGGGGCGTACGAGTCATTTGTTTACACTTTCTAAAAATGGTCATGTTTGACCCATGTGGGAGGTGACCCCTACTCCCTCAACCTATTACATTTGATAATTTTAAGTAAACGGGACCCCCTTTGTACTTATATTATTATTTTATTAGTTTTTGCTCAACCTCTCTCTCCTCACATCGATAAATGTGTATAAAGTAAATGTAAACAAATCACCGAAACGGAGGGAGTAGTTTAGTTTTATAAAAAAAAAGTGCTTAATTAACACAGTTACAGGAAGATACATGCACTTTTTAATTGAATTTAAAGTAATTTATTATTTTAATTTTAATTTTAATTTTAGGGTTTTTATTTGATTGCTTAATAACTTTCCAGCTTATCATGTGGGTGATGTTGTACCAGTAGTTCTTTAAATTCTTTGAGAATAAATTAATATTTTGCTGCATCTTAATTTCTAATCTAAAAGTATTTATATTTATCCTCATCATTGATGTTGTCTACCTGGATTTCTGTTTCAAGTATAAAATATGAAAAATAAATATATTTTTTTATTCAGTTTAAGAGCTAGACTCTGTATAAATTTATTTCGATACTCACTAGAAATTTAGTGTATCAAGTTTTATATTCTCTCGTTTTCATTGAGTTTTATTTCATGATCTCACTTTTTATCTCACAAAAGCCGAGTTAATAGGGATTTTTTTTAGTGAAATGGATGTAGTAACTTTTAATAATGTGCGACAGTATGAGTATATACTCCACATCAAGGTTGCAGTAAGTATTTTGCTGTAACTTTTGATAATAGAGAGTATATGACAATTATGAGTGAAATAAAATCGTGTTTTATTTGGTGTTATGAGGAATACTAAATACTCAGAGAGTAAGTATAAGTTTCGTATCATCCCCTATTTCATCTGAAATGAAAATTTCATCAAATACCTAATCGATAACCAAATACTCTGAAGTAATGAACTTTAAATTTTCAATAATAATGAAATTCTAAACGCTAATTTAAGTAGATCTCTAATCATTAAAGTGCATTCTTTATTAATGTATAATTTGTTCCTAATTTTTTTTTTTTTTTTAGGCAATGGGATTGTTTAGTATAATTGAATTATTGTGAAGTGGGAGTATAATTTTATTACGGAGTATATTTTGGTCAAATGAAGTGTTATACTTTATCTGTCTCAGTCATTTGTTTATAATTTTCTCAAATTTCTCTAATAAAAATATTAAAGTGTAAATAATTTACTGATTTAAAGTGAATATAATTACGTAAAGATATAAAAGAGATGTGAAAGGTTAATTTAAGACGTGGCACATACATTTTATGAAGGTTTTGAGTTAGATGATTTTCGGTTGGAGGACGTGCTTTATGTGCCAAGCAAGTAAATGCACCATTATAGTTTCCATGATTCATGTCACCGCCTTATATATGATTGATTTACTTCTCCTCTATAGTTTAAATTTCAAACACTCCCACACTTACTAAAAGCATTCCAACTTTATTACTCCATAAAGTGCCTCAAATTTAAAATGTTGTGACAAATAAAACGACACGTATTTTATTGGATTAAATACTTTAAGAAAATAAATACTTCCTCCCATTTTATATGATCTTCCCCTTTTTTATTCTTTGTGAGGAGTATTATAATGAAAGGGGAAGATCATTACAAATGGGAGGGAGTACTACTTATAGATTGTAAATATAGTTTTTTTTTTTTTATAACATAAGAAAAAAAAAAGTCAATTTTATTTCATCAGTAACTACTTAATGCACAACACTTTATGTTTCAACCAATGACTTTGCTCCTTTAGATTATTTTTCGAGTTTGCATAAACTTATTTTTAGAAATTGTGAACATTTTTTTTTTGTAATAAATGAAGTATTCTAAGAATTTTGTATGTTATCTTCATTCATATGACTATATGAGTATGTATATAGGAGTAATATACGTATGTGTTAGAATCATGAAACGGACCTGACAAACCCGAGTGGAAGAGAGAGCAAGTCGTCAAAGGGTGGCAATGGGAGCATGACCCTTAGACTTTATAAAGTACACAAACCGGAGTGGTATCAACAACCGAACTTACGAGGGCGGAAATAACCCGAACCCAATCGGAGCGGCAAACCCTCAAAGAGGACCTACTCCGATGACATAATTTTCTGGGGCCAGTTTAAACTTTTATCAAACCCAGACTCTGATACCATGTTAAACCAGAGACGGGCCCGGGCCACACCCACAAATGGAATGAGAGAGTCCGCTTCATAATAAGGCATAGAGGGTTCCATCTCAAAACCAATTGGTGATGGGAGGAGTAGCCTCTAGACTTATAAAGTGAGCAGCTCTCACTTTCATGATCAATGTGGGACTTACATGTGAAGTTAATAAGGGTATTCTTCCCACGCCTCCTCTCACATGTAAGCCCATTACAAAGTTTTATACTGGAGCCCAACATTAGTAGGATTCTTCTCTATGGCATACAAAGCCCAACCGGACGGATGATTTTAATCAGAGACACGAACCCATATTCGGCGGCATATAAATAACCCAGTTTCAAATCAAGAGACTCAAGATATAACCATGGGCTCTGATACTATGTGAAACCAGATAATCCCTTTATTTCAGTCATTTATTTACACTTTGAAGAGTCTATGGATCCGAGTTTTAAGGAAAAGTACCCAAGAGGGGGGGTGAATTGGGTGCTTGAAAACTTTTTCTTGTTTTCAAGACTAAAAGAATTATCACGTTTCTAAGACTTAGAGTTAATGACGTTTAACTTAAGTCTACTGGAAACGCAGAATGATTATTGAGAAACTCGTTGGAAACGTAAGTGAATAACTGAGAAACGTAAATGAAACGTAAGTGAAAATACTTGTAAACGTAAAACGAAAGTAAAGTACGCAGCGGGTTTTGAAGTGGTTCAGTCTCACACTTCGAGACCTACGTCCACTATTCTCTTATTAATATATTAGTACCTACTCCGGATTACAATATATTAATCACTCTACAACTCTTTCAAGTTGCACTCTTTCTCTCAAGCAAAAGAAAGCTAATTGTGTCTCGACAATTGTTCACAAGAGAACGAATATGAGACGGTGCTAGCACAATTGACTTGAGTAATGATTAAACAACACGAGATTCGTTTCAAAGGCCTTTTAAAAAGTTTTTGCAAAAGATAACAATGAATGCTTAAAACAGATTTGCAAAATGCTTAGATTGAAAATTAAAGCTCGAAAAAGGTGGAGAATGAATTCTCAAATAATCGTGTTAAATAGCAGTAGAATATTGCATGAAATATTTTTCCAAAACTGAAATCAAATAAAAGGAGAAAGTATAATTTGATTAGGTTTTGTTTCCTAAAATTAAGGATGCAATATTCTCCAAATATGTTTACTTCTTATCCAAGCTTTAAAATCATTCTCAAATATTTTCAAAAGATATTTCAAAAGATAATAATTAAAAGAATCAGATTTTCAGAAAATATCTTTTTCAAATCAGGTTTTTCGAAAATGGCCTTAAGAATTATTCTCTGCGTTTCTCGCAGAGTTCATGGAAACGCAGAGCATAACTGTGGGTTCCAAGTGGTCGGTTGTGGAAACGTGCGTTTCCAGCAACGACACTGCAACCTTTGAGTGAAACGTGAGATTCTCTTGTTGTTTTACCATTACCCTTGTCATTACAAGGACTATATGAATACATTAAGAACTAGTGCTTCATGAGACGCTATATAGCCTTGATTTGATTCGCGTTTCCCAACAAAGACGCTTGATTCTTGCTTGGATGTTTCACAACTTACTAAGTATCATAGACACTAACAACGGATTATAGTATAGTAACAAAAATCAAGGACATCATCAAAACATCACGACGAGGTCGAGTCAACACACTTCTCTTAAATTTTTTTAAAAAAATTAAAGTGTAAATAGTTTATTGAAAGGGAAAAAAATATAAATATATATGGACATATTAATATTACTCATAGTACGTACAGAGTAGTACGGAGTATTTTATTAGTGTTGGTTGGAAACTTGAGAAGTACTTGATGCTACTCCTATAAGTCCTATATACCACTGTGTCATATTCATGTGACATTAAGTGATATGAATTCTTTAAGGGGGCGTTTGGTTTGGGGTCTAAAACAAAGGGAAAGGGAATTAAAAGTTATGATTCTCTTTGTTTGTGTTTGTTTCACTCAAACAAAGGGAATAGAAATCCCTCTCTCACCCTCAAAGTCCTCTATTTTCTCTCCCCCCACCCACCCCTCTAAGCCATTCCCTTAGAACTACCACTATTTTTCCTCACTATCAACACTAACCACTCACCGCCGCCGCCAAGTGTCACCGACACCACCCATCACCGTCGGGCCGTCACAAACTACCACACCACCCGCCGGCCACCGTCGCCGACCCCTCACCGCCGCTTCCTCGCCGGTGCTCGTCATCAACACCGAACACCCCTTCCATTAGTCGAAAATTGGTAATTAACTATGTCGAAAACCTCTTCCACTAGTCGAAAATACCATTCTCACGGCCGTAATAACTAGATCTTGGTGTTTTGTGGGGTAAAAGAAGGTGTTTCGGGTTGAGGGGAAGAGATCTTGTGGGTGGGGCTTCAATTTGATGGTGGACATATGGAGGCTACTAACAGATAGGGTGCCAAGGGTGTCGCCGACTCGCCGTTCATGGTGTTCGTCTCGGTGGTTGTGGGTGTTGGTGGTTTATACGGTGGTCGTTGGTTAGTCATGAAAGTCTTTATTTTTTGTGTTTTACTAACCAAACACCCAATTAAATCAAAGGGAATTTGATTCATTCCCTTTGTTGATTCCATTCCTTTACCATTTTCCAAACCAAACGCCCCCTAATTCATTTCTACTCACACTATTTTAAGGCACGAGCAAAAGTTGTACTCCCTCCGTCCCGGTCATTTGCTTACACTTTCCATTTTGGGGCGTACGAGTCATTTGTTTACACTTTCCTAAAATGGTCTTGCTTGACCCATGTGGGAGGTGGCCCCTACTCCCTCAACCAATAATATTTGATAATTTTAAGCAAACGGGACCCCCTTTGTACTTATATTATTATTTTATAAGTTTTTTCTCAACCTCTCTTTTCACATCGATAAATGTGTATAAAGTAAACGTAAACAAATCATCGAAACGGAGGGAGTAGTCTTTACGTCCCCTCTTAAGCTTTTAATAATTCTAACTATAAAGGTGTAGCTTGTAAGTTGTAATTCCATAATTATAGTAGCTCCGTTCTCACAAAAGATACTATTTATGTCTCTTCTTTTGAAATTTAATTTAATTAATTTATATTTATTTGAATTGAATAAAATTTGATATAGTGTAAATTCGTAAAATTATTTAAATACTCTGTAGAATTTATTTAAATAAGTGTAACTGAATGAATTTAAAAACAAGTTAATAAAATGGGTCTAAGCAGATTAAAATCACTTGATTAGTTAATTGATAGGTTAATTTATTTTTAAGAGCGAATTAAGTATGAACCAAATAAACGCATTCCATAATCCATGGGTGATGACCCAACTCTACAGACTATGGTAAGACTCATTCCTTTACAAGAGTTCTAAGATAATTAATTATCTTAGTTTACACGAGGTTTATATATGTGCAAAAGCATTGTTTAATAATGCAGAAGTGGAAAATTTGGTGTTATATATTTGTACTGTTGAGACAATATACTGGTAAAATGTTGAATGAATATTAGAAATTACAGAGGGCGATACAATAAAATTTTTACTAATATGTGTACCATTATTTATAAAGTACTCCGTATGTAAATTTTCTTGAACTAAAATCACCTGATCTAATCGACCCGTCTATTGTGGTATCAAACTACTAATGTTACTTATCGGGTGATACGGAGTATTTTTATTTTACCCATAACATCATTAGTACAAATTGCACATTTTAGATCAAGATCGAGGGCACGAATTTAATTTTGAAACACTAATTTCAAAAGACATCTACTCCTAACTAATATTGGTGGCAACTTTATGTAGGCACGATTAATAAATATGATAGTCATAGTTTTAAAGGGTTAAAATGTGCAAACGTATAGTACTAAAAGGACATTAAGATCACAATAATAAAGTACAATGGTTGACAATTGCATAATAATTTCTATGTTTTAGTCATTTGTTTACTTATCTTTTTTAAAAATGAGCAAAAAGTCGACGTTGTTATTTACCTTATAATAATTTTTAATCTGATATTCAAGCAAAATCATGTAGCTACTAATACTCTCTACCCGCATAATTTAATCGATTTTAAAGTATTAAACAATAATTTTAAATGAAAAAAACAAGCAATTCATACTCATCATTCCTAAAATAGAAATGTACTCCGTAAATAATTTACTAAACCGGAAATAATATAGATTAACATTTTTATTTTATTTTTTTTCTAAACGGGGATAACATTTTAGTTGATCGTGTTAAAATACTCCGTATTTATTTGAATATTTTCTCGTGTACAGAGTGTTTGATGTTCGACGTTGAAATGTTGGCTAAATAGTGGTTATGTGTGGGCTATTCGCCTATTCATGGCATAAAATGCAATTAGTTGGAAGTTTCTGCATGAGATTTTTGATTGTTAAAATGTGTTTGTCAAGTGCTTTAAATAGTTGGTGTCCCAATTTTTTTTTTTTTTTTTTTAATATTAATATATATAAAGGCGTAACAAATTAATTTAAAACGACATAGAGATAAGGCGTAACAATTTGACTTAAAATATTTATTAAACGTCATTAAAATATATAAAAATGTATTTATTGATAGATGAGTAACAAAATTAGTCATAGCACATTACAAATTACAAATGGTTTAATATCACATTTATATGTACTAGTCAGTTTATTACTTCATTGAAGAGTCTATGGATCCGAGTTTTTAGGAAAAGTACCCAAGAGGGGGGGTGAATTGGGTGCTTGAAAACTTTTTCTAGTTTTCAAGACTAAAAGATATATCACGTTTCTAAGACTTAGAGTAAATCACGTTTGACTCAAGTCTGCTGGAAACGCTGAATGATAACTGAGAACCGTGTTGGAAACGTAAAGTAGTTACTAGGAAACGCAGTGGAAACGCAATAAACGAAACTTGAAACGTAAGTGAAAATACTTGAAAACGTAAAACGAAAGTAAAGTACGCAGCGGGTTTTGAAGTGGTTCAGTCTCACACTCCGAGACCTACGTCCACTATTCTCTTATTAATATATTAGTACCTACTCCGGATTACAATATATTAATCACTCTACAACTCTTTCAAGTTGTACTCTTTCTCTCAAGCAAATGAAAGCTAAATGAGTCTCGTCTATCGTTCACAAGAGAACCAATATGAGGCAGTCTAAGCACAATTGGCTTGAGTCACGATTAAACAACACAAGATTCGTTTCAATGGCCTTTTTAAAAGTTTTGCAAAAATAAAGACAAGAATGCTTAAAGATTGTTTGCAAAAATACTTTGTTAAATTTGATAGCTCGAAAAAGGTGAAGAATGATTTCCCAAAGTTTGAGCTTAAATAGAAGTGAAAAGATATTGCAAGAGATATTTTACCAAAAACCGAAATTACTTAAAAGTAGGAAGTATAGTTTAAGAAGGTTTTGTTTCCAAAAGAAAATAAGAGCAATATTCTAAAAATCTTTTTACTTCTTATCCAAGTTTAAAATCATTCTTTAAATATTGTAAAAGATATTTCAAAGGATAACAATTTTAAGGATCGATTTTTCGAAAATATCTTTTCCAATTAGATTTTCGAAAATATCTTTTTCCAAATCGATTTTGAAATAAGGCCTTGAGAGTTATTCTGCGTTCTCGCATGAGTCCCCGGAAACGCAGAGTATAATCCACGGTTCGATTGTTCCGGTAGTGAACGCGTGCTTCCAAAGAACGACACTGCAACCTTAGAGCGAAACGTAGGATTCTCTTGTTGTTTTACCATTACCCTTGTCATTACAAGGACTATACGTATACATTAAGAACTAGTGCTTCATGAGATGCTATATAGCCTTGATTTGATTCGCGTTTCCCAACAGAGATGCTTGATTCTTGCTTGGATGTTTCACAACCTACTAAGTATCATAAACACTAACAACGGATTATAGTATAGTAACAAAAATCAAAGACATCATCAAAACATAACGACGTGGTCGAGTCAACAGATTCCCCCTTTTTGATGATGGCAAGTCTCCTATTTTTGTTTCTATGGGTAGTTCCCCCTCAACCTATTAGTCACCATACAAAGGTCAAACAAGAAGCGAAAAACATATAATTAGCCGTTTGTAAAAGGAAGAATCAATAAGCGATATGGAAACTAAACAATAGCATCAAGATAAGAAATGAAGAGCATAGTCGTCAAAAAGTGAGAAGGAGCAGAAAGTGTATTGCGATAACGTTTTCCCCCTCTTGACATCATTAAAAAGGAAGTGACTAGGGTAACACCGTCGCTAACCTTAAGACAAAACATTCATCATTAACATCACATGATATTAAGAGACATCACTTTCGTTAACATACTAAAGCATAAGAAGTTCAGACGATTCACACAAAATAAAACAAAAAAAACATTAATTAGTTAAGCGGAGGGAAGGATTGTTTGGGGCTGGAAATAGGGAGGAAACGGGAGGGCTGGTGTGGGAAACTGGAGATGTTTATGGAAGAGTTTTCTGGAATCAGCCAAGAAACATGAAGTTATAGGGGAAACTTGAAGGCATAACCACATAAAAGTGTATGTCAATCGAAATATCTCTTTTGCGGTAAAAAGCATTGGAACAATGATGAATAATTTTCTCCAACATGAAAATTTTGGTCACCTCTTTCATTTTTTTTTTCATTTTTTTTTTTTTTTTTTTTTTTTTTTTTTTTTTTTTTGGAAAGAAGATAACTGGAGTGACACTTGATTCATCATCTAAAAGAGAATATTAAATTTGACCTGTATTGACACACAAGATAGAAAAGTAAGTGGTAAAGCACAAGTTATGGAAGATTATATAAAACATGGTTAATAAAATATTTGATATAGAGAGAAACCATGATTTTAGGATTTGTGGGTAAACTTATGGGAAGTGGGTTAGATCACAATTTTGGGTAATTAGAATAAGTGACGTGTATGGGAAGGTTTGGGAAAGAAGGTTTGGCATCTTTGAGTATTTTTGGGAAACGGATTATGGGAAAGATATGGTGGTGAGATATTTGGGGAATATTTAGGGAAAAATATTTCGGGTAAAAATCTTGGAAGAATATAATCAATGTGGAAAATTTTACCAAGTGTGAAAAATATGAACATACGCATGCCAAAATATGTTAAGTATCAATCCCACAAAATAATGCCAATATCAAAAAGTAATGTCCTAGTGCAAGCGAGGGTGCGGACACAGTCTACGAATCCCTTTCTAGTCAATCATACGGGGTAATAATGAAGGTGCGAACACGACTTAGGTACTACCAAGCAAACCAATTTCTAACCGTAGCATCTCAAAACGTTCTCTAGCTAGCGGTTTAGTTAAGATATCGGCCCATTGGTTCTCGGTCTTACAAAATTCCAATTTTATGTTTCCCTTTTCCACGTTATCCCTCAAAAAATGGTGTCTAATCTCAATATGTTTAGTCCGGGAGTGTTGAGCGGGGTTTTAGAAATAATAATCGCACTCGTATTATCACAAAAAATTGGGACACACGAGAAACTTACCCCATAATCCTTTAGTTGTTGTTTCAACCATAGTAGTTGTGAGCAAGCAAGAGCGGCTGCAATGTATTCACTCTCCGCGGTGGAAAGTGCAACGGTATTTTGCTTCTTTGAAGACCACGAAATAATGCACGGACCCACGAACGTTGCAATTCCCGAGGTACTCTTCCTATCTATCATACATCCTGCATAATCGGCATCTGAATATCCTTTGAGATCAAAGTTAGACTCCATAGGATACCATAAAAACAAGTTTTGAGTACCAACCAAGTAGCGTAATATGCGTTTCACTGCAGAAAGGTGCGTTTCCTTAGGTTTTGACTGGAAACGCGCGCAAGCACACACACTAAACATGATATCTGGCCTACTAGCAGTTAAATAGAGTAGAGAACCAATCATACCTCGATAAACAGTAGCATCTACTGACTTACCGTCCTCATCTAGTCCAAGTTTCGTGGTTGTGGACATGGGAGTCGCCATTGGTTTGGCGTTTATCATGGAGAAACGCTGCGTGAAGCTCTTTCACGTACTTTTGTTGATGAATCTTGATCCCTTCTGGTGTTTGCTGGATTTGAAGTCCCAAGAAGAACTTCAATTCGCCCATCATGCTCATCTCGAACGCCGAGGTCATCAACTCGGAAAAGTAAACACAAAGATCATTGTTAGTGGATCCAAAGATAATGTCATCAACATAAATTTGTACGACTAATATATCAACCCCCTCATTTTTCAAGAACAAAGTTTTATCAACGGAACCTCTTTTAAAACCATTTTCAATTAAATGTGTGGACAAACGATCATACCAAGCACGAGGTGCTTGCTTTAAACCATATAAAGCTTTGTCAAGTTTGAAAACATGTTTTGGAAAGTCCTTATTCAAAAAACCAGGAGGTTGTTCTACATAGACTTCCTCTTTCAAATAGCCATTAAGAAACGCGGTCTTAACATCCATTTGAAACAGTTTAAGTCCTTTATGAGCAGCAAAAGCAATTAATAACCTGATTGCTTCCAAGCGTGCTACGGGGGCAAACGTTTCCTCATAGTCAATTCTTTCTTGTTGGTTGTATCCTTGCACCACCAATCTTGCTTTGTTTCTGACTATGACTTAATCGCCGAAGTTTATTCCTATAAACCCATCGTGTACCAATGACGGTGCGGTCATTTGGGCGTGGCACAAGATGCCAAACTTTGTTTCTCTCAACCGCTCTAGTTCTTCTTGCATAGCACCTATCCAACTGCATCACTAAGAGCAACTTTGACATTACTCTACTCAATGGCGAGAGAAACGAATGAAACAAGCGTAAATTATTTAGAGAACGACGAGTTTGTACTCCTTTGTATATCGAAATGATAGAGTCAAGTGGACGCGAGCTTTGGTGTTTCCACTTCTTAGGGACAAAAGGTAATCCATGAGTATTCGACTCTCTTACGTGGTTTCCTGGAACCGCAGCTTTTCTTCTCTGTTTCAACCGTTGTGGCTTTCGGTGCCACCGGAAACACTGCGTTCAACCGGACCTGGGTCACCTGTTTCCTGTGGAACCGCAGTGTGTTCTGTGAACTCCTGCGTTTCTGGATGCGTTTCTTCTGTTTCTGGCTCAGAAAAATCGAAGGGTACATTGTTATCAGCGTTATTTTGGACACTTGCTTCTGGAAATAGCACGCGTTTCAAAGATCATTCGATTGTTGTCCTCTGGATTTGCAGCAACTTCTGCGTTTCCATGAGCTGTAACTTCATCATCTATCCCTTCAAGATTACCTTCATCATTCACGATTTCTGGTGGATCTTGACGAGTCAAGCGAAAATCTGGATCATCTTTATCCTCCTCATCCTGCGCATACTTTTCAAAGATGTCAGTTTCGTCAAAAACCACATGGACACTTTCCTCGACAACCATAGTTCTTTTGTTGTAGACTTTATATGCCTTGCTATGATTAGAGTATCCAAGAAAAATAGCCTCATCACTTCTAGGGTCGAATTTTGACAATTGATTTTTTCCATTATTATGAACAAAACATTTGCTTCCAAAAACGCGTAAGTGAGAAATGTTAGGTTTTCGACCACGAAGTAATTCATATGGCGTTTTCTTAAGAATAGCTCTAATCGTAACACGGTTATGAATATAGCAAGTCGTATTCACGGCTTCGGCCCAAAAGCTACTGGAAGTCCACTACATAAGAGCATGGTGCGAGCCATGTCCTCTAAAGAAATGCTCATGCTCGACAACACCGTTTTGTTGAGGTGTCCTAGGAGCGGAGAAGTTGTGCCCCACTCCTCTACCTCTACAATAGTTTATAAAAGCATGGTTGTCGAACTCAGTACCGTGGTCGGTCCTAATGGACACGAGCTTAACATCAAGCCTATTTTCAACCAATTTAATTAAGCACTCGAATTCATCAAAAGTTTCAGTTTTGGTGCTCAAAAATATTGGCCAAACATATCTTGAATAATCATCAACAATGACAAAAACGTACCTTGCACCTCCTCTACTTCTTACCTTCATGGGACCACAAAGATCCATGTGTATTAGCTCAAGAGGTCGCTTGGTACTTACCACTTTCTTTGGTTTGAACGAAGCTCTTACTTGCTTGCACCGAATGCATGTATCACAAACCTTCTCTCGATCAAACTTTATGGAGGGTAAACCTTCCACAAGATTCTTAGATCTCAACATATTCAGCAAAGAACTACAAGCATGTCCGACTCTTTTATGCCAAAGATCGGGGTCATTAAGAGTAACGCCAAACAAGTAAAAGAATCTTTAGATAAAGACTTAACATCAAGGACATACACGCTTTTAAGGCGATGTCCTTCCAAGATAACTTTACTAGATCCTCAATTATGACCGGCAAATATTTGAGTGAAAAACGACTTTGTTGCCACGGTCACAAAATTGGGATATACTTAGGAGATTGTGTTTTAGTCCGTCGACTAAATACACATTCTTGATGGAAAGGAGGGAGACATACCTATTGTGCCGACACCAACAATCTTACCTGTCTTGTTGTCTCCAAAGGTTACGCTTCCTCCATCATAGGCCTCCAGTGAAAGGAATTGATTCTTGTCTCCGGTCATATGTCGCGAGCAGCCACTGTCTAAGTACCAATAGCTGTTTCCTTTCACCTTGTCCAGAACGCATTATTCTTGAGTTCTAGGTCCCCAAGCTAGGTTGGGTCCTCTCTTGTTAGTCACACAAAAAACTTGGTCCTTTCGAACCCAAAACATTTTAGTGACTTTTCCTTTGATCAATCTCTTGACAGCAACATGTGTTTCTTGACGTTTCTCATCAGTTTTAGTGGAAGAACTACACGTTTCTTTAACAGGTTTTGCGTTTCTGGTGAGGTTCACTTTTAATTCATTCGAAGATTCACTCATATTTTTAACAAAGTTCACGTTTCTAAAGTGACATCTTCATCGAATTTTTCACAAGCCTTGTTTGAAATGTCCTGCTTTACCACAATAATACCAAATCATATATTCCGGAAGGTCTACATAGTTGCGTTTCCTAAAGTCTCGTTCCCATGGTTTAGGATTGCATTTAGAATGCTCCCTACGACTATACAAATCGTAACCTAGACCCAATTTTAAGTTATTATCCGTCTGATTAGTCAAGAATTTGCTCACATGGGAACTAGTTTCCCATTTGTTACTGAATTTCAAAGCATGTTTCAACCTCTCATTTAAAGACACAACTTCTTTTGAAAGATTTTCACAATTAGAGACCGAATTATCCAACTCAATGTTAACTTTGTCCAAATATGATCAAGTGTCATAGTAAGTTTCATCGATTTCGATGTTGTGATTAGTCTTTAGATGTTCTAGTTCATCCGAATGTTGTTTGAAGATTAAATCATGATCTAAATCACACGTTTCCAGGGAATCGTCAGAATTTTTGACTGTTTCACACGCATCAAGATTTCGTTCATTTAAGACATGTAACTCATCCGTTAAGGCAACAATTCTTTCACTTAGGGATTCATTTTCGCCTTTAAGGATTCATTTTCGCTTCTCAAATCTTTAGCGTTAGATTCCCATTGACCTTTAAATTTAGCGATTCTATCCAACTTTTCTTTTAGAAACGCATTTTCTTCTGGCTATCTCCACGATTTGTTCTTTAACATCGCTTAACTCTAGACCTTGTTCATGACACGTGTCAAGAGTTTGTTCAAAGTACTTAATAAGAACATTGCGTTTAAGACTAGGAAGATCCTTTTTAAGTTCAAGACAACTTACCTCAAAGATCGTCGGTTAGATCTTCAATATCAGGAAACCCAGCGTTTCCCATTAGGCAAAGATCCGTTTCTCCTGGAGCCTTACGATTTATCATGTCGATACTAAGGCTACTCAAGCACAGATGTGCTTCCTCATCCTCCTCATCATCATCAAAGTCCGAAGGGTCGAGTTCACCCCAACAAGATGCCGCCATGACCTTTCGGTAATTATCTTGTTTCTTTTCTCGTTGGTTCTTGGACTTGATTTCCTTCCAAGAGGGGCACTCTTTTATGACATGACCAGAGGCACCACACTTGTAGCAATTTCGATTTGAAGAGGAGTTTTTCGAGCTATTAGATTTCTTTGAAAAACCAGATTTATCTTGTTGTGGTTTGTTCCACATTTTCTTAAACCGACGAGCAAACGCAGCCATTTCCTCCGAATCATCGTCACTATCACTAGAGGCGGCTTTTAAGACTATACCCTTGTTCTTACTAGGCTCACTCGTATGCGTTTATTGAGGATTAACTCATGTGCCATAAGTGAGCCCATCGGATCTTGGTAAGTTAGTTTTGACAAGTCTTTTGCCTCCTCGATAAAGATTACCTTAGGTTGCCATTTATCACTTAGGCTCCTAAGGACTTTACTTAATCCTTTTCTCGCTTTGATCTCATTGCCTAAGTTTCGCAACTCATTTGTCAATTTAGAGAAGCGTGCGGACATGCTATTGATACTCTCATCCTTAGTCATAGTAAAGGACTCATATTGTTGAGTGAGCATGTCTCATACGCTGATTCTTAACTTGAGAATTTCCTCATAGGCAAGTTCTAGGATTCCCAAAGTTCTTTGGCATTAACACGTTTAAAAAGCGATGGAACTCATTGGGTGAAATGCGGTTTGAAGGAAAGACAAGGCTTTCGCGTTCTTTCTCGCTTTTACCCTCTTCCTCAAGATAATTTAAAGGACTCTAGGCAACCGTGTTGCCTCTTTATCGACCAGTTGTTATAACATGTGGGCGGCCGAGGATAATCTTTCCAACAATCCCAATCATATCCTTGGATATATAGCGAAGCCAACTGTTTCCAAGATCCGTAGTCAGGACCGACAAAGACGGTACATTTTGGATGTCTGGAATCCATAGATAAGTAAAATAGAGTAACAAAAGACAAAAGGATCACCTTCATGCGGTGTGGCAATCAAGAGAACGAGTGACTGATGCCAATAGAAGTGGCTATGGATACGAGTTTTTAGGAAAAGTACCCAAGTGGGGGGGTGAATTGGGTGCTTGAAATCTTTTACTAGTTTACAAGACTAAAAGATATATCACGTTACTAAGACTTAGAGTTAATGACGTTTGACTCAAGTCTGCTGGAGTCGCTGAATGATAACTGAACCGTGTTGGAAACGTAAAGTAGTTACTAGGAAACGCAGTGGAAACGCAATAAACGAAACTTGAAACGTAAGTGAAAATACTTGAAAACGAAACGAAAGTAAAGTACGCAATGGGTTTTGAAGTGGTTGGTCTCACACTCAGAGACCTACGTCCCACTATTCTCTTATTAATATATTAGTACCTACCCGGATTACAATATATTAATCACTCTACAACTCTTTCAAGTTGTACTCTTTCTCTCAAGCAAAGAAAGCTAATTGTGTCTCGACAATTGTTCACAAGAGAACGAATATGAGACAGTGCAAGACAATTGACTTGAGTAACGATTAAACAACACAAGATTCGTTTCAATGGCCTTTTTAAAAGTTTTGCAAAAATAAAGACAAGAATGCTTAAAGATTGTTTGCAAAAATACTTTGTTAAATTTGATAGCTCGAAAAAGGTGAAGAATGATTTCCCAAAGTTTGAGCTTAAATAGAAGTGAAAAGATATTGCAAGAGATATTTTACCAAAAACCGAAATTACTTAAAAGTAGGAAGTATAGTTTAAGAAGGTTTTGTTTCCAAAAGAAAATAAGAGCAATATTCTAAAAATCTTTTTACTTCTTATCCAAGTTTAAAATCATTCTTTAAATATTGTAAAAGATATTTCAAAGGATAACAATTTTAAGGATCAGATTTTTCAGAAAATATCTTTCCAATTAGATTTTAAAATATCTTTTTCCAAATCGATTTTCAAATAAGGCCTTGAGAGTTATTCTCTGCTTTCTCGCAGAGTCCCCGGAAACGCAGAGTATAATCCACTTGCCCAAAGTTCAGTAGTGGAAACGCATGCTTCAAAGAACGACAATCGCAACCTTAGAGTGAAACGTAGGATTCTCTTGTTGCTTTACCATTACCTCACATTCTGAGGACTATACGTATACATTAAGAACTAGTCTTGTGAGATCTTTATATAGCCTTGATTTGATTCGCGTTTCCCAACAGAGACGCTTGATTCTTGCTTGGATGTTTCACAACCTACTAAGTATCATAAACACTAACAACGGATTATAGTATAGTAACAAAAATCAAAGACATCATCAAAACATAACGACGTGGTCGAGTCAACATTCATTAAGCAAATACGAGTAACAATTAACGAATACATATAATTAGATCTATGTCCTACAAGGCTACAACGATACAATGCATCAAAATTAATGCTATCGATTTAATTACGATTAAAAAAAAAAAAACATTTCAACTGTATGACATATTATTTTTATAACTCTTATCATTTTTTTTTTCAAAACTAAATTAATTCATACGAGTATATTTTAAGTTTCAAGTTTCGACACTTATTTATTTATTTTATTTTTAAAAATCCTATTAAAATCCTAAAATAGTTAAAAGAAAAAAAAAAAAATCTAAATTAAAATAAAAAATAAAAAATAAAAACGAAAAATAATTAATTAGGAATTAATTACACTTTTAACAGAAACTGGAAAATGTTTGTTAGTTTTGATGATGTTTCTGCTTCAAAGACAATCACTTTCTCTCTCATCTTTCTCTCTCTAAAATTACTATCTTAAAATATGCAATTTAATTAAAATTACCCCCAAATTTTTTGCGCAATTTTGTGATCTGTAAGTTAAAATTATTCATTTTTAATTTTTGTTGTTTCTTCAGTTGACTTCACATGCATTGATTGCAATCGTATGTGTTTCTTCATAAATCTAATTTTTGTTAGGTTTTGATTTCCGGAATTCAATTGATAATTGTTAATTGCGAATCTTTGGATCTTAATTTTTTAGGGGGGAAAAAAGTTCGGTGATTGATTGCACATGAATTGAGTAATTAGGGTTTTCAGATAATTTTTTTTGGGGGGGTGGTGTTTTGTTTGAGGTGATTTGTACAGAAATTAGGGTTTAATTGTCGTTAAAATGGCTTCGAATCCTCCATTTCAGTTGGAGGATCAAGCGGATGACGATTTCTTCGATAAGTTAGGCGATGATGATGACGATGTTGATGTTGGTGAGGTTGGTGAGGTGAGTAGTTTGAAGGAAATGGCTGAAATTATTAAAGCAAATGACTTAGTTGATGGAAATGAGTCTGATGAAGTAAAAGCGGTCGAAAAATTTAGTAAAATTGGGGTTGATCATGGGAATGTTGAACACGAAACGAAGGAGGTTGGAATTAGTGATGATAATGTGAGTGGTTTGCAGAGTGTGGAAGAGGTGAATTCTTCATTAGTATCGTCGGATTCGTTTTCTTTTGACAATGGGAAGGTGGTGGAGGGTTCTGATGGAGAGACGGGTTTGACGAGGGAGAGTAGTAGCTCGGTTAGTGGCGGTGTAAAGGAGGTTCAGTGGAGCGCTTTTGCTGATACGGCCGATGAAGGTAGTGGTGGTTTCGGGTCGTATGACGATTTCCTTACGAACTTTGGGCAAGAGGGTGTAGAGAATGTGCAGAACGAAGTCGGTGCTGTGTTTGGGGGTGAAACAGTTGCAAATGCTGAAACGGAAAATGCTTATGGTTATGCTGGAGAAAGTGGACAAATATCGAACGGTGTTGTTGACACTAATAGTGTCGAGTATTACGAAAGCCAATACCCGGGTTGGAAATATGATCCGTACTCTGGGCAATGGTATCAGGTGGATACTACCGGTGGAAACGTAATTGGACAAGAGACCGTGGACGCCAGTGGTGGAAATACGCAGGCAAACTTTAATTCTGATGTGAACTCGACCCAAGTTTTTTATTCTCAGCAAAACGCTTACAGTGCTACGGGAACTGTAAGTCAGGTTGGAATGACGGAAAATGTCGCTGATTGGAATCATACTTCACAACAGAGCGGAGAATATCAGTATCCAGCTCATATGGTTTTTGACCCGCAGTACCCTGGCTGGTATTATGACACTCTTGCTCAAGAGTGGCGTTCGTTGGACACGTATCATTCATCAGCTCAGTTGACAGATTTGACGCATAATACAACGTATTCTCATGGTGCCAATCTAGGCAACAATAGTAAAGGGGTTCAAGTATCAGACAGCGAAGTTGTAAATGCTAATCAAACATACGCCACGTCCTTTGGATTGAATAATCTTCAGGGTTCAAATGACAGGCAGTCTGAATTCGGGATGAATAGTGGGTCCGCTTTCGGTTATAGCGGAGGTCAGTCATGGCCTAGCTATGACTCTAATGTTTATAGTAACGCCCATGTGAACCAACATAAGTTTTCCGATTCACAGGGAACCATACCTTCTTACGACAACCAGAGTGTAAATAGTGCTAACTGGGCTGGTTCTACCGGCAACACTTTTCAGTCATTTAATCATGGTTTGCAGCAAAACGGGGAAGTTCAATACTCCGCTGATTTTCAGAACAAGCCCTTGTTTCCTAACGGCCATCACGTCTCTTATGCACCGAGTGAGACAAGATCTCTTACAGGGCGTCCGCCTCATGCTTTAGTCACTTTTGGGTTCGGAGGGAAGCTTTTAGTAATGAAAGAAACTAGTTCTGCTGGGCTGTCATTGCATGGTAGCAAGGTACAGCCGCTACTCCAAATGCTGTAAATTTAGTCCTCCGCTTGTTTTCGTTGGTTGATTAAAATCTATGCCTTTCCATATCTGTGTTTTCGTCGTCCTTGTGCAGGATGCTGAAGGGCACTCGCTTTCTGTGCTAAACCTGGTAGAAGTTGTGAGCGCAAACACCGGTCCTTCAGGTACCGCAGCATGTAGTTCTGGCTATTTTCAATCTTTATGTCATCAGTCATTTCCTGGTCCTTTGGTTGGTGGAAATGCCGGAAGTAAAGAGTTGAATAGATGGATTGAAGAAAGGATAGCGAATTGTGAGGCAATGAGCCGCAGTGATGGTAACGGCGAAGCTCCTAAATTGCTTCTTTCCCTGCTAAAAATTGCATGCCAACACTATGGAAAGCTTCGATCCTTCGGTGCAGATGCTGGGTTGAAGGTAACCGTGTCTTTCAATTTGGAATCTTTAGTCCTTTTTAGTGTTCCACGGCTTGCTTATTGTGAGAATGTGACCTGCTCTCTCTCTCCTCCTAATTAACTGTTTCTACAATAGGAATTAGGATGACCATGCAGCTGTTGTTGATATAACTTGCAACTCGTTACAACATTTGTGCTTGTTGCTTTAATAGCTTCACAAAGTGGTCTTTACCTACACAGTTATCAGGGTACAATGTGTGTGAAATTCAAGGCATCTGGTTTCTCTATTATTACGCCAATGCAATGCCTCGGGTGGGGTAACCGGGAATATCAATATACCCCCTGTATCTTGTATCATCACCACTTTGACAGTAACGTATCTAGCCATGTGTAGAGATTTAGCATTGTCATGTTTGACTTACCGAAACTACTATTTTCATATTAGCTTCTACGCGTATAATTTTTCAACTGTTGTAACTATAGTATATTGAGAGAAAGTGTTCAGTCAAGCTTGATATTTCACTTATTAAAACACCCATCTTCATTTTACTTCGTATCATCATTTTAATTTTTTCACTATTGTATATTGAGAGAAAGTATCGTTCAAACATGACATCATTTGACCACTAATGTCAAATTGCGACCTTTTGTCTCTCTGCTCGCTTTTTTACGTATGGAGATTTTGTTTTGTGGAATTCAATCTCCGTGCTTAATGTGTCTATTAATAATATTTCAGGACAATGACCTTCCGGAATCAGCAGTTGCAAGCCTCTTTGCCTCTGCCAAGAGGAACACTGACCAGTTTGGACAGTGCAGTGCCATCACCAATTGCTTGATAACCATGCCTTCTGAAGCGCAGACACAGGTACGGTGGGTCTGTCTTTTAGGGACGTGTATTAGACTGCAGGGCATATATCGAACACTGAGACATGTGTATGTCAGGCAACTGCTTCTGAGGTACAAAACCTTCTTATTTCTGGTAGAAAGAGGGAGGCTTTACAGCGTGCTCAAGAAGGTCAGCTTTGGGCTTTTGCGTTGATTCTTGCTCGGGAACTTGGTGACCAGGTTTGTACTTTTGTTCTATTTCATCCTTTGTCATCACTTTTTAGCCGATGATTCTATCTGATTCCTCTGTTTGATGGTTGGATTTTTTGGTTGGTGCAGTTTTATGCTGATACTGTAAAGCAGATCGCAGTTAGCCAATTAGTAGCCGGTTCACCGATGAGAACATTGTGCCTTTTAATAGCAAAGAGACCCGAAGAGGTCTTTTCCAACAATGCCATGACTGCTGGCAACCAGCCTGGTGCAGTGTCTATGTCACCACAGCATGCGCAGGTAAATTGATTGTAAACTACACAGCTTTCGAAGAGAAATTAAATCTTAAAACATAATTTCAGTTGAAGATTTGGAAGCTAAAATTTGTTGAAAAAGAAGTGCTAACTTTGTCTAGTATGTTCATAGTTTTTGCTGTGCCAAATGATTCTTGTGACCTGAATTATGCCTATGAGGTCATCAATTACTTCCTTATTTGAGAGGGGACATTCCTCGCCCTTTTATTATAAGGGCTTGCTTAGATTGAGGGTAATTATTACCCTAGATAAAAGTCAACACGAGGCAAAAATGAAGGAAACGATAAGTGGTGGGTATGAAGGGTGAAAATAAAGAAAGAATAAATTGTAATTACTCCTAGGTCAGGGTAACGTAATTGTTGTTCCACCTCCTTCTAATTACTCCCAAGTACGATAAGTCAGCACCATTTTTTCCAATTTGCTCTTGTGTTGACCCACAGTAATTTCGTAACAATTACCAGCAATCCAAGGTAGCTTAAGGAGTTAAAAATATTAAATTCACCATATTGAATATATTGTTTCTGCATTCTGTTTGATGCCTCAAACTGTTGCTGTCACACTCACATTTCAGTATAGCAGAGTGCAGGCTATAGCATGCTGGCCAATTGGGAGGAAAACTTGGCAGTAATAACTGCAAACAGAACTGAGAATGACAATCTCGTGATCACCCACTTGGGAGATAGCCTTTGGAAAGAAAAAAATGATGTAAGATTTCCACTTTCTATATATCAACCGTGGGTTTTGGCTCCCCCGTTATTCTGTGAGGTCGCAAGTTTACTCTTTGTATTCCCTTGCATCAATCACAGATTAAACTTTCAGCGTGTTCTCACATGCATGCAGGTCACTTCTGCGCATATCTGCTACTTGATTGCGGAGGCTGATTTTGAGTCATATTCAAACACTTCAAGATTATGTCTAATTGGCGCAGACCATTGGAACTTTCCTAGGACATATGCTAGTCCCCAGGCTATTCAGGTGATGTTCTGTTCTTTGCATTTCATTTCGTTTGCCTGTTCCTTTGGCACACAGCTGTTTCCCAAGTACTTGGTCTATTGCCTTTTTGTGGCCGCTAGATTCTTGCTGCCAATAGAACTAAGTACTTGGTCATTCACTGGTGTGTGGCCTACATTCGTCTTTTTTTCCTTGATGGACAATTTTAGTTGTATGTCTTTTTGTTTGGATTTGAATGTGCCCAGTGGATTTAGTTTACCAACTGAGAACGTTACGAGCACAACAAGATGAAATCTGTATTAAAGGATCTCTTTCTTTGAAAGTTAACACTAATTTTGTTCAATGATTAGATAATACTCCCTACATTTAAGTCATTTTGTTACATTTCTACTTTTGACACCTATTCATTAAGTTAAAGAATTTTGAGTTTCCTCACAATATATAAAGGCAAATATACTCCGTAGTCATTACTCATGAGAGATCTTGTTTGATTTGTCTTGATGAATAATAATAATAATAATAATAATAATAATAATAATAATAATAATAATAATAATAAATTTTTATATTATCCTACAATGTGAACTAAAGATATAAATGTTGCAAAATGTGTCGCGGCATATGTGCAAAATGACTGAGTGGAGGGAGTATTGTATATGGTTTTGACTTGCTCTTCTGAAGTTTGGCCTTTCTGAATTTAACGTGGCCGTCACTTATACAAGTTACTCAAATCTTTTGTTTTCTGTTGCTTAACCTTTACTGAAATGTCTGTAACAAGACCTCGCAAAACTCACCTTATTTATATTGACTCAATACAAACCTAATCAAACCTCAATAGAGTAACCAAAGTAAGCCTAATCCTGAAGTGGCCTATTTCTAAAGGGACCCAGTCGAACCTGCCTGACAGAAAATGACCCGAAGATGACCGTGCCAAATTCATATATTCTCTAAATCATGTCATTTCTGTGTTGATGTATGCGCTTTATCACACAGAAGTCTATCCCTCGGCTTTACGCTCTGAATTGTGGCGGAAATAATTTTGGAATTCTTCTGATTCACATTCTTAAATTTTCAGCCTAAAATGGTACTCCTAGTCTAGCACTGCCACCTGATACTATTGCTGATAATTTGCGCACCTAAATATTCAACCGTTAGGTCATGATTGAGATATCAAACTGAGATTGATCTCTCTTCCCGTGTCCTTTTTTTTTTTTTTTTTTCCATGTTGCAGAGAACTGAGCTGTTTGAGCATGCAAAGGTTACTGGGAATTCCCAATTTGCTCTGCTTTCTCTTCAGCCTTATAAACTAATCTATGCACATATGCTGGCGGAAATTGGAAGGGTATCAGATTCACTAAAGTATGGACACATTACTTTAGATTTGATGGTTTAGAAGTTGTGTTTCTGCTTGCTCAACTTGATTAATTAATTCAGATACTGCCAAGCTGTTTCTAAAGTATTGAAAGCTGGGCGATCAGCAGAGGTGGACGTTCTGAAACAATTATTGGCGTCCCTCGAAGACAGGATTCGGACCCACCAGCAGGTTTGGTTCCAAATTTTCTTGATTCAAGCTGTCTCATGTTTTTGGACGCGTGATCTGAGTTGTAATTCTTACACAATGCCAGAGCGGATATGCTGCTAACCTAGCTCCAGGGAAGATAGTCGGCAGACTGCTCAATCTTTTTGATAGCACAGCTCATCGTGTTGTCGGGGGACTCCCTCCACCTGCTCCATCTAATGCGCTAAACAATGGACATCACTATCAATCGTCGGGCTCTAAGGTAAGAAGCAGTCAATCGACCATGGGCATGTCATCATTGATGCCGTCAGCATCGATGGAGCCAATAAGTCAATGGGCTGGAGACGGAAATAAAAAGACGTTGCACAACAGAAGCATTTCAGAGCCGGATATTGGTAGAACACCAAGGCCGGTATGATCGCCCATTTTTCGCTATGAGTCGGTCTTATATTTGCACTTGATAACATTCTACTAGTCTTTGGCTGGAATATTTATGGCTTGTAAATTGCGTTCCATCTTATTAGATTTAAATTGTGTGCATGATGTAGGATCAGGTTGATGCCTCAAATGAAGCGACTTCTTCGAGTGCAGATGGTAAAAGTTCTTCCAGTACAGGTAGCTCAACTGGAACATCCCGTTTTAGTCGTTTTAGCTTCGGTGCTAATATCTTTCAGAAGACTGTTGGATTGGTGTTGAAGCCTCGTCAAGGCCGTCAGGTAGAACCATTTATATAAATATATCATTTGTCACTGCGGGGAGTGAAATTAAGGAATGCATATAAGAAATCTTAATTATTATTTTTTTAATTTTTTCTCTGTCATTAAGGCTAAATTGGGGGATACCAATAAGTTCTATTATGACGAGAAGCGAAAGAGATGGGTGGAGGAAGGCGTAGAACCACCGGCTGCTGAACCTGCACTGGCACCGCCTCCAACAACTACAGCCTTTCAACCTGAAAAGTCAGAGAACCGCTTAAACAATGTGTTTAACAATGGGCTCAGTTCCAGCGGAAGTAGTCCGGAACTGGCTAGTTCAATTCCTTCTGGAAATAGTTTAGGGGGCCCAGCATTTCCGCCAAGTTCGAATCAGTTCTCAGTGCGTGGTCGGATGGGTGTACGGTCAAGGTATGTTGTCTTGCTCTTGTATATTTGATGTTTTCAATCATCTGCGTATACATACAGGAGAAGTGGAGGACTTACTAAGAAAGTGATGTGACATTTTAGTTTAGTTCTCTGGCTTTTTACTTCTGTTTTTTTCTAAAAAGTGGGACTATCGAAATGGTTGTATTATGAACAAATGAGGGATTTTTTTCTTGGAACTATAAATGCATCGCTGCTATTTGACGCGTGTTACTCTCGGTTTTCTAATAGGTACGTGGATACTTTTAACAAAGGTGGCAATGCGTCAACAAATATGTTCCAAGCACCCTCAATTCCGTCATCTAAACCGTCCAATATCCCAAGCGCCAAGTTTTTCATTCCCACTGCCGCAACACAAAACCAACCAACTCTTGAGGCAGAATCTAGAACAAATGACGTTTCTGGTACCGAAGAGCAAATATCTGCCATGCCTGAGCACAACCCTTTCCAAAACACGACACCTTCACCTGGTGGAACATTGCAGAGGTTTCCGAGCGTTGATGACAACATTTCAAGACGAGCAATGGGAGGTGTAAATAGCTCTGTTGTGCCTCAATCTCGTCGTACAGCTTCATGGAGTCCGATACCTAGTGATGCAGCATTCACTTCGCCTCCGACATCCGAGGTAAAACCTTCTCCGCTTTCTTTTATTCCTAGTAACCATTCGTCGGGTAGTCTACACAACAATGGAGGCAGTTTTGGGGAGGACCTCCACGAGGTTGAACTTTGACCAAAATGGTGCTGTAAATATCAAGTTTTGCATCGTATCTTCAGCAGAAATTGCTGCTACATACATGGAGAACCCCACCAGTACAAGCTTAGGAAGTGCAGTTTATATTACAAGATTTTATTTATTTATTTATTTATTTTCCCCCCTTTTATACTATTATGTACTGAATCCCACGTCTCCGGTAAGCCGATGTACATCAAAAATTTGGAGGTTCGATATTGTATTGTAAGCATAGAGGTAGGATGTCGCTAAAAGCCGGAAGATCTATAATTTCACTTGGCTGTCTTTCAAATATTAGATAATTGGAACATTTATTTTTCTTCTATTCATTAATTTTTGAAAGGCTCAATAATGATACGAACAAGCTTGTGTTAACTTTTAGTGTTTGCCGATAATTCGTATCTTCTCAGCTACAGTTGAGTTCTCTCTTCAGATATACGGAGTACAAGTAAGTTTTGGGTTATCGTCGAAGCAACAAGTTATCTTTAATATGATATTTTTGTGCGAAGAATCAAATATCGGTGAGTAACTTTGCTTATCTGATCATAAGGGTAGTTAAGGTTTATATATCTCGATAAGACTATTTTATACAAGAATTTGTCGTCTAAGATGGAGTTGCATAGCCAACAAGCTGATATATTTATACGAAAGTCGGCTGATAACCGATAGAAGTTATAGAACACATTGTTTTTACTCAGTGTCATATTCACCGAGATTTAGAGCTTGAGGAAGACATTAGTCTTCTTTCTTAGTCAGTGTTGCATAAGTGCAGAGGCCAGTGAAGTCGGGAAAATATGAAGATGGATGGTTGGAAGAAACATTAAACAGCTAAGCGGTAGGTGTTGTATTTGCCAGCAGACTCACTGCGCCGTGTTATCTTCACAACCTGTCCACGCTTGAGTCCATAGTATTTTGCAATCGGGTCTTTCACTTGGATACGCGGTATCTGCATCCCAAGGAAGAGTGAATATAATGACAAATAATTGAGCAACAGAAAAAATGTAGACAAATTTACTTGAAATGCTGCTATTTCGGCATGAAAATGTTGAAGTGTGTGTGTGTGTTTACGGGAAAGGAATCGAGGCAGAAGGGCGTTTTCGTCAAAGTAAGAAACGGATCCTTCAATATCTCTCAAATTCACTCTGTAATGAAAGAGACGATATGTTCCGACATCCGACACGCCAAAACTCCATTTCCAAAGACTCACCTTAGGTTATCAATTAACAAAAATTTAACATCGCATATTCACATGACATGCTTGGATGGTTTTCAGTACCAATTTATAAGTTATACTCGTATATATAACTGCAATCAAAGGCGATGGATTATCCACCCGGGAATTTTCGGTCCATCTAAGTTCAGTTCATACAAGAACAGCAACAACATAGAATAGTCAACTACAAAATATAAGAAATGTAGGAGACGAGACGTTTGTGCTCTTCTAAATTGTTTTTCCAGTGTCGAAAGGATGTATGTGGAAGCAAATAGTAACATTACATAGTTCATGTGGTAATTGACTATAGTTAACGAGATCGAAAATACGAACCTCAGACTCGGACAGAGTGTACTTGTGCAGCAGAGCTTTCTTTTCATCGTTTGTCAGCACGTAATGTTCAGGAACCATTCTATGCTTGGCGACATTGAACAGCAACTCCGTCTCCTGTAACGACAGATTTCACCGAGAATTAGAAGAATTCATTGCTCTGATTTTCACAGAGCCGTAAGTTCAATCTCCGATCATGCATGGCTTATTTATAACCATCCCTCAGCTGGTTGAAACCAGAAACCTCGGACAAATCGCAAGTATCTTGTATCGCTTCATTTTTCACAGTTGCAGCAAACAATTCAGAGAGCCTTTATTTCAAACAGGACGCGCATAATTGAAACTCAAGGTGGTAAAAATTGTTGGAAGACGTTCCATCATCGACAATACATAAGCTCAGTAGCATAACATCTACTGAGGATTTACCTAGACCTAAAGAATCGACAGCCTTAAAACCTTGAAAATCATGCGCAGATAGGCTCACAGCTACCAGTTTCATCTACAACATTGTAAAGGTTTAAAGAAAGCTCTTGCTACCATATGCAGTGATGACGGATTTACGCAGACAATACTCACAAAAGTAGTACTCCGTAACTAGTAGACCCCGAATCTTTAGTCGGATAATTAATGCAGAAACGCATGTTAGAAATAAACTTTCTTAGGCGACCACGACTAGATGCTATACAGTAAAATGAAATACGGAAACATAGCATGCAACATCAAACAGGGTGGTTTTATGCGACCCTTGCGAGAATATGTTCTCAAGGGTAATTTTTAAGAGCTGAAGTATATAACCTTGAAAACCTCGAAGTAGACTTTGGCAGAAGTCTCGCACATAACCATGGCAATGGGTGTGATATGACTCCGAACCACAAAGATGACGGTATGAACTCCCGCTTCCTCCATTTGTGACTTTGTTGCCCTCACTGTCTGCGTAGAAAGTACCTCAGTGAACAAAACCAGTATCTGCATCATCATAACAATGAACGATCAACTCCCGTAACATCAGAGGTCAATGCAACTAATAAAGTCAGCCAACGTAGTTTATAACGATAAATTCAGTACTCTATGCAATTCATGTCAAACCTTCACGGCGAAACAAGAGGAGGAGAACAACAGGAGGAGAACATTTATACGTAAATTTTAGCTACGACATTGTCGCTGAAATTTAACCTAAGAAAACTTTCCAGGTAACACGTATAAAAATTGAAAACGTCGTTAACACATAAAAAGCTTCAGAGAACTTGCGACTTTCAAACTAATTAAAAAAGACTCCATAAAACTTCAGACGATTTCAGATTGGAGAGAACGGGTCTTAGTCGTCCCAAAAGAATTTATAATCAAACAACCTCTAAAAATCACTGTAATGAAAAAATGAAACGCCGTATAAAACCCAAGAACTACGAAACAACATTCTACGACAGCAAGACACGCGTCTAAACAGGTTTTTCAACCCATAATCAAAATTGCACCGACAAGGCGACAATCATTATAAACAAAAAGCGCAGTCAGTGTAGTGAGTCATTCATTTCAACGGTGCAAATAAAAATTTCTCAGACGACCTGATCAGTGTCGTCTCCACGTTTGATGAGACGAATGTCGGGCGTAGTATCGCCATAGAATTGAATGAACTGCTGAAGAGTCATAGTGAGGTGAATATCAGGGACAATATAACCTCTGCTTTTCATCATTTCCATTACAGTCATGTAAACCCTGTGATTCTTTGATTTCTCTTCTTCAAACCCAATCATCTTTTCACCAAAATTTTCCTGCAAATTTTTTCAAAAACATTGAAATTTATTTACTCTCAAATTTTCAGTATGTTTTTACTAAAACATACACATAATGCAGTATTTTTTTTTGGCAACATTTTAGTTAATATTTCACTAAAACCCATTTTTGGTAAAAATTTTAAAAATCAGAAAAACAAAATAAATAAAAATCTATAATCTTTCACCAAATTATCTGCGACATATTCAAACATTGAATAATTTACTCTTATTATTAAGTACTGTGAACATTTTTGGTTATATTTTTCGACGTAAAACGATCTCACAGAAAATTTTACTGTAAACAACATTGCAATTAGTTTTACTAAAATCACAGATCATAATGCAGGATTTCTAGTGAAAATTCATAATGAACTCTTAAACAACACATAATCTTAGTGAAATAAAATAAATAAACTCAACAAAATTTAAATGATGAAAAAACTAATTACATGAAAATGTGTAACACAATGAATTCACAAAAGTACTCCGTAATTAATTAAGTGAGTAAAAACAAAATTCAAAAAATTATTGAATTTCAAAACATATTAAAGCTCAAAAAAAAAAAAAAAAAAAAAAGGGAATATGCACCCAAAATTTGGTGAAAGAAAGACACAAGAGAGAGTGTGTGTGTGTTGAGAAACGTAGTGCCCAAGTATAGGAAAAACACAAATGGGACGCTGCACAAACCTGCTAACTTAACCTCGTTTTTACGGTGATACCGTCTCATATGAACTTTCTAAAACCTGTTCTTTTCAGCTTAATTTCAGCTCTTATAAGTTCAGTTCAGCTCTTATAAGTTTAGCCCTGACATTACAAGCACAAATTTACACAAAAAAAAAGTTCAGCTCTTATAAGCCGAAAAGAACATGTCCCTAGTAAGCTTTGTCGTATATTTTATAAATGCAAAAACAAGACAAGTTTTGTGATATATAAAATGTGTCCACATTTGATTTATTTGTGATCATTTCAATCAACCTATACATAATTATATCTTTTTTTTTTGAGAGAATACATAATTATATCGGGTGCATCACAAATTCTTATTTAAGACGAATATATCCGTCTTAAATTAAGACGGATCAAGTATTGAGGAAGAAGACAAAAGACAAGTGGGTTGGAAAGATGTACTAGTAATATATTTGTCTTTAATGTGCAAGTGGTGGTTACTTGACCCGTTTTAAGAAGAACATTCATTTTATTAAAAAAATTCGTCTTTTACTTTATATGCAAAAAAAAAATGGTTCTTCTCAAAAATGTTTTTACAAGAACTCTAGAAGCTTTATACGTACAAATACTGTTCTTGTTTTTTTAAGATGAAAGGGTATTTTGAGATTTTGTTTTTCAAACCCCATATTCGCTGCCTACAATACTCCCATCAGTATTTCAGAACAAGTTTCGCTGCCTACAATACTCCATCACCGTTTATTACGTAAATTCTTTTCGTTCTTTTGAATTCCGTGCAATACAACTCGCATAGTAAAAGAAGGCGCGAGTCACACGATACATTGAGAAAAAAAAAATCAGACGAAACAGAGTTTGTTGTATCACTATCTGTGTATAAAACACAGTCTACATCTCCAAAACTAGCAGGTGATATTGTATGACGCTGTAAATGTGAATTAATATCTATAAAAATAAATTAATAATGCTTGAAAGGACTGAAAATTAAAATTCGGCAGAGCCTGGCGAGCGAGGGAATGGAATGGCGTCTCTGATGTTATCGACCCCAGTTGCAAACTGCACCAGCCTCTCGAATCCGAGTCCAAATCCTGCATGTGGAACTGCACACCACAGAACTACGTTTAACGGGGACTCACCAAGAGTCGATAAAATTTGCGACACCAATGTAGCCGTTTATTTTCGTTACACAAATTTTAGTCGAGGGTGGGAGAAATGAATTCGTCTATCATGTTCAGTTAATAGGTCAGGAAGCTTTCAAAGAGGGGGGACGAGGGGGTATATAGAATTGTAACCTGATCCATAACGGCGTAAATCCAAGTACCACCAGTAACTTTCTTTGCTCAGGTTTAATTCGTCCAGACGGTTTTCGAGAAAATCGAGGCGTTCTTCCCTTTGACTTCCACCAATAAGCTCCCCTACCTGTTAAACACATGAGCTTCTGAGTCAAAGACATATTAGTTCACGATAACAATTCGCAGAGGTCAACTTTTAGGCCATCTACGAGATAAAACTAGACTAATGCTTTTCTGTGTCCCTTTTAGGCAAAGCCTATTTGTTCTTCCTAGAAGAGAGTGCACGTGTACCCCTTGCACGTTCACAAATTTGTCGTTGCCCATTTATGAGGTTTGGGGTCGACGAGATTCAGAACGTAACCTCCAACTCAAATTTTAATTCAAGGGATGGATAGGAGTTATGCTCCCATTATTGACTCCTATGAAATTTATCCTCCAATGACAACCTGTAGCCATCGATGCGAAGCAAATAACGAGTATAACGTTTACATTACATATAAGCTCAAATGACGCTGTACTTCATCGATGGTTGTTCGCGAACAAGAATGTCGTCTTGAAGAAGAGCATCTTATGCAACCAAGAAAGATCGACAATTGTGTTAGGAAATTAGAGGTTTTACAAAACCTTCAATTAGTCGGTGAATTGATATAACAATCATCGGTGAATTAGTCATTCTAAATAACCTCTCCAGTTTGTTACTGCTTATGCATGAAAAAACGATGAATTTAAAAAAATACGGTATTTCGTTTAAAGAATTACCCTTGGAACTAACACATCCATGGCTGCAACAGTTTTCCCATCATCATTCTCCCGCATATAGAATGCCTTTATATCCTGAACAGCGCATTTTAGAAATTTGTCAGCTCCATAATATTTCAAGCCACAATTCATCAGTCGCGAACAACTACTTACCTTCGGATAGTCTCTAATTATTACTGGAGAGCCGCCAAAGGCTTCTTCAGTAATATAACGTTCATGTTCACTCTGAAGATCACAGCCCCACTTAACCTGTAGAAAACAAATCATATGTCATCATTAGGCAACACCCCCAATACATAATGACTCAATTCAAATAGTCGAGAAATTGTAATTGTCCATGAATGTGCTCACAGGGAATTCGAAGTTCTTATTAGTTTTTAGAAGGAGATCAACAGCGTCAGTGTACGTTAGCTGCACGAAATCTTTTTCGGCGACATCCTGCAAATGAAAAAATAAGCATATTGAGCAGTTCATATGCCAAATTCTAAATATTTATCTACAAAATCAGACACTGCAAGGTAACAATAGATAACAAGGAGTAAAAGTGAGTATTAGACAACAAAACCAGGCAGCTGTGCCAATTTTAGCATGACCTTGTTCCATGATGACGAGTAACCAAGATGTTTCAAAAATTTTCTCTAAATTATTTCTTTCATGAAAATAAAAAACATAGGAATATGGCTTCATGATATTACGGTGAATACGTGGTTGATATTTAGCAACTGTTATCAATAAAACGCATGGATATCCCACAAACAATGTAATATTTGATCGATTCAGTAGGAGATCTTACATTCAATCTATTGATAATGCCTTTCTCAATCCACGTGTTAAAAAAGTCCATATCCTCCTTGCAATTGTCAAGTATGTACCTCACCTTCACAAGTTAAAAGAAAGAAACTACAGGTTCATCTGTAAATCACAATATCATATCCGAAATCAATATCTGATACAGTACGAAAGAGTGTGCGATAACATACTACATACTGGAGGTAAGCAGTAGCACAAGCCATGTCATCATTGATATCAGCAAAAGCTAGTTCTGGTTCAATCATCTGGAAGGAACCAACTAAAATAACATCAGAAAGGCAAGTGGCAAGTACAAACAGCAGCAGGAAATCGAGAAACATTAATGAATTACCCAAAATTCAGCTAAATGGCGAGAAGTGTTTGAGTTTTCAGCTCGAAATGTTGGGCCAAATGTATACACCTAGCAGAATGGCATCAAGATATTAATACAGACGACACTGAAATGGAGAAACAAACATAGTCTAGAGCCAAGGAACATTACATCAGAAAGAGCAGTGGCATATGTTTCGGCATTAAGTTGGCCAGAGACAGTTAGAAATGCTGGCTTCCCAAAAAAATCCTAACATGTGATAAAAATAAAATAAAATTAAAGTATATCTGTCAAATTGAAATTGAGCTATCCAATCAAAAAATAAGTAAATAAGTAATGGATTTTACTCACTTGAGACCAGTCTATCAAACCCTGTTCTGTTTTAGGTATCGTTGCAGGCGAAGAGTCCCTAGCTTCAAGGGAGGTCGGAATCTGTCAAAACACACGTTCAATGCTGGAGTCAGATGAAGCACTTGCAATGTCAAACAACTCACAACTTCCAAGGTGATGAAAGATCCTATATCACTTCATAAAATGCTAAAACGTTTGACAAATTGTTGAATATTATTGAAATTCAAAAGCTTCTTCATCAATTTTCTCAAGCATTTAAGTCATATAAAGTCTCATCTAAGATGGTCCTAATCAAGCCAACAGTGTGAGACAGGTCTCACATTAATTTAATGAGAGACCAAAGTACAAATTGCAATTAAAAGGGTACAAAAACATGAAACAAATTTACTAAAGTCACTTATAGGGGTACTAAAAAATTTAGTGACAATTGATCCTAATTATCACTTAAATGGTACAAAAATTAAATAATTGAGTACAAATGAGTCGGCCTTACAACAATTTTTTGCAAGGCCTGACTCACACAAGTATTTGTGTTTTAAAGGTTTGTGGTCTTAAACACTTATCATCAAGCACTGAATCTTAACCCATAAAGTTAACTAGAACTCACTCACATAACTCATAACCTCTTGCAGGATAAGGGGGTCATCATCTTCTTGAGTATCATAAACAAAACCAATGAAAAGTGTCATTCATGTGACCAGAAAACTATGCCTGTATAAACGGCATCTATAATCATGATAACAGATCAACACGTAATGTACAGACTCTCCCATGAGCAAGTGGTTTATTTTTAGAAGTGCAGTAAAAGCAACAATTCAAAGCAGTTTCAACGTCAATGCCTCAAATCTCCAGTTAATGAAAATTGAGAACCAGGAGAAAACATCGGCCAGCGGAATATAAATGTGAAATACATTACACAACTAAGTAACCAGTAATGCATACCAAAGTTGTCACACAAAATTGTTCGCCAGCACCTTCACAATCTGAAGCAGTGATTATGGGACTTGAGATCCAAACAAACCCGTTTTCTTGGAAGAATTTATGTGTTGCATATGCCAAAGCATTCCTCACCCTTGCAACCTAAACCAGCTTAAAACCAAAACAAATGTCACTAAAACACCTATAACAAACTCAGTAATCATAATGACTTGCCTCAGCTCTTGAAACGAAAGGATTAAAGGAAAGCATCAACAGGATGTTCTATAGTCTATACACACTTCATGATAGTTAACACAAGCACAACAAAAGTCACAAGCACAACTAAGAAAAGACCATACCGCACCAAAAGTATTGGTTCTAGGACGAAGATGAGCTTTTGTCCGCAAAAACTCTCTGGTGACCCTTTTCTTTTGGATGGGAAAGGAAAAATCACTTTTACCAACCTGGCCAACCAAAAATATGACCACAGATTAATTGTCAACAAAAATTTTTTACACAATTGTAGACCATTTTTTCAACTTATACTCAACAAAAAAAATTTAAAACTGAGGTACCTTTTATGAAAAAGAAAAAAATTAACCTGGAACCAAAAGTTAATCTTAGCAAAGAATAGGCATTTTCGCGAGAATCCAGTGAAAAAGAACTTTATTTTTGTCTATAATCGATTTATTACTAAGGAGAGACGTTTCGTATTGTCAATCAGAAGTGACAAACATTTTGCCATATGGCTTCAGGTAGAAGGTTTGGAGGAAGTGAACTAATTGTACAGGGTATAAATTTTCTTACAGAGAAGGTACTCGTACATTTTATCATTGGATCCTGTAATCTTTTACATGAGCAAAGGTTCATGGCTTACACATATTGAAGTCAATGACAAAGAAAGAAAGATGCATTTTGACTTTTCGTTTCTAAGTGGAGATGACGAGCATTATTTTGGATAATTTCTTCCACCATCTACACCCACCATTAGCTACCAATGTTCTACAATTTCTTCTTATTTTGTATTCATTACTCCCGTAAGTAATAATTAACCCCATGCCAAGCGAGCCCTAAATATGAATATTTAAAGAATATGATTTCTTATACACACAGTCATCAAAATCAGTCAGTTTAGTTGACTCTGACATTAGGTAGCCAATTGTCATATAGACAAGAAGTCACAAATGAAGACGCCTTAGTAGCGACTGGCAGCGTAATGAAACGTAATAAGAACGACGGATGCTTTACCGTAACAATCTTGTCGGCTTTTAACTCAATTTTCTGTTTTGACCCAGGGCTTCCGACGATAACGCCTTCAACCAAGATTGATGCGCCTGTGGTAATGTCACCCGCTTCAACCTTAAAACATAGAAATAAGACGGTGAGCATGATGCACACTCGAGTAGTTGAGGATAATTGCTTAAGTGTTCATAACACTCGGAAAATATATTATGGTTGCTTAATAAATGTAACTGAATTACGATAATGTTCTAGAGGAGGTGGTAACAAAGGTTTAGAACTATTTCTCTTATGTGCTCACATACAATCATTTCTGTTATGAGTGACCCAAATTTCAAAACCCACCTAAAATCACGATTATCGTTAGCTTTAAAACTGCTTCAAAATTACGAGCTCTGTCACACCTTGAAAGTAACTTCTACTGAACGAAACCTGCTTTCGTCTTGATTTTCATTCGGCCCGGGTTAGATGAACATTTATCAATGATATATTTGCGTCTTTTGCATTACATAACTAACGAGACCAAACATTACTTCACACCCTCCCATCTGTTATAGGCTTATAGCTCATCATCATCGTATTAAAACCAACTCAAACCAGTCACCACGTCTAAATAACAGCCCTACGCCAAACTATAGCTTAAAAGACCCCCATATTTAACCAATTAACTATCCGCTTTCAATTCACATAACACATTTCTGTTCAAAGTTTGACGAGTCTTGAATCAAGTAAGACAGCAGCACCAACGCGGTGAACGTAGGATAATGCATTGATCCTAAATTCATACATTACAGAAGTACAACAACAATGCCACCACTAATCAATCAGCTAAAGAAAAACACATAAATCGAAAATTTCCGACAAATTTTACCTGATCATAACCTTCAGCATCAGAACTAACCACACATTGCATATTCGACAAGCACGAACCATCATTCACCTGCACAAAAATCACCTCAAAAATCATTCCAACAACAACGAAAACAACCTCGATTAATCAAAACAACAAATTCACCAATCGAAAACCGAAAACCGAAACCTCGATAAAAGTAACACTGCTTTGAATCCGAATAGTCCGAACCCAACCTCGAACCACCAAATTCTCTCCGACCCGACCCAAACCCTCATCCGACCCGCCTTTGACATCCGCAATCCTCAGCCTCTTACGAAACTCGCCTATTCTTTCCGAGGAGGATTTTCCGGCTTCTGGCGGCTTGACGGCGTCGCCGGCGGTGGAAACTGCGGCGGAAATCGGCGGAGAGAAGTGGAAATTCCGGCGAAAAAACGGGGAAATTAGGGTTTCGGGAGGGTTTGAGAGGCGTTTAATTGGGAGGAGAGAGAAGAAGGGTTTAAGGCGGACGTAAGAGGCGGAAGAGAAGGCCGCCATTGTTATTTAGTAAAACGACGACGTTTGAGGTCGATGGTGTGGTGGTCACTTAAGACTGGTTTTGCGCTAAGGTTTTAGCTAAGACCACACTCCTCGTCTTTCCTAAAATCAAAAATAAAATGAAATTAGTGGTGGGACCGTCTCATAGATATACTTTAGGGTCGTTTGGTTTGACGTATGAAAATAAAATTTTTGAGAATTGAAAAATTATGGGAATTGAAAAATTACAAAAACTGCAAAAAAGTGTTTGGTTGACATGGTGAAAGTAAGCTTGGGTAAGTTTTACTTAGTTAGGGGAGTCGTAGTAAGTGGTCTACACTGATGAAAGAATTAAGCTTTCCATGAAAAAGTTCATTTTCATGAAATGGACAACCAAACAAGTGAGATATTTCTCACTTCATGAAAATTTTAACTTCTCATGAATTTCAAGGGCAACCAAACAACGCCTTAGAAAAAAAATCTCGTTAACTACATTTGTTTATCGTCTTTAAGAAATTTATAACCGATAATAATAATATAATGATCATTTTATAAGTAAAAGTGTATCTCGATATCATTGGAAAAGGCAAAAGTGCCCTCTTAACTATTTTCAATTGTGAAATAAAATGGCTCAAGTGTTAATTGGAGCAAATTGACCCCTAACTTTTGTTCTGATGTGAAATTTAACCCCTTTTTCATTTTTTGGTCAAAACCATTTACGGGAGTAATTTATACCTTGTGCTTCAATATTTATGCGTATAAAATACTACACGTATAACATACTACACCTATGTACTTCGTAAAAACAACACATTTCGCTCATTTTATTTTCCGTTACTACCTCTTAATTTTCGTACATGTTCAATATTTTTGCATTGTACCATCTCGATAATAGTACCATTTGTGCAAACCTTACTCTCTAAACCCAATTTTTATGAGTTCTAATCTATCAAATCAACGTCTTAATTGGTAAAAAGCGATATGTATCATAAATCAAAGCAATTACGAGTCAAAAACAAGTAAACTTTACCCATTTTTTTCATGCTAATTAAGCCATATTGATAAACTAATTAATGTGATAAAATTGATAATTTTATAAGTCTTTTTTTTTTTTTTTTTTTTTTTTTTTTTTTTTTTTTTATACATACATATGTATTCTTACGAGATAATGACGATAAATTAAATTTCACATCAAGAAAAAGTAAAGGGGGTCAATTACTCCAATTAAAACTTAAAGCATTTGATTTCACAATTAACAATACTTAAGGGGCCTGAGCACCACATTCGCGCATTTGAAAATTTGTATTCAACGGATTATTATTTGTTGATATTTTTATTTAATTAAATACACGGTGATGTTTCCTAACATAAATTCGTCGGTTAAAGATAATACTTTTATCATATATACTTCGTATTGATACTAACTGTTAAAGAGTAGCACATTACTTTGTAATTAAAATAAAAGGATATATAAATGAGAAATTTATAATAAAATTTTGAATGGTTTACGGTTAACCGTTAGCTTCATTCAATTTGTAAAACACGTGAAAATAAAAATAATAAAATTGTGGGTTAGCTACTTAGCTACCTAATACAACTAATGACATATTTAGTATACTCTGTATATGATTTGCCTAGTACAAGTAAAAAAAAAATTCATCTTAGCAAATATCCACCCATGCCTATCGCATTATTTTTCGGATCCATCACAATGCCAATCGAATAATGTTTCATATCTTACCATTTTAAATGGCATTAAATTTAAAATTACAAAAAATTACGAGTACAAAGTACTTTATAAAAGACTACGTCACTTGAAATTTCGAGTCACATTGTACATTATTGTTATCATCTTTAAAGGATTAAAAATAAAATTATTTAAATGGCCATGTCACATAGTTTCATACATTCATATCATAAGTTATGACTCATGAGCATACAACATAAACAAAATCTAACAAATACTAAACAATAATGGCCTATTAGCTCAGTTGGTTAGAGCGTCGTGCTAATAACGCGAAGGTCACAGGTTCGAGACCTGTATAGGCCATTTAATGTTTTTGGCTGTTTTCGGTTCAATCGGTGAGAGTTGACGACGTGAAGGTTTTTGGTTCATTTGGTGAGAGTTGACTACGTGAAGGTCGTAGGTTCGAGATCTACATAGGCCTTTTAAAGGGCTTACTAATTTTTTTTTTTTTTTTTGAGGAAAGGGGCTTACTAATTTTGATATGGCTCTTGGTCGTTTCAAATATATATACATCGTATATGATGATAACCATTGGCGGATGCACCTTGGACCATATGGGGTCACAGGACACCATATCGTAAATTATTTCGGTCAATTTTGTCCAATTTTAATTTTTAAAAAATTTATTTATTATATTTATACAACAAAAATATGGAAAAAAAAATTTAGGACCCCATAATAAAATATTTTTGGGTCCGCCACTGAATTGATAACCTAGTTGAGAGTCGAGAATCACTCTTGTCTCTAAGATATTATTGTTTGATGTCTAATGGCATTGATTGGTCGGTGGAGGCATACATCATACTCTTTTATATGAAATTTTACCGCTACATTGTCTCAAAATTAAAGTGTTGCCTATTAGCTCAATGGGTTAGAGAGTCTGCTAATTACGCGAACGTTGCAGGTCCGAGACATGCATAGACCATTTCAAATACGAAACCATTTCGATTGGAAAATCACCTATAAAAAGAACACATCAACATTCGGCCCAGCACAATAAATCAAGGCAACTCATTACACATATAAAAAATTGACTCATATTCATAACCAAAAAATTTAAAATATAAACTACAAATTCTCAAATGAGACAATTTTATTATAGACAAAACTCCGTATAATCAAACCTCCCACACAAAAAGGAAAGGGATAATTCAACATGAATACACCAAACTATGCATGATCTTCTTATAATACACCCAACTTCAATTAATTTCGAAATATACCCAACTATTTAACTTTGTTTCTCAAAATATGCTAATGCCATTTTTCATTGAAGGTTAAAGGCCTGCAATAAAAACTTCCCGAAAGATCACTCAAAATAGTGAAAAAGTTTTAAAATCATTATCTCATTAGTCTATAAAAAAAAAGTCACAGACGCTCTAGACGACCCCTCGTCACGATCATCATCACTCGTAATTGGGTTTACTGGTTGTATGAATTGTATGCACATCCTTAGCTTGACAATGAACTTCTTCAATTTCATCGATCACCCTCTTTTTTCTTGTCGTTTTTTTTTTCGGTAGAATTTAAATGTATACTTTTGGATTCTAGTTTGAAAGCTTTATAGATATGTACTTGGTAGAATGTATGAAGGTTCGAGGAGGGTAGTGTAGGATCAGTGCATATGTGATTTGCCTGATAATGAGTGACATTAAATGCAGAAACATTTGTTTAGGTCTGATGTTTTTCCTGGCTTAAAACTTGTGCTCGGTTAGAACTATTACGCACGCGGTATACTCAAAATTAGATCCCAATCCACATAACCTAGACACGAGCCTTATCCGCTACACAAATTATACTACTGTGTTTTCATTAATATTTTGAGCGATATTAATTGGATCGATTGACTTTGATGAAAAAAAAAAAAAAAAAGTTCACATATTGTTTTCTTTTTCACATACGGACTTTGATACGAAATAAAATAAAGCGGAAACGATATTTGCTGAATTAGACCTATAATTCAACAATGGTGACGAACTCAAGACCTATTGAGATCGACGAGTTAATATTCAAATGCGCAAGATGAATATTAAACTAAAATGCTACACAAGCAATTTTTGTGAATTTTCTTCATTGACTGATTTTTTTAATACAACCTAGGCTAAGTTATATATAGCCTTCCAAAAAACCAAAAAAAACTAAACATACCCTAAAGCAAGGGTCATTAAAACAAGGAAGACTAAAACACTCCTTAAAACAAGGGAGACTAAAGACCAAACAAAAAGAAAACGTGGGACTTGATAGACCAAGAAAACGTGGGACTTGACAAACCAAAATATGGGATACTAAAATACTTGACCACTTAAATGAATCCATCGTATGTGACCAAGTTTACGAACCGGGACTTCGAACTTGACAAAAACAAGACTTGAGTAATGTTATTCGGGTCCTCAACCGTATCATCCCCTCCCCCTTCGAAAGGAATTGACCTCAATTCTTCAAGACCGTCATCATCGACATATGGTGACAAGTCACCCACGTTGAAAGTGGCATGAACCCCGTATTCTCCGGGTAACTCGATCTTATATGCATTATCATTGATACGTGCAATAACCTTGAAAGGACCATCGGCTCGAGGCATGAGCTTATTTTTCCGTTTACTCGGAAACCGCTCCTTCCTGAGGTGAACCCACACCAAATCTCTTGCATTAAAAAGGCGAGGCTTCTTATGCTTGTTGGATTTTTGTTGGTAAGCTGTATTAATTTCGACAATACGGTCACGAACTTGTTGATGAAGCTTTAACATGGCCTTAAGCTTAGACTCGGCATCCTTATGAAGCAATTCTCCTTTCGGCAGTGGAATCAAGTCCAGAGGTGCATAGGGGTTGATCAGTAAACCGCCGAATGGAGACAGGCACTGTAGCATGAGTAGGTGATGCATTGTGGCGAACTTCGGCATGAGGCGACAACATCCCAATCCTTCTGAGTCTTACTTACCAAACCACGCAATAATGAACCTAAAGTTCGATTAGTCACCTCGGTTTGACCATCCGTCTGAGGGTGATGCGAAGTGCTAAATAAAAGTTTCGTGCCCACCTTTCTCCACAACGTGTTCCAGAAATAACTCAAGAATTTTGAGTCACGATTCGAAACAATGGTCTTGGGGATTCCATGCAACCGCACTATTTCCCTAAAGTATAAGTCTGCGATATTACACGCGTCGTCGACCTTGTGACAAGTGACAAAATGAGCCATTTTGGAAAACCTATCCACCACCACCATAATAGCGTCCTTACCCGTTTGAGTACGCGGCAAAGCAACTATAAAATCCATCGACACATCTTCCCAAGGACGAAACGGGACCGGCAGTGGAGTATAAAGACCCGGTTTGAACTTGCTTTTAGCCACCTTGCAGGTCACACACGCAGCCACTAAATGCGTTACATCCCCTAACATTTTTGGCCAGAAGAAATGCTCCCTTAGTACTTCCAACGTTTTGGTTACCCCAAAATGGCCAGCCAAACCCCCTCCGTGAGCTTCACGTACCAATAACTCACGAATCGGATGCTTCGGAACACAAAGACGATTCCCTTTAAAGAGAAAATCATCTTGAATAATGAATTCGCCAAATGAACCAACTGAGCATTTTTCAAACAGCTCCCCAAAGTCAGTATCGGTAAGGTAATACGCCTTCAATAAATCGAACCCCAACAAACGAACATCCAGCGTGGTTAACAACGTGTACCTGCGAGATAAAGCGTCGGCTACCACATTACTCTTACCATCCTTAAACTTTGAAGAGAAGTGAAAGGATTGCAGAAACTCAACCCATTTAGCATGGCGCGGACTCAATTTTTGCTGACCATTTATGTACTTAAGAGATTCGTGGTCTGAATGTAGAACAAAATGGTTCGGACGTAAGTAGTGACTCCAATGATTAAGAGCCCGAACAATGGCATAAAACTCTTTATCGTAGGTGCAATAATTCAGCCGTGCCCCTCCTAACTTTTCTGAAAAATAAGCAACAGGCCGTTTCCCTTGCAACAAAACAGCCCCGATACCCAACCCACTCGCATCACACTCGACCTCAAAGGGTTGAGTAAAGTCAGGTAATGCCAAAATTGGAGCTGTACAAAGACGCTCTTTAATCACCTTGAAGGCCCTTTGAGCATCCTCTGTCCACACAAACGATCCTTTCTTTAAACAGTTCGTGATAGGAGCCATGATTGTACTAAAATCTCGTATGAACCGCCTATAGAAAGAAGCCAGGCCGTGGAAAGAACGAACATCACTCACCGTAGTAGGGACAGGCCAGCTCCGTATAGCATCGATTTTAGTGTCATCCACGGATACGCCTTCTCGCGACACAACATAACCCAAGAACACCACCTTGTCAACGAAAAATGAGCATTTTTCCCGTTTCCCATAAAGTTTTTGAGCTCTAAGCGCCTCGAACACGTGTCGCAAATGCTGAAAATGGTCTTCTTCACTTCTACTGTAAACTAATATATCGTCGAGGTACACCACGACAAAGTTGCCTAAGAATGGTTTCAGAACTTCATTCATGAGGCGCATAAATGTGCTAGGCGCATTTGTGAGGCCAAACGGCATGACAGTCCACTCGTAAAGCCCATGTTTAGTTTTAAAAGCGGTCTTCCACTCATCCCCTTCACGCATACGAATTTGGTGATATCCGCTCCGCAAATCGATCTTCGAAAACACAACGGAACCATGCAGCTCGTCGAGCATGTCGTCAAGCCTAGGGATTGGGAAACGATGTTTAACCGTGATGTTATTCACAGCCCTCGAATCAACGCACATGCGCCAAGTCCCGTCTTTTTTGGGTACGAGCAAAACAGGTACGGCGCAGGGACTTAAGCTTTCTCGTACATAACCTCGCTCCATCAACTCATTGATTTGCCTTTGAAGTTCCTTAGTCTCCTCGGGATTGCATCTATAAGCGGCCTTATTTGGTAACGACGCACCGGGGATGAGGTCGATTTGGTGTTCGATACCACGTAAAGGAGGCAAACCTAGTGGCAGGTCACTGGGAAACACATCTTGGAATTCGAGTAATAAACTTTCCAAGGCATTGCTTGCTGGTGCTCCCTCATTAATTAACGATCTTTCCCTGGCTACCAATAAATATACAAGTTCCCCTTTATTAATCACCTGCTTGACCTCACGCTCACTGATCAACATCGAAAGTCCCGCTGTTTTCTTCTTCTTAGCACTCATGGACCGAATGTCCTGCGACGACATAGGTTTCAACACGATCTTCTTACCTTTATCCCGTAATTCGTATTCATTGCTTCTTCCTCTATGTATGACATCCCTGTCAAATTGCCAGGGCCGTCCCAACAAAATATGACACGCATCCATGGGTATGACATCGCACAAAACTTCGTCAACATACGAGCCCATGGTCAAGCCCACACGAACCTGATTTTTAACCTTCACACTATTCCCATCATTCAACCAATGGAGTGCATACGGTCTCGGATGAGAAACAGTGGTTAGGCCTAACTTTGAAACCATCTCGCTTGAGGCTACATTCGTGCAACTTCCTCCGTCGATAATTACGCTGCACCACTTGTCTTTAACCTGACATTTGGTATGGAACAATTGAGTGCGCTGGTCAGAATCCAAGGGTTCAGTTTGCACCTGCATGGAACGAAGAACCAAGAGAGTATCGTAGATAGGTGCTTCGTACCCCTCTTCTTCTTCCTCATCTTCCTGCACTTTAAAATTAAAAATGCCTCCTAGTCGCTCCTCCTCTTCGGCTAGGTCACGCAACTCTACTGCCTCCCTTAATGTTACCACCCGCTTATTTGGGCACGCACTTTGGTAGTGCCCGAACCCCTGACATTTGAAACACCGAACCTTCGACAAACTAGTCTCCTTAACCGACTCAGCAGTTTTTTGCGCGGTTCTGGTCGAACTATTCGAGATAGGGGTAGATGTGATTTTAGGGGAGAACACGGGTTTGAGATTTGGACTAGGGCTACTGAATTCTTTGTTCGAAACCCCTGGTCTGTACTTACCTTGGGCCTCAATCTTGACGCATAAATTACACAGGGTATCAAAATCAGAGTAAGGGTATAACTCGACTGAATTGGCAATACTTCGGTTCAAACCACGAAGAAAACGAGACATTTTTTGTTCCTCATTTTCCTCTATTTCTCCCATCAGGATTAACTTTTCAAACTCATCTATGTACTCTGCAACACTTAATTTTTCTTGTACCAAATCCGCAATCTTACGATAAACACTCAATTTGTGAGTAGCTGGTACATACCTTTTTCTCATTTTGCGCTTTAAGGATTCCCAAGATGACAACTTGTCCTTCCCGGCGCGGGATCGCTTTGCCTTCAAACCCTCGTACCACAAGGAGGCCCCTTTGCTCAACCGCAACAAAGCGTACTTACACCTTTTTTCATCACTGAGTTCTTTAAAATCAAATAAACGATCGATTCTTCTCTCCCACTCCAAGTAATCCTCCGGGTTAGTCCCACCAACGAATTCAGGCAGTTCCGACACTTTGAACTCGTCTGATTTCGCCTTCCCTCCAGTTCGACTCCCTGTGGGTCTGTTACGCAGCAAATCCTGGAGCTTGTCATAAAACTCATCGTCGAATTGTTTACCATCCATTCTTTTTTTTCTTTTTTTTTTTTTTGAGTTTGTAAAGAATAAGGTAATAACCAGGATCGTCTTGATAAATGGAAATCAAGAGCCGAAGCTCTGATACCACAAATGATACGAAATAAAATAAAGCGGAAACGATATTTGCTGAATTAGACCTATAATTCAACAATGGTGACGAACTCAAGACCTATTGAGATCGACGAGTTAATATTCAAATGCGCAAGATGAATATTAAACTAAAATGCTACACACGCAATTTTTGTGAATTTTCTTCATTGACTGATTTTTTTAATACAACCTAGGCTAAGTTATATATAGCCTTCCAAAAAACCAAAAAAAACTAAACATACCCTAAAGCAAGGGTCATTAAAACAAGGAAGACTAAAACACTCCTTAAAACAAGGGAGACTAAAGACCAAACAAAAAGAAAACGTGGGACTTGATAGACCAAGAAAACGTGGGACTTGACAAACCAAAATATGGGATACTAAAATACTTGACCACTTAAATGAATCCATCGTATGTGACCAAGTTTACGAACCGGGACTTCGAACTTGACAAAAACAAGACTTGAGTAATGTTATTCGGGTCCTCAACCGTATCAGACTTTACTTTTTCACATACATTTTTTCATTAACTTTCCATCTCATACCCTTTTCTTAAAACTAAGTGTGTGTTTGGCCTTGATTTTTAAAGTGTTTTTGGATTTAAAAACAGTTTTTGGCCAAACATATCATAAATCTAAAAGCTAATATTAGATTCTCAAAAACTCATATAGCATGTTTTTGCCCACAACAAGAATAATCATACAATAACATGTGACTTACCAATTTCGATATACAACAACTCATATAAATCCATCTTTTCCTTTTTATCTCATAACAACCATTTTACACCAACTTTCCTTCTTATTATCCTAATCATGTTATAATGCAACTAATGAGGTGAATAATGATTTCTAGCATTATTAATACAACATGCATATCATCAAGCTAGTAGGGAGAGAATCCCTACCTTCAATCTTCTCAAAGCTCCAAATAAAAACTCTAGAAGTGCTCCTCTATGAAGCTCCCTACATTAATAAATCATACAACTATTACTACACAACATACACTATTGCTCCTCTATGGGAGAAATTTTAGGGAAGAAATCAGATTTGTAAGGTCAAAAGAGGTCAACAAACATAAGAACAAAAGACAAGGATCACATGCGGACGATTTGGGCGAAAGCGACAGTCCACTCGATCGAGTGAAAGCTCCACTCGGTCGAGTGGAGGGTACTCGGTCGAGTATAAGGATATACTCGGTCGAGTAGAGGTCACTCGGTCGAGTAGAGGGCTACTCGATCGAGTGAGCCTCAAGCAGGAACTTTTCCAAATGTGACCACAATCCACTCGGTCGAGTGGATCTATGTACTCGGTCGAGTACTATCCATTCGAACGAGTGGAACACCGAGTGAGACCCGAAAATCCGAGATGTTACAAGGACGGCCCGAGATTGTGAGTTTAAGGAATAGCGACCGCACTAAAGGAGATAAGCTCATAGCAGAGCGCAGTCACCGGTCAAATGTCTGTTGTTGTTGGCGGTGGGATGTCGGCGATTGGTGGTTAGGTGGCAAGGGGATGGACAGTGGTTCTGATAGTGTGAAAAGTGGAGGTTGTTGGTGGTGGTTGACTTTTTTGTTGGATTACATAGTACATTGAAAAAAATAGGAAGGAAATGAGAGGGGCAATATGGGAAATAACGTACTGTATTGAATAAATGTGTGTTTTGCGAAAATCAGCAACCAATTTAATAGTTATTATTAATTTTGTTATCAATAATACTATTTTTTTTTTAATATTATTATTATTATTATTATTCTTTATTATTATTATTATTGTTATTATTATTATTTTAATTATAAAAATGAACTTTTATTAATAAGAATCAAAATTATTATTATTATTATTATTATTATTATTATTATTATTATTATTATTATTATTATTATTATTATTATTATTATTATTATTATTGTTATTATTATTATTATTATTATTATTATTATTATTATTATTATTATTATTATTATTATTAGGGTAAATTGATTATTACTCCCTTATATAATCCACTTTTTGAAACTTACTCCCTTATATAAAAGTTTTTGAAACTTACCCCCACCAAATATAACTTTTATTGAAAATTGCTCCCATTTTGATGATTTTGGTCACAGAAAAGAGAATATTTCGTCCAAAATTTGAAATTTGGTACTAACTCTTGTTGCTTATTATTGTATTACCATTTGCCATATTACATGACCAATTTAAATTAACCACCGTCCTCCGAAATTTGTTAAACAGTGATATATATCTTAATGGATTTTCACTTATTTGGGAGGAAAGATGTTGATTTAAAACGGTCATGTAATAAGGAAAGGGCAATATAGTCATAAGTAACAAGAGTTAGTGTTAAATTTCAAATTTTGACGGAATATTTTCTTTTTTGTAACCGGAATAATTAAATGGGAGCAATATTCGATGAAAGTTACATTTGGTGGGAGTAAATTTCAAAAAAAATTATATAAGGGAGTAAGTTTCAAAAAGTAGATTATATGAGGGAGTAATAATCAATTTACCCTTATTATTATTATTATTATTATTATTATTATTATTATTATTATTATTATTATTATTATTATTATTATTATTATTATTTTATTATAAATGGGACTTGTATTATTATTATTATTATTATTATTATTATTATTATTATTATTATTATTATTATTATTATTATTATTATTATTATTATTATTATTATTATTATTATATTACTGCTATTATTATTATAATTAATAATATCGTTAATAACAATGTGATTAATAATTTATTAATTATTATTAATATTATTATTATGAAAATTATTATTAAAATGAATAATAATAATGTTATTAATGTTAATATTATTGTTGTTGTTGTTGTTTTTATAATTATTATAAATGTTTATGAAGATTATTATTATTGGTATTATTATTAAAATTATTAATATTATTATTAATATTATTGATTTTTTTTTTTTTTGGTACAAATTATTAATATTATTGATGGGGCACGCCCAACCGACTTGACCCACTGACTAATTAGTCATTAAGTTTGGAGGCTAATAAAAGGAGAAGATTGATTAAGAAAGTCAAAGATGAGATAAATAAGGGTAGAATTGGAAAGTCAATATTAAATTCGAGCGACACAAAGTATAACTCGGGCGACAAAAAGCAGTTCCCTTTCCAAAAGTGGTCACATTTAGCGGTAAAAATAGTGTTAAAACCCCGTCTTATTGTTTTAGACCAAAATGTTCTATCTGGAAGGAGACCAACGCCTCAGTTTAATAATTGAACCTTAAATATTAACGCACGAGGTTAATAGCTTAAAGCTTGGCCCCTCTTATCGTTTATTTCAAGATTCACCACTGCTATTTTTCGATCGTTCCATTTAGTAACTAACCCAAAGTCTTATATTTTACGAAAGCACTCATTCTTAAATACTTTTACATAACTAGCAAAGAGATAAATCCGTCTTTCATTAATATGATACACTAATGTAAAACCGCCTAACAAAATATTCATCACCTTAACTATAACTAATTTATCATTCAAATTTATTGCTGGGATATTATCACAAAATATCCGTTTAGTAATTACCGTCTTACAACGGTCACTTACAACTGTCAATGAGAAATACGCTCAGCAATTTGAATTTGAAATTACTTTCCATAATTCCTGTCTATAGATGACAAATTTCCATAAATTTAATCAAACAATTTTTACCCATCAAGCTTGTCTATATAATCACACAATTTCACACTTTTAATTTCATTGCAAACATAAAAATTTCCTTAAAATATGAAGAGAATTACTGATAATCAGCTGCAGCAGAAGAGAAGGAGCAAGGGGAAGGTGAAAATCCCGATAGCCCGAATTATAGACAAGACTACACGTCAAGTTACATTCTCCAAGCGTCGTTCCGGGTTAATCAAGAAGTGTTCAGAGCTATGCACTTTGTTTCCCGGTACTCAATTTGCCGCCATTACTTTCTCGGTTGGCGGGAAACCCTTTTCCCACGGGTACCCTTGTTTCGATACTGTGATTAATCGTTTTCTCAAGGGAAATAGTTCTGGAAACGTTGTTTGTAGTGATAAGAATTGGTGGGAAGCATCAGTTGATGATCATATGAGGTTGGAGGAGCTTGAGGAGTTTGTGGTGTCTCTTAAAGGGCTACAAAACGGTGTCGTTTCTAGGGTTGCTGAACTCAGCCGAGTACGCGAATCTGAAAATGGGTTTACTATCTCTAATTATTGTGAGCAATCAGCCGTAACTGTTGTAAGTTACAATTTCCCTGATGATGTTGATTCTGTTGATTATGTATGCACTGATGCTAGTCTCAGCTCCAAATTCTCTGATTATAGTCACAAAATAACTGAAAGTTTCGATCTTGGTCCGGTTAATGGTAACGTTGGTACCCTATTTGATGTAATTAAGGGCATCAATATTGGATGCAACGATGCTACTGTCTGCCCTAACTCTGATAACTGTCGAGAATTAATGGAAATTATCAATTTTGAGTCGGTTGATGCAAACCCGGATGCCCAAGGTTCTGATATCTGTCCTGAAATTGAAAGTATTGATTTTGGATGCAACAATGCTACTGTCTGCCCTAACTCTGATAATTGTCGAGAATTAATGGAAATTATCAATTCTGAGACGGCTGATGCAACCCAGGATGCCCAAGGTTCTGATATCTGTCCTGAAATTGAAAGCATGGATTTTGGATGCAACGATGAAACTTTCAGCCCTCAATTCAATTCTCAAGAAAGGAGGAAAAGTTTCGATCTCACTGAAGTACTTAAGAGTATTGATGTTGAATGTAATGATGGAAGTCTATGTTCTAACCCTTCTGATGTAACTGAAAGTTTCAATTTCGGGGTTGATGCAAGAGCCCAAGTGTCTGATTATTCATCATGGAGTGAAAGTGTATCTCCAGAATTCGTTCCCACATACAAGTACTTACCTGCTAATAACTCGTCCTTGTTAAGCGCGATTGGCTGTTGCTGAGTATTATTAAGTACTCCGTAGGTCTTAACTTAGAATGTCACACTTAATGACATTTGTTATTATTGTAGAGTCCACATTTGATTGTATTCATTTCTGACTGTAGCAAATTATTGAATTTATTTGTATGAAATTCGCATGCAATAAAACATTATTCTTTTCGGATTACTCAAACTTTTGCCTTGCCTTGTCTTTCTCGGCTATGTTTGTTACTCTATTTGAATGATTTCTATTGTTTTGTTCTGGAAGTAACTAATTTTGTATATGAAATAGGGGAATTTGTGATGTCAATTCGTAATTCTAAGTGACTGAATTTCGCAAAAAAAATTCTAAGTGACTGAAACTTCTAACAATATGGTCTAGGTTAAAAATCAAAACTTCTGAATCGAAATTGTCATTGGTAACTGGTAAGTAAATGACAGGGAAGATCGATTGATGTAATTCTCGATACATTTTTCATTTATGGGTCATTCAGAAATAGTCACTGTACATTGAGCGTACATTTATCATTGGCTTTCTGATGCCAAAAACGACTTAGATGGCAATAAGGGGTCACTCGTTGACCTGTCAACTTTCTTCTCGGAGGGAAAAAGCGTAATCTTGACAGCATGAGTACAACCATTTTAACAATGAAAGAGTAACAGACGGATTTCTCTAGGGATATTGTACTGTCTAGTACTTGCGTAGTAAGAAGAAAGACACTGAGGACGATACCTGCCGCCTGAACAAACAGGAAGTTCTGTGATGTCTCTTCAGATGCTGTAGCAGACTAGCAGGGGAATGCAGTCTGACAAGTGTCGTCATCATGGCAAAACATATGACAGGAAGGCCGAAGGTGAGGAAGACAAGTAAGCCTGAAGTAGATTTGTTGAGCACCATGCTGTAAATCTCGGTGAATATTTCAGAAGCTAGAGCTTAGTATCCCTTCATAAGGCCAGCTACTAAGTCTCTATTTAGAGGGAAATTCTTCATGTTGGTTACTATTACTGCTGTACTGAACCATGCACTGCTATTGGCTGCCGTCAAATGTGCTATCCATAACTGTCATTATAGACGATGTCACAGAGGTTAGACACACATCAGTTTTCACAAGACTTTTCAGGAAACACCATTACTTTCTGTTTTATCAAGTTTAAGACTTTAAGCATAGTTTAGTTAATGTATACTGGATTGATGTAATTCTCGATACATTTCGGATCAATGGCTTTTAATGTTGATAATATTTGTTGTGTAAATATGATTTTAAATTTGTCATTTTGAGTTATTCCGAATTAGCTAGTTTCTAGTCATAAGAAAACTATTCAGATATGCAGCTTAAACTTCTGGAATCAACTGTGACAGCAGCAATTCTCTTACTAGACAAATGTTCATCATCTGCCTGTTGTTTTCTGCCCAGTTTGCACCTGAGTCGAAGAATGATGATGGCTTCAGCGGAAGCATGTAAATAGCGAGGTGCAATGGACGCTTTTGACTAAGGACTCGGGTTGATCCATATCATTGCTAAGGACTCGACTTCCTCTCCAATACATTTTCCTTGCTTCAAAAACTTGCAAAGTGATGTTCACTAGAATATTACAGTAGTAAATACGTACTGATTAATGATTAATTATGTAACTGATTAAATTTCAGCGGTGGTTGGCGGAATCATTACATAACCCGTTATTGGTGAAATCAGGTACGGAGTATATAAGGTTGTGATTGGGAGTAATTGGATGATTTTTGTAGTGATTTGGGGCGATAAGGATGCGGAGGAGCTTAGAATAGGCGTAGCTCGGTTAAATACGAGGTGATGGAGGTGTAGAGACGGCACAAAGAAGGACAAAGCAAGGCTGAAGACATGTAACCCAAAGGAAGATTAGGAAAGAAAAGACTCAAAAGAGAACAAGAGTTTTACGAAGTTCATGCGAGTAGTCGGAGCACGTAATGGTTAAATGCTGGCCTTACTTGGCTTCACAAAATCAAGATCTGCGCTACATCGGAAACCAAAAACGTAAACCCCTAAAATCAGTGTGTTTGACAGGAAGAGCATATAAATAGTACAGTAAAGAGGCAGCAGATATTGAAGATTCCGAAATGTAATCGTTTGCGCACCAATACTGAACAAACAAGGGTAGATCACTTGCTGTCATCTTTCAACCGGAGTTAAACTTTTGGTTGTAATTTGTTATCAAAAGTGAAATTTTAGATGTAATTTTCAAAAAAAAATTATATAAGGCTGTAATTTGCGAAAAGTGGTATATAAAAGGCTATAATCAACAATTTTCTCTTCTTAAAAATTACAATCACGTATTTGTTGATGTTTCCAGTTTCCACAATCATAAACAGCAATTATTCATCGATAAAACACACGCATTATTGCATCACGAATTCGGAGTTGCATATGTTCCTCATTGAAAATATGAATATCCGAACAAAACTCACTAGTCTGCAAATAGGGTAAGATTGTAAGATTAATATACAAGTATACAACATTACAGGATAAATTGAATTCCTATAGTGTTCTCTTGGAATGCTTCTCTTGCTTGGCCCCATTCCAAGTGAACCGGAGTGGATCAGATATCTCGGGTTTCTAAAAAGTCAAAAAATCATTTTCCCAGACTGAACAATGCAGCCCTTAGAAGTTAGAATCCAACCAGCGGACTCCATAAGATTAGAGTTCCAGGCGGCGCCATAACATGCTCTGAGAGTCCGAGCACAATTTCGACCCCACCAAGAGAAAAGGATAGTGGTTTCTAATAATCGACACAAGAGGTGAGCAACCACTTCTTACCCCAATCAACCGAAATTTGGGCTGAGATATTAGAGCTTGCATTATGTTATGATTATGATTCAGCAAAAGGAGAGAAGAAGATAAATCAGCAATCGAACCTCTAAAGACACTTTCAGTTCTGATGCACCACAGCCTCCATAATATACTGACAAAAGGAGAGACCGATTCAATGAAGCAGCCATTGTTTTTGAAGAAACCAATCCAATTTATGATCCACAGTTAGATTGAAACATTGTTAACATTATAACAGTTGATACCAAGGGGAAAACCAAACCAAATTCTCTCAAGTCTCTAAAAATATGCTCCAGAGTCTTAATCATACTGATATCAAAATCACAAAGTAGACAATAGGAGCACCAATCTAAACCCCTCGCCCTAAACTCCGCTCCACAAGGTAAGGATTGCGAATAACTTTTCATAGGGAAACCTTCCATTTACCGTGAATTGGCAAGTTCCATAGACCATTCTTACAAAAACGAGAAGTAGAGGGGGTAATACGGCAAGACATGTCTTTTGGGATTAACTCGGTATTAGGAGTCAACTTTTTTCTATTACCGTTTGAAAATCACCAACAATCTAGAGTACACTAAGCACACATACGTCCTCAACCCTTTCAAAAATTCTCATTTAAGACCGTCTTAATTTAAGACGGCTCTCACAGTCCAATTAAATAAAGGTGAAAATGAAAGAAGGTCGTGAAACGTCTTAATTTAAGACGGTCTGGAACAAGACCTACTGCGCAAACCTTTTAGATTACTGTTTGATGGCCCTATCATGGGTAGAAAATTCCCACAAAAGTTTCCGTGTTCCAAGAGCCAACCCTTATGGCCTTATGTCACTTATTTACCATTATATAGTCTCCGTCCTCCAGTTCCAAAATCTCGATTCAGGAGTTCGATGAGGAATCAAACAAAAAAGTAAGAACGAAGACCATTGTAATGCTCGTAATAATATGCTTACGACTTTAGAAAAGACGCTGCTTCCTAAAGAACCATGAAACAGGCGAACTATTAAAGTTATAAGACAAGCACACACGACTTCTAGGCAACATTCGCTTCTCGAGACCATAAGTAAACATGGCAGAATGTGCAGCTAAGAAATCAGGCTCGTAATCCAGCTCAGTCATAAGAAAACCAAACTTTTTCCTGATATTTTCTTCAGATTTTAGGAAACTTACATGATTCTCCTCATTAATTTAGAAACATCATATTCAGTCCATCCAAAGCTTCTTTAATACCTGACATTTCGACTCCATGCTCTTCTTACTAGAATTACACTGCAAACACACGCCATACGAAAACATCCCAGAATTTCGAGGAATCCGTAATTCCTCTTCAACCTTAAATCAATATATTTCGGAAAAACTCGGGTTTCCTCAAAAAACACCCAGGTTGCTGAATAATGTCATTCCGAATAACTTAAATATCCACACCATGTCACCATACTCATTATTCAACAGTGCAATATGTATTTTGAAATATGAAATCCAAATTCAATGTATACTGTTTGGTAAAAGAAAATTTTCAGATTTCAAACTTCCAATTTGATTCCCTGGTTTTGGGATGTGAATTTTGGATAATCCAAATAAAATAAAACAGTAAATATTCAACTTACACAATTAAGAAAAAGAAAAAATCATGAAATAATAACTAATAAAGTAAGCAAGTTTCAACATAATCCTTTTCAAAAAAAAAAGTTTCAACATAATCTAAAATTCAATGTTCAAAGCAATAATTTGGTGCGAGCAAAACCACAAACACCATGAAATCATTCAATCATTGAGTAGCATCCAACAATTTGTTCTTCGAGCAGTAATTTGGTGCGAGCAAAACCGTAAGCAACGAGTTATGATGGTTGATCAAAATCTTTCGAGTATGAGCTTTTAAAACTCAAATCTAAAATTAATGCCATCAAATCCAAATCTTTTGATTTGCCAAACAACTTATTTGATTGAAATCCAGATTTCTAAATGAAATCTAGGTTGCCAAACTGACCATATAAATGAATTAAGAGCCAAAATTGCCTTGAGATCATGGATAATTGTAATAAAAGAAACTAAATCAGACCCAGAAAAACCATGATCTTGGAGAAGTTTAAATTTGGGTTTTAGGGTTTGGTCAACATAAGATACTAAGATCTGAGGGTAAGAAGATACAACCTTTTTCATATGGGTATCATCAAAATCAGGTTGTTTTAAGAAATCAACAGCAGAATTAGCATCGTTACAGAATTTGGCGTAGTTAGCGTACTTGTAACGAAGCTTGGTGAAAGTGTAGAGAGCTTGTTGATGAGAGAAACCCAGATTATTATGAATAAGGCCATTAAAAATGGAGAGAGCTTGTTGATTTGGAGATTTGATTGACTCATTTGGGGATTTGATGGAATACAGAAGAAGATGATGGAGATTACAGAAGTACAACAACAATGCCACCACTAATCAATCAGCTAAAGAAAAACACATAAATCGACAAATTCCGACAAATTTAAATTTTTACCTGATCATAACCTTCAGCATCAGAACTAACCACACATTGCATATTCGACAAGCACTAACCATCATTCACCTGCACAAAAATCACCTCAAAAATCATTCCAACAACAACAGAAAACAAGCATGATTAATCAAAACAACAAATTCACCAATCGAAAACCGAAACCTCGATAAAAGTAACACTGCTTTGAATCCGAATAGTCCGAACCCAACCTCGAACCACCAAATTCTCTCCGACCCGACCCAAACCCTCATCCGACCCGCCTTTGACATCCGCAATCCTCAGCCTCTTACGAAACTCGCCTATTCTTTCCGAAGAGGATTTTCCGGCTTCCGGCGGCTTGACGGCGTCGCCGGCGGTGGAAACTGCGGCGGAAATCGGCGGAGAGAAGTGGAAATTCCGGCGAAAAAACGGGGAAATTAGGGTTTTGGGAGGGTTTGAGAGGCGTTTAATTGGGAGGAGAGAGAAGAAGGGTTTAAGGCGGACGTAAGAGGCGGAAGAGAAGGCCGTCATTGTTAGTTAGTAAAACGACGACGTTTGAGGTCGATGGTGTGGTGGTCACTTAAGACTGGTTTTGCGCTAAGGTTTTAGCTAAGACCACACTCCTCGTCTTTCCTAAAATCAAAAATAAAATGAAATTAGTGGTGGGACCGTCTCATAGATATACTTTAGGGTCGTTTGGTTTGACTTATGAAAATAAATTTTTGAGAATTGAAAAATTATGGGAATTGAAATATTACAAAAACTGCAAAAAAGTGTTTGATTGACATGGTGAAAGTAACTTCAGGTAAGAAGTTTTACTTAGGTACGGGGGTCATGGTATGTGAATTCCTACCCAATGAGAAATTCACTTCCCATACGAATTTGCAATTTTTATGAAATGGACAACAAAACAAGTGAGATATTTCTCACTTCATGGGAATTTCAACTTCTCATGAATTTAAAGAGCAACAAAAAAACGCCTTAGGAAAAAAAAAAACTATATTTGTATATCGTCTTTAAGAATTTTATAACCGATAATAATAATATAATGATCATTTTATAAGTAAAAGTGTATATCGATATCATTGGAAAAGGCGAAAGTGGTCAAAACCATTTACGAGAGTAATTTATACTTTGTGCTTCAATATTTATGCGTATAAAATACTACACCTATGTACTTCGTAAAAACAATACATTTCGCTCATTTTATTTTCTGTTACTACCTCTTAATTTTCGTACATGTTCAATATTTTTGCATTGTACCATCTCGATAATAGTACCATTTAATTTGTGCAAACCTTACTCTCTAAACCCAATTTTTATGAGTTCTAATCTATCAAATCAACGTCTTAATTGGCCGAAAAACGATATGTATCATAAATCAAAGCAATTACGAGTCAAAAACAAGTAAACTTTACCCATTTTTTTCATGCTAATTAAGCCATATTAATAAACTAATTAATGTGATAAAATTGATAATTTTATAAGTCTTTTTTTTTTTTTTTTTTTTAATAATCATACATATGTATTCTTACGAGATAATGACGATAAATTAAATTTCACATCAAGAAAAAGTAAAGGGGGTCAATTACTCCAATTAAAACTTAAAGCATTTGATTTCACAATTAACAATACTTAAGGGGCCTGAGCACCACATTCGCGCATTTGAAAATTTGTATTCAACGGATTATTATTTGTTGATATTTTTATTTAATTAAATACACGGTGATGTTTCCTAACATAAATTCGTCGGTTAAAGATAATACTTTTATCATATATACTTCGTATTGATACTAACTGTTAAAGAGTAGCACATTACTTTGTAATTAAAATAAAAGGATATATAAATGAGAAATTTATAATAAAATTTTGAATGGTTTACGGTTAACCGTTAGCTTCATTCAATTTGTAAAACACATGAAAATAAAAATAATAAAATTGTGGGTTAGCTACTTAGCTACCTAATACAACTAATGACATATTTAGTATACTCTGTATATGATTTGCCTAGTACAAGTAAAAAAAAATTCATCTTAGCAAATATCCACCCATGCCTATCGCATTATTTTTCGGATCCATCACAATGCCAATCGAATAATGTTTTCATATCTTACCATTTTAAATGGCATTAAATTTAAAATTACAAAAAATTACGAGTACAAAGTACTTTATAAAAGACTACGTCACTTGAAATTTCGAGTCACATTGTACATTATTGTTATCATCTTTAAAGGATTAAAAATAAAATTATTTAAATGGCCATGTCACATAGTTTCATACATTCATATCATAAGTTATGACTCATGAGCATACAACATAAACAAAATCTAACAAATACTAAACAATAATGGCCTATTAGCTCAGTTGGTTAGAGCGTCGTGCTAATAACGCGAAGGTCACAGGTTCGAGACCTGTATAGGCCATTTAATGTTTTTGGCTGTTTTCGGTTCAATCGGTGAGAGTTGACGACGTGAAGGTTTTTGGTTCATTTGGTGAGAGTTGACTACGTGAAGGTCGTAGGTTCGAGATCTACATAGGCCTTTTAAAGGGCTTACTAATTTTTTTTTTTTTTTTTTTTTTTTGAGGAAAGGGGCTTACTAATTTTGATATGGCTCTTGGTCGTTTCAAATATATATACATTGTATATGATGATAACCATTGGCGGATGCACCTTGGACCATATGGGGTCACAGGACACCATATCGTAAATTATTTCGGTCAATTTTGTCCAATTTTAATTTTTAAAAAATTTATTTATTATATTTATACAACAAAAATATGGAAAAAAAAACTTAGGACCCCATAATAAAATATTTTTGGGTCCGCCACTGAATTGATAACCTAGTTGAGAGTCGAGAATCACTCTTGTCTCTAAGATATTATTGTTTGATGTCTAATGGCATTGATTGGTCGGTGGAGGCATACATCATACTCTTTTATATGAAATTTTACCGCTACATTGTCTCAAAATTAAAGTGTTGCCTATTAGCTCAATGGGTTAGAGAGTCTGCTAATTACGCGAACGTTGCAGGTCCGAGACATGCATAGACCATTTCAAATACGAAACCATTTCGATTGGAAAATCACCTATAAAAAGAACACATCAACATTCGGCCCAGCAGAATAAATCAAGGCAACTCATTACACATATAAAAAATTGACTCATATTCATAACCAAAAAATTTAAAATATAAAATACAAATTCTCAAATGAGACAATTTTATTATAGACAAAACTCCGTATAATCAAACCTCCCACACAAAAAGGAAAGGGATAATTCAACATGAATACACCAAACTATGCATGATCTTCTTATAATACACCCAACTTCAATTAATTTCGAAATATACCCAACTATTTAACTTTGTTTCTCAAAATATGCTAATGCCATTTTTCATTGAAGGTTAAAGGCCTGCAATAAAAACTTCCCGAAAGATCACTCAAAATAGTGAAAAAGTTTTAAAATCATTATCTCATTAGTCTATAAAAAAAAAAGTCACAGACGCTCACAGGCGACCCACGTCCACGAACATCATCACTCGTAATTGGGTTTACTGGTTGTATGAATTGTATGCACATCCTTAGCTTGACAATGAACTTCTTCAATTTCATCGATCACCCTCTTTTTTCTTGTCGTTTTTTTTTTCGGTAGAATTTAAATGTATACTTTTGGATTCTAGTTTGAAAGCTTTATAGATATGTACTTGGTAGAATGTATGAAGGTTCGAGGAGGGTAGTGTAGGATCAGTGCATATGTGATTTGCCTGATAATGAGTGACATTAAATGCAGAAACATTTGTTTAGGTCTGATGTTTTTCCTGGCTTAAAACTTGTGCTCGGTTAGAACTATTACGCACGCGGTATACTCAAAATTAGATCCCAATCCACATAACCTAGACACGAGCCTTATCCGCTACACAAATTATACTACTGTGTTTTCATTAATATTTTGAGCGATATTAATTGGATCGATTGACTTTGATGAAAAAAAAAAAAGTTCACATATTGTTTTCTTTTTCACATACGGACTTTACTTTTTCACATACATTTTTTCATTAACTTTCCATCTCATACCCTTTTCTTAAAACTAAGTGTGTGTTTGGCCTTGATTTTTAAAGTGTTTTTGGATTTAAAAACAGTTTTTGGCCAAACATATCATAAATCTAAAAGCTAATATTAGATTCTCAAAAACTCATATAGCATGTTTTTGCCCACAACAAGAATAATCATACAATAACATGTGACTTACCAATTTCGATATACAACAACTCATATAAATCCATCTTTTCCTTTTTATCTCATAACAACCATTTTACACCAACTTTCCTTCTTATTATCCTAATCATGTTATAATGCAACTAATGAGGTGAATAATGATTTCTAGCATTATTAATACAACATGCATATCATCAAGCTAGTAGGGAGAGAATCCCTACCTTCAATCTTCTCAAAGCTCCAAATAAAAACTCTAGAAGTGCTCCTCTATGAAGCTCCCTACACTAATAAATCATACAACTATTACTACACAACATACACTAAGCTATACTAATTATTTATCTCAAAAACCCTTATAACAAACCCCCAAAACCCTAACTTGACAACTACAAGAACCTAGGCTTGACGGGGATAAGGATTAAGAGAGTAATTAGTACTTACCTAGCTCCAATATGAAGAAATAAGGAGGAATAAGGAGTAGATCTAGCACTTCTTTCTCCAAAACCCAACTAATGTGTTTGAATGAGATGTGAGGATAAGAAATGAGGGAATGGGAGAAATTTTAGGGAAGAAATCAGATTTGTAAGGTCAAAAGAGGTCAACAAACATAAGAACAAAAGACAAGGATCACATGCGGACGATTTGGGGCGAAATGACAAATTCACTCGATCGAGTGGAAGCTCCACTCGATCGAGTGGAGGGTACTTTGGCCGAAAGTATAAGGATATACTCGGTCGAGTAGAGGTCACTCGGTCGAGTAGAGGGCTACTCGATCGAGTGAGCCTCAAGCAGGAACTTTTCCAAATGTGACCACAATCCACTCGGTCGAGTGGATCTATGTACTCGGTCGAGTACTATCCATTCGAACGAGTGGAACACCGAGTGAGACCCGAAAATCCGAGATGTTACAAGGACGGCCCGAGATTGTGAGTTTAAGGAATAGCGACCGCACTAAAGGAGATAAGCTCATAGCAGAGCGCAGTCACCGGTCAAATGTCTGTTGTTGTTGGCGGTGGGATGTCGGCGGTTGGTGGTTAGGTGGCAAGGGGATGGACAGTGGTTCTGATAGTGTGAAAAGTGGAGGTTGTTGGTGGTGGTTGACTTTTTTGTTGGATTACATAGTACATTGAAAAAAATAGGAAGGAAATGAGAGGGGCAATATGGGAAATAACGTACTGTATTGAATAAATGTGTACTGCGAAAATCAGCAACCAATTTAATAGTTATTATTAATTTTGTTATCAATAATACTATTTTTTTTTTTAATATTATTATTATTATTATTCTTTATTATTATTATTATTATTATTGTTATTATTGTTTCGGGTGTAAATACGCGGAGCAAATACACTTCGAAGCTTTTAGAAGATTTTATATAATTCTGTGGGATGCGGCGTCACTCAGCCTCCTCTGACCGGATGTCCTGCACAAGTACACAAACCTAGCCTCGGGGGCGTCCGAGGAAAGCCCCTCCGATGCCTAAGTCAGCGGATACTCAAGAGAGAAGTCAGAGGAAATGCAAGAATAGTCTAAGTGATACCTTTTTTGTGTGTTGTATGAATGAATCTTGAGTGAATGCTTTGCTGCCTATTTATAGGAGTTGATTTTGTCCTCTAGTATGCCATGTCAGCCCTAAAGCTGGCTATTTGTCCCCTAGTGTTGTCTTCTAGTGGTCAGGTAGCGACAAGCTCTGACACGTCCCAATCTCTGTCTGAGGCGGCCACGCTTTGCGAGGTCATGGCGTGATTCCCAGGCGGCCACGGCCACTGCCACGGCTCCGTAGGAGGGATTTTTGGGCCGGGGTAGCCGGGCGGTGCGTACGTGGTCCGGGCTGGCTATCCCCCATCAATATGCCCCCATACACAAGCATCGAAAGTTGATCTTGTGGATCGACCGTGGTTGATAGTCAGCCTTGTCTTCCTGTGTAGGCTTGTCGAGGAAGCTAATTTTCATTTCAAATTTTAAACTTTCTTATTGGGCTTTCCTCTTGGCGCCCAAGCTTGTGGGCTTCACCCTCTTCTCGACACGCGTGGGTGGTGGAGGTTAGAGCGAACTGCTTCACCTTCCTATTTTATATAACGTGAGTGGTGTGGAATATTCGTGACACTGCTCACCCCTCCTCCTCTATAAATACCCTCCACTGCCGCCATTTTTCCGCTTTTATTCCCTTTCATTCTTTCGAAATTTCTTCAAACCTTTCCAGCAAATCTCTCTTCATTCTTACTGCTCCTCGTCTTTATTTCTGCCGCCACCAAGCCCTGCCGTCTACTGTTGAATTTATAGGTAAACTCTTCGTCCTTCTCTTCTTATTTGAGTATGTCTCGTGATGAGGACCCTGACTCCCCTCGCATTTCGTCACAAGCTGAGTTGCTTGACGTATCTGACTCTGAGGTCGATAACATGGAGCCCCGTAGGGCTATCCCGCCTTCAGATTGTGCCCCACCTCAGGGTCGATCTCCCGAGGCTACTTTCCTCCGCGGCAAGCCCGGTCGCTGCGTGAGAAGCTAAATGATCAAACCTATAGAGCTCCTCCTTCGCCCGGTTTAGAATAGTAGATATCGTGATTTTCTTGGGTCCAGGGCCGGTGACGTTGTTGCCGCGTCGCATTATAATCTGGGCGACGGGTGGCAGTTCAAGGTGCCTGGTCCTTGTGACACCGTGTGCAAGCCGCCGGATGGTCATACTGCCGTGTTTACCAAACACCTCGAGTTCGGGCTTCGTTTTCCCATGCATCCGTTCATAGAGCAACTGATTGAACGAGGTAACGTTGCCCTTTGTCAGCTGAACCCCTTCGCCATCCGCCTGATGGTGGCGTTCACCTGGACGTGCCTGTTCTTGGACCTTCCGTTGTCTATCGACGCTTTCAGGATCATGCATTCCCTGGGGTTCGCCTCGAACAAAGAGGATACTGGGTACTTAAGCGTATTGACGGACCCACATTACCAAACCGTTCATAAAAGGCTTTCCTCTGTCAAGGATTGGAAAGACAGATATTTCTTCCTGTATAGTCCCAAGCCGTGGGTTATTCCACGGCACTTCAGGAATTACTACCACAGCCGCTTTGAGACTGCAGAGGAGTTCAAACCCGGCGTGCCGCTTGATGTAGCGAACATACCTCAGACAGCAGAGGTTAGGAAGGTTCTAGACTATTTTCGCCTAGGGAAAGGCGGAAAGCCTCTGAACTGGTTGCCCCCAGCAGAGGTTATTTTCCACGACAAGTTCCTCGTGGTCGGCCGATCCCTACCGACAAAGGTAATCTGGGGCCGGCTTATTCTGTTGCTTCCTCGTCGTGTCTTTCTGTGTTTATTGTCTCTGAATTGTGGTTGTCTTTTTCTGCTTCCAGGTGCTTTTGAGGAGTTTACAGCTGAAGATCTCGGCGGATTAGTGCGACGTTTATCGCCAGCCCGTCGATTTAAGGTTCGACGCTCCCGTTGACGACCGCAAGGACGTGTTACGAAAAGCGATCATGGATGCCAACCCTGCTAAGACCAACTTCAATCCCATCATCAAGCGCAAAGCGATTCCTAGGAAAACCCAGCGGGAGAGTAAGAAGCCGAGGACGGAAGAGGTAATCCAGCCTCCGCCCCAAAAACCTCCGCAACAAACACCGCCCGTTCAACCATCACCTTCGGTAATGCCGCCACCTCCGTCCCCTCCTCCCGCCGACCATCAGCAGGTCGTGAACGTTGATAACTCAGACTCTGAAGAGGAGGCGTCGATCGTTGATCAGACGCCGCGGACTTCGCTTCCCGTGAAGGAGGTGAGTTCAGATTCTCTCTCCGGCATACGTGTGTCTGGGTGCAATGTTTTGGATACTCCTGCGGATAGCTTATCCGCCATCCCAATTATCAGCGACATGGATCTGAACTCATCTTCCTTCTTTATGCAGACGGTTCCGGTGATGCAGCAGCCCTCCGTGACCTTGGCCTCCGCCCCTAATCCTCCTGACAGCGGTCTTGAGGTTGCCCGGCTCGCCGACAAGTCGAGGAAGATGATCATTGGCCTCTCCGTGACCCTTCTCAGGCCGAGCCGATAGAGAGGGTATTCAGATAATTGCCTCTCCGCCTCCGACACGCAGGTGTCTACCAACCACCAGAGGCTGCGAGAAGCGCTAAGGTGGCCTCCGATGAGCTTAGCCGCCGGTTTGAGCGGCTGAAGGCTGACCATTCTAAGCTCAAGAATGATCATGTCAAGCTTAAGAATGAGATGCGCGAGGTGACCCGTAACGCTTTGGAGGCTGATGCCATTGTTAAGGTGTCTGAGGAGAAAGCGCGGGTGTCTCGACCGTATGGAGGCCATTCCAGACGACGCCAGCGTAAAAGCCAAGGCTATTACCGGAGGAGAGGAGGCTCTCTTACGAGAAAGCGACCGCTACCGTGAGGCGGGTAATGAGGTCGAGCGGCCAAGGCGTCGATGGTGGAGACGCCGACGCCGAGTGAGAAAGCTTATGCCCAGGGCTACGAGAGCGCTTCCGACGGCTCCAAGGGCTATGAGCGTGGCGATGAAGACGCCAAGGGTCCGATCCATTGGTTTCTCCTTCTTCGATTTTGATCGCCATAAAGAAATTTGGAGGGCGGCAGGGAGCGAAGCGAGTTGACAGAGGGGTCGGATGTTCCCGTCCCCGGCTTCGAGATTAATTTTGATGTTGCGTCCGACGATGAGGGTCCCGAGGGGAGTTAGTCACCTCTGCTCGTGGTCCCGATCTCGCCCTCCATAGGAATCCCTGCCGTCGTCATCCCGCTCTTCCTCGCACTATCTAGGAAGATTTTTGCCGCCGCCTCTACTATTGTATACTACCTGGGAAGCGCGTTGCCGGGTTTGTATATCGGCGAAGATCATCCCTCTTGGGTTAGCACAGGTGTCTTCTTTAGTCTAGCATTTTATTTCCATCGCGCTTAGTCGCTGGCGCCTTCCGGTGGGCCACGACTCAGCGTAACGTTGTACTTTGTAATTTTCGTTTGTTAGGTTTCTGTAGCTATTTGTATTATAACTTTCCTTTTAATGAGAATTGTTGACTGCCGACGCTTTCACTGCTTGTTGAGAAATTTTCTAAGTGACCCCGCGCTTTACGTTATAACTTTGTTTTTAGCTTTCCTTTTTGTCTAAGTTATAGCGCGGCACATGCTTTTCGTGACTTCGTCTTAGCTTTCATAGTGCGTCTTAACTAAGCGGCCAGGTTTCCACGCTCGATGTTTATCAATGTTCCTCCGCTTTTTCATTTTCTCGACCATTGTCTGGGCATCGCGGCCGCAGTGCTTATGCTAGCCTTAGTGTTTTGATCGGGTCGTCTGGGCATCGTCGCAGTGCAGACTTGCGCCGCTTTAACATTGCCGGAGGATCGGCCGCTGGCCTCGTGGTCGCAGGCGGATTTATGGCGCGCCTTAACATCAGCCAGGATCGGGCCGCTCGGGGCACCGCGGGTCGCAGTGCACTTATGCCACTCTTAACATTGAGTTAAGATCGGGCCGTCGGGCACCGCGGGTCGCAGTGCAGATTTATGCCACCTTTAACATTGAGTTAGAGATCTGGTCGCTGGGCACCGCGTCGCAGTGAGCATTTACGCCACCTTTAACATTGAGTTAGAGGATCGGGCCGTTCGGGCACCGTACCGCAGTGCAGACTTATGCCAATCTTAACAGGGTGTCGAGATCGGGCCGTTTCTGGGCACCGTGGGTCGCAGGGCAGACTTATGCCGATCTTAACATTGAGTTAGAGGGCTGAAATTTGTCGCAGCGCGTAGCGCAGCGAACTTATGCCAATCTTAACAGGTGTCGGAAGGGCCGGGATGTCTGGGCGCGTGGCGCAGTGCACTTATGCCGATCTTAACATTGAGTTAGAAGGGCCAGGGTGTCTCGGGCATTGTGGCCGCATGGCACTTATGCCGATCTTAACAAGGTGTCAGGGGCTGGGTGTCTGGCCGTGGCGCGTAGCAGAGCACTTATGCCGATCTTAACATCCGCAATTTTCAAAATTTCCATGTTTTTGAATCAAATTATCTTGATTTACCAAGATCGGGTAGTCCCCTCCTCGCCTGGCCGCCTTATGTGTGACACAAGTCTAAACATATGTCGGCAAAACTTTTCTTAAGTGCTTTTCATTCCGTGTGGTGTCAATGTGTCCGATCACTCATACGGTTCAAAATAAACATGCCTACGCCTCGTTAAAACCTTTCTATGGAAAACCTGGGACAAAACCATAGATAAGGAAAAAGAGTACTGATGGCTTACACAAAGTATTTCTTAAGGCTATCGGCGTTCGGTGGGAAGGCAGCTCATACCCGCCCATGTTTGTGAGGTTGTAGGTGCCTGGTCGCTGATGTTGGTGATTTTGTATGGACCTCCCGGTGGTGACGACTTGCCATGAATATTTCCTTTTCTGTTGACTTGCTTTTCTTAGCACAAGGTCTCCCACCAATTCTTCGTGGTTGACCTGCGGCCAGACATCCGCCTCATCCTGCTTTTGGTAGATTGCCAAGTTTAGGCATGCTTCCTCTCTAGCCTCCTCCAAAGCAGGTCTAAGGACTCTTTCCTCGCCTTTAGGTTGTCACCGCCTCGAAAAGGTCGACCCTTGGACTAGGGACTGATTTCATCGCGAAGGCCTCCGCGCCGCATACACCAAATTGAAGGGGTGTGGCGGGTTGCCTCCTTCTCTGTTGTCTGAGGGACCATAGGACACTGGCGATTCGTCGCCAGCCTCGCTTCTCAATTAAGTCGGCTCTTCTTCATACCGCTCAAGACATCGCTTGTTGGCCGCTTCACTTGGCCGTTACTGGCTGAGGATGGGTCACGAGGAGTAAGCTACCATGGTGCCGCTCCGCTCACCGGCCCCTTATTTTGTCGTTGTCAAACCGCTGCCGTGATCAAAGACCACTCACTTTCAGACGCTAAACACGGTAATTACATTCGCGGACAAATTTTCTCACCGCCGCTCTGTTATACGTGGAACAGCCGCTTCTATCCACTTTGTGAAGTAGTCTCATGGCGGCGATGACAAATTTCCGCCTCTGGTCGCTTCGGAAGTGGTCCTAAGATGTCCATTCCCATTGATCGAATGGGATAGGGCTCAGATTCGCTCGCAAATCTCCGCCGGCAAGTGGATGTCCTGGCGCATGAACCTGGCGCCAGACCGTCTTGTCGGGCCTTTAGCGCCCTTAATCATCGTGGGCCGAGTACCCACTCTTAGGGCTTTGTGCGCAAGATTTCGCCTCCTATGTGGTGGCCGCAGATCCCAGAATGTATTTCTTCCAGGATGTAGTTTGCTTCGTGTGGCCCACACACTTCAGGAGGGGGTCGAGAAAAAGATCTTGATGCAGACTCTCCGCTGATAATGATAAATCTTGTGGTCGCCCGCTTCACTTTGCAGCCTCCGCCTATCCCAGGGAGCTCCCCGCTGCTTTGTACTTGATGATCGTCGCATCCAGTAGTCTCCGTCGGTTATTGCATGGACGGTGGCGCTCGCCTTTACGTCGCCTTACATCAATCTGGCCATCGCTTTTGGTTTATTGTCGCTTGTTGCGCCGCGCTTTGGCAAGAGCGTCCGCTTTGTTGTTTTCCGACCGTGGGATGTGACAGACTTGAAAGATTTTAGCTTTGCCGCCAGGTTTTTCGCCTTGTGTAAGTATTGTGACATTCCGCCGCCTCTCGCCAGATTCGCTTTTCACCGTGGTCAAGCTACCACCGAGAATCCACTCGTAGGACCAACTTCTCGCTCTATCGCGATAGTCAACTCGAGCCCGCCAGACGGCCAGATTCGCCGCTTCGTTGTTCGCCGTTGGGAAAGCAAACCTTAGAGCATGTTCAAATTCGTGTCCTTCCGGCCGATGATGACGACCCCGCCGAGCCATGTATGGTGGCGATGAGCTGCTTACACTTGCCACTCTCCGTCCGGTTGGTGCTCTACTGGGTGAGTACATTCGGCCAAGAAGTCGGCTAAGGCACTGGCTTTATGGTCGTCTGGCTAGCAGATGTATTCCAAACTCGCGACAGCTTTATGGCCCACTTCAGAGCCGCCCGACTTTTCGAATTTCTCTAACGCTTTTTCCAATGTAGATCACCCTTACTTCGACCGGATGTGCGTCAAAGTAAGGCCTTAGTTTACTGGGCGCTAGAACCACTGCCAGATGTCGCTTTCTCAATCATTGGATAATTTCTTTCGGATTGTCCCAGTAGCGTGGTCGATAAAGTATATGGGTTGTTGTCGCTTCCCGCCTTCTCTTAATATGATCAGCGACATCGTCTCGCTGTCACCGCTTATATACAAAGGCGTCTCTCCTCACCGCCTTGCCAAAGTCGGTAAGGTAGTGAGATGTTGTTTTAGCTGATCAAATGCGGTCTCGCTGCTACGCTTCAATCAAATTTCTTGTTTCCTTCAACACTTGGAAGAAAGGTGTCGACTTTTACCGATCGCGATATGAATCTGGATAGAGCGGCCATTCTCCGGTGAGGATTTGGATGTCTTTGATGTTCTTAGGTGACGGCAGATCGATGATGGCTTGCACTTTTTCCTGGTTGGCGTCTATGCCCTTGCACTTACTAGGAATCCCAAGAACTTACCAGACCGCACGCCAAAGGTACACTTTTTGGGTTCACCTTCATTTTGTATTCCCTTAGCGGCGGAATGTTTCTTCGAGGTCGCCCAGCGTCGCCGGTCGACTCGCTCTTGACGATCGCGTCGTCCACATATACTTCCATATTACGCCCCTTTTGTTTGGTGAAGACAAAGATCCACTAATCGTTGGTAGGTCAGACCGCTGTTCTTAAGTCCGAATGGCATCATTCGATACATGAAGACGCCGTGGCTCGTGATAAAAGCGCACCGCCGTTTGGCCCTCTTCGCTCGTAGACCTGGTGGTAACCTCGAGAAAGCATCAAGGAAACTTCGGCGTTGAGTGGCGTGGTTGAGTCTACCACCGGTCGATCCTCGGAAGCGGATAACAATCTTTAGGCGTGCCTTGTTCAAGTTGGTGAAATCCACACACATCCGCCATGCTCCTCAAGCTTTCTTTACCATTACTACGTTAGCAAGCCACTGGGTAGTCGATACTTCAATGAACTTTGCCTCTAACAGCCTTGTTTATTTCTTCCAGGATGGCGGCGTCCTTCTCCATGCTCATGGGTCTCAATCTTTGTTTAACCGTCTAAAACTTGGGTTCACATTCAGTGTGGACTATGACCGTGGGGTCGATTCCAGGCATCTCGGCGGTGAGTATGCGAACACGTCTTTATTCTCTCCGAGGACGCTGATGAGCTTTTCTTGAACAAAGATCTCTAAGTCTGCGCTTATAGTGATCGCTCCTTCCGGACGCTACAGCTCCCTTGTTTCATCGCCTTGGCCCAGGGTCGATGTTCGATCCTTTCTTCTCATTTGCGTTCTTCGGCCGAGGGCATTCGACCTCTGCTCTGACTTACCTTTCACCCTCTTCGCCGCTATTGAGTTGCAGGACCGCCGCTTTCCTCGATCTCCATGTAACTTGCGGCTATCCCTTCATCACCACACGTGACGCCATGGCTGGGCTCCCATCGATACCACTGCGTGGATCTCATCTAAGGTTACTACGCCAATCAAGGCGTTATAGGCGGATGGGGCGCCGACAACGACGAAATCGGCCAGACGTTCGGGCGCCGCTTCTTCCCTATGGTCACAGCAGAGTGGACTGATTCCGGCGGTTTAATACCGGATTCCCCGCGAACCCGTAGGGGACCCAATGTATGGTTCCACGCCCTTTTTGCTCACCCCGGTTTATCGAACACCTCCTTGTAGAAGAAGATTGGTGCATGCGCGGTGTCGATCATGCACCGATGGACTAGGTGGTGATTGATGTCAATGGCGACCACCAGGGGTCATCGTGCGGGTAAGCGACGCGCTCGTAATCTTCGCGGTCGATGGACAACGAGGTATTGGTCGCGCTCTCCTGTTTCGGCTGAGTAAATTGCCTTAAAGGTTTCTCTCTTGCGGCCTTTCGCTTTCCTTCCGATCAAGCGCGTCCTTTCCGCTACCGTAAACAACGCGTGTATCACCGGCCGTGGTTTGAGTACGCCATCATATCGACTCTTTTTCTTCCTCGCCACCGCCTCTTCCCCTTTTTCGCCGACGTATTTCTTCAGATGTCCCTCTTGTATCGACGCGCTCAATTTCCTTCTTGATGAATAGCAATTTTTGGTGTCATGTCCTTGAACTCTGTGGTATTTGCAGTACTTGTCCTTGTTCGCGCCCGGCTTTATACGACTCGGCGTGTTGAACTTTACGTCCTGTGCCGCCAATTCATAGACTTCGGCCCTCGGCCTGTTGAGAGGGGTGTATCCGTCGAATCATGACCTTTTCCTGGTTCTCCGTCTTGAACCCGGCCTGACGGTCGGTGGCTACTTCTTCCCTTGCTTTCATTTTGCTCTTCCTCTTTTTCTCGCTTGGTTTGACTTTCTCCGAACGCGTTCTACGTAATCGTTTCTTCCCGGATGAAACCTACAGCCATCTCGCTGGCTTTCAGTAAGTCCTGGGGTGGGTTGCGAATCAAGAGGTCACAGCCTCTTCTTGAGCCCCACGGTCGTAGCGTGGACACCAATTTTCAATCCAAGTCCCTTACCTGTTGTGACTCGCTGGTCAAACGAATCATATAGTCTTTCAACTTCGCCCTTTCCTGGACAACGCTCAGCCAGCCTCACGGCGATCTTTTTCTCTCCGGCGGTTTCCGCAGATCGCCGCTGAACGAGGCTTTGTCATGTCTTCGCACCCTCGATTGTTCCTATCCGGAGATTCCCGAACCATGTCCTGCTTAGCCCGGTGAGGGTGGTAGGAAATACCTTGCACTGGACATGATCACCAGGTCGCACATCATCATGTGGCTTTCAGATGCGGCCAGGTGCTCCTCGGGATCAGTCTTCCCGTCGTACTGGACAGTAGGCATTTTCATTTTCGGTAGCGGGCACTCCAGCACCGGTGTGGCCAAGGGAGACTTTATAATCAATTGCGCCGCATTGGCGATGTGCGGCGGCGCTTTCCAACTTTGAAATGACTTCAACCGACGGTTCAGCCCGGTAGGTTTCATCCCGGTAGGTCTCATCCTCCACTTCAGTCTCTATTCTCAAGTTCTCTCCCGTTTCTTCATTTCCAAACAAATTCTTGGGGGTGACATTCGTCCTCGGCTGTGAGCTCTCCGGCTGTTCTATATGCGGCTCTGTGCCCTTCGGCGGCTCCTTTTGCGGCGTTGATCTCATCTTCCTGAGGAACGCATCCACCATTCTTTTTTCTTCGGGAGTCATGGGGGTGGCGCCTTCTTCGCGAGCTGGGTCTTCCTCGGCGGCCACCTTTTTTGGTATCGTATTTTCCGGTTGTTTTTCCGGGTTTCCTTCTTGTCTTGACATGATTTCTGTTTCTCTTCCCCACAGACGGCGCCAATTGTTTCGGGTGTAAATACGCGGAGCAAATACACTTCGAAGCTTTTAGAAGATTTTATATAATTCTGTGGGATGCGGCGTCACTCAGCCTCCTCTGACCGGATGTCCTGCACAAGTACACAAACCTAGCCTCGGGGGCGTCCGAGGAAAGCCCCTCCGATGCCTAAGTCAGCGGATACTCAAGAGAGAAGTCAGAGGAAATGCAAGAATAGTCTAAGTGATACCTTTTTTGTGTGTTGTATGAATGAATCTTGAGTGAATGCTTTGCTGCCTATTTATAGGAGTTGATTTTGTCCTCTAGTATGCCATGTCACTCTAAAGTGGCTATTTGTCCCCAGTGTTGTCTTACAGTGGTCGGATGGCGACAAGCTCGACACGCCCCGATCTCTCGTCTGAGACGGCCGGCCACGCCATGAGGTCATGGCGTGATTCCCAGGCCGCCACGACCCGCGACTGCCACGGCTCAGTAGGAGGGATTTTGGGCGGGGTAGCGGGCGATGCGTCGATGGTCATTTGGCTATCCCCCATCAATTATTATTATTTTAATTATAAAAATGAACTTTTATTAATAAGAATCAAAATAATAATAATTATTATTATTATTATTATTATTATCATTATTATTATTATTATTATTATTATTATTATTATTATTATTATTATTATTATTATTGTTTCGAGTGTTAGAAACTACTTAGTTGTTTACAACCTGAGACTTGTGGCCTATGATTGAATTTCGCGAGGAACGTCCTAACTTGATGTCTCTTCCTTAGCTGACCTGAATAGAAATCAAACCTAGCCTCGGGAGCTTCCGAGGATAACTCCTCCGATGCTTAAGTCAGTCGATATGAAGTGTATAAGTCTATTATCTAGAGAGAATTTGTATTATACCTTTTTTATGTGATTTTTTCTACCTCTTTAACCTTGCAAATGCTCCCCCTTTTATAGGGGATTTGATTTGTCAAGTGGGGGGACAAGTTCTGACACTCTTGTCCCCTCAGCCCCTTGATCGTGCTAGCTTGGCCGGCCGACGATGTCTGACCGTGACCAGAAATCTTTTATGAGGACTCAAAGTCTGGACGAGGGTATGTCGGCCGGCTACTACATGCCTTGACAGCTGCCGGCTTGCCATGCCCCATCAACTTGCCCTCGAATCCGGCTTCCTCGGAAGGTGTGAGCTGCTCGTGATCTAAGTGCATGGTGAGCTGCTACCTGGAGTGCTTGCTTCTCTGACAAGCTTCTTAGTTTTGAAAATATTTTGAATCTCTTAGACTTTGGCGCCAACCCAATTGGGCCTTGTGGACTGTGCCACCCATGGGCCTTTTAACTTCCCTCCCCTGTGCGCATGACACGTGTGTGGTGGGGTTGAATGGCCATCGCTCACCTTTTTCCTATAAATACCCCCAAAACCCCTCATTTGTGCCCTACTTTTTATTTTCTTAAAAACTCTCAACCTCTTGGCTTTTCTCACCCTTCTCGCTTCCTAACCGTCCGCTGCCCCCTCGCTGTGTTTGTTGTCGCTGCCTTCACTTTTTAGGTAACTCATCCGCCCCTACTTTAATTTATCATGACCTCTGTTACGAGCCTGACTCTCCCCATCCGCATTCCTAGAGGATTATCTAGATGTTCTTGATTGAGGTTGATGACCTGAACTTGTCGGCCGCCCCCTGCATGCGGTATTTCTGTGGGACGACATCCTCGAGGCTTCCACGCCTCATGTCGAGCCGCCAGAGGGTAAATAAGTTAGATAGAGCTTTGTATAGAGCCCCCATGCTACAGAAACCAGAAGGTCCATATAGAGATCTGATGTTAATAAAGACCGGCCATATTCTGGCCGCTGATCACTACAACCTAGGTGAGGGGTGGAAGTTCGAGATCCCAGAGGAAGATGATACGGTTACACAACCTCCCGACGGTTATACGGCCGTTTTCACAAAGCACTTGGAATTTGGGCTTCGTTTCCCTCTCCACCCCTTCATTGAGCTGCTTATCAAGAGGGCGAACGTGGCACTATGTCGGCTCATCCCGCTCGCCATCAAATGCGATGGTTGCGCTTACGTGGACGCGTTCTGCTCGCTGATCTTCCCCGTCCCGTGGACGCCGCTTTGAATAATGCACTCGCCACAATGTCCAAGGCGTCAAACAATGAGTACTCAGGCTACTGGGGAATTAAGTATGAGCCTGGGTATCAGACGATCCATAAGAAACTATCGTCCGTCCATAACTGGAAAGACCGATGGTTCAACGTCTACAGCCCAAAGCCGTGGGCCATCCCTCGCAGGTTCAGGAATAAAGTCCACCGCCGTTTCGAGACGGCCGAGGAGTTTAGTCCTATTTCTGTTCTTGGACCTAAACAGATTCACCTACGCAATAAACCGAACAAGTCTTTGGACTATTTCGCACTCGACGAGGGAACGGCCTAGGTATTGGGCGCCCCGAGGTTATTTTCACGGACGAGTTTCTAGGCAGGGTCGGCCTGATCCCGGCCCTGGATCCAGGTAATCCGGGGCCGGCCTTGTAATTTATTTGCTTTTGTATGCCTTGTTTTCGTTTTCTAACGTGTGTTGTTTCTGTGCAGGTTCCTTTCGTGAACTCACTGCCGCCGACTACGAACGTATCGGCCTTGATTCAGAAAAGAATCCCATCCTTGCTCGCCCGATCGCCGAAACGAACGACCGAAAAGAAGTCCTAAGGACCATTATGGAGAACTTCGTGCCAAAACCGCCTTCCATGTCTGCTTCGTCAGTCCCCAAAAGGAAAACGGTAAGCACCAAGAAGCAGAAAGAGGCTAAGAAGCAGAAAACGGAGAAAACGGGCGGTCGTCCTCCTCCTAAGCTGGAGCGGTCGACAAAAGATCAGCCGAGACCTTCCCCTCAACGCTCTCATACCCCTCAGCGTGATTTCGTCAATCTTGAAGATGAGCTTGAGGAAAGCAGCCGGCCCGACGTCGTTTCCCAGCCCCCTCCTCAGTCCGGGCCCCTTGACAAGGGAAAGGTTAGTTCAGATCCCTTCTCTGAAGGATTTTTGTCTGGGTGCAACGTCCTAGATGTCCCAGCGGATAGCGTATCGTCAATTCCAAAGTTCGGTGAGATGGATCTGAACTCTTTCTTTTGTCTGCAGAAGGTGGCCGGGCTGGACAAAAAGAAAGTCACCGTTGCCATGGGGGCCCCCGGTGGTGGGACCAGTGACAAGCTTCAGACCCCGGCTGACATATTCAGAGGTCAGCTGAACAAGCTTAACAGCGGGCTGAGGATCGCTACGAGACACCGAGTTTGGTGGAGCATGGGGCTGATCTTTTGATCAAGTCAGCCGACCGTGCTGATATAACTAAATCCTCTCTCTGCCGTAGCTGCGAGGAGGGTCGTGTTGCCGTCTCGAAACTTGAGAAGGAGCTCGGCCAAGTTAAGACTGACTACATACTTCTTCGTTCTGAGAACGAGAAGTTGATAAGGAACGTGGCTGAGTTCGAAACGAAGACGAACCAGGCGGAGAAAAGGTTGTCGGAGCTGACAGCCAAATTTCAACAGGTCGAGACTAAGGCGGCCGCTGATGCGTCCTTGCTGATGGACAAGGATGCTCAACTGAAAGAGCTGCAAGAGAAGGTGGCTGCCTTCGACTTGGAGAAACAGCGGCTTCTTCAGGAGGGCTATGAGAAAGGATACGCCGACGGGTTCAACCGTGGGTATGAGCGAGGAGATGAGGATGGCAAGGCTCTCATCCAGAGGGTCTCTCCCTATTTCGACTTCGATAGGCATAGAGAACTCGAGGATGAGAGGGACGAGGAGCGTAGGAGGCTGGGCCTTGGCCTTGAAGTGCAGGTGCCCGGCTGGGAGCTGCGGACTGATGACAGCGAGGGTGAGCCGGAAAATGAGACAGGCGATGGTAACCCTTCAACGGGCCCAAGCGAGTCCGGGCCTGCATAGGAACTCGGGCTGTCGTCATCAGACTCCTCATGTACAGGGTCATCAATTTTTCCTGCCGCCGCTTAATATCGGTCAGTAGTAGGGTCGTTTTGACTCCTCGTACTGTACCTCGGCGAAGACTAACCTTGGCTTAGGTTTTCTTCTTTTTAGTCTAGCTCGTACTCTTGTACTCTTTTGCGCTAGGTAAATTGTTGTCATCGATTTAGGTGACGCCACGACTACAGATACTTGTTTTTGTTTTTCTCAAACTGTAGATTTCTTTAGTTTTTCGTCTGTTTTTTGTACAATACTCGCGTCGGCTGCTGCCGCTCAATCTACTTCGGTTTTTTAGACAACACTTTGCCTTATTCTTGCTTCTATTTCTGCCATGTTTGTAGATTCGCCTGACTTTTCACCTACTCTTTGTATGTAACGGTTCTGCCGAGATATTTTTATTTAGTAGGATAGTTTGATCAAATCTTTAATAGGTTCTCCTTCTGTTTTATACTCGTCTTGGCCGTTATCCTATCGACTTGTGAGAAAAACAAGCTTTACTTAGATTACGTTTCTTGCTTGCATATTTTGCGTACGCCAGCGTTGTCTATTCCTGGGATCGTTTTTCACGCCAAGATCCGTACGGCCGTCTGTGCTCACGGTCCTTGGACAGACTTTTTAACGGCCACAGCATCTGCGGCCGGGCTCGTCTGTGCTCACGGCCCTTGATCGGACTTTTAACGGCGCATCTGCGGCCGGCTCGTCTGTGCTCACGGCCCTGGATTGACTTTTAACGGCGCGCATCTGCGGCCGGTCTGTGCTCACGGTCCTGGCGGACTTTTAACAGCCAAGATCTGCGTACGGCCGTCTGTGCTCACTGGCCCTTGGGCGGACTTTTTAACAGCCACAGCATCTGCGGCGGCCGTCTGTGCTCACGGTCCTTGACGGACTTTTAATCTGGCCACAAGATTCATACGGCGGTCCGTCCAGTGCTCACGGCCCTGGATGCACTTTCTGCACGAGTAAATTTACAACAACTTGTTTTGAATCAAAATATGTGATTTATCAGGGTAGTACCCTCTCCTTGCCCCCTGCTTAGCTTTTGACAATTTGTACAGGATGGCAACTGCTAAGTAAATAGTGCAGCGGCGGCGACATACCCAGACGCTGCGTGCTTTAAAGTGTTTTTATACGTAATACTTCTTCAGTGTGTCCACATTCCGTTGATTCTAGAGTTGCAGTCGCCCATATCTTCAAGGAAATACGTGCCTGGTCGCTTTCACGGCGGTGATTTTGTAAGGTCCTCCCATCTTGCCGATAACTTCCCATGTATATTCCTTTTCCTCGCTGCGGCTTTTACGAGGACAAGATCTCCTGCCTCGAACTTCTATGGTTGACACGACGATTGTATATCCGCCGCATCCTTGATTGATATACGGCCAGGTTTAGCCCGGCTTCATCTCTGGTTTCGTCCAGAAAATCTAGGTTATCTTTTCTTGCTGTGGCGTTGGTCACAGGGTCGTATAACTCGACTCTTGGGCTGGAGATTTGTATCTCAATGGGGAGTAGGGCTTCTGAGCCATACACTAGGTTGAAGGGTGTGTGGCCGGTAGCTTCTTTCTCAGTCGTTCTAATTGACCACAGGACCGGGAGTTCGTCAGCCCAAGCCCCTTTCAGGTCCTCCAACCGTTTCTTCATCCCGTTCAGCATTTGTTTGTTTGCAGCTTCTGCCTGTCCATTACTCTGAGGGTGAGTGACTGATGAGTATGCGACGATGGCACCATTGACCTCCAGCCATGACCTGATGGAAGGATTATCGAACTGCCGGCCATGGTCGAAAACCACGACTTTGGGCACCCCAAACCTTGTTATGACATTCCTCCATATAAACTCCACGTCGCCGCCGCTTATGGAGGCGACGGCCTCTGCTTCTATCCACTTTGTGAAGTAGTCGACGGCGGCGATGACATATTTCCTACCCCCTGTGGCCGTTGTAAATGGGCCCAGAATGTCCATTCCCCATTGGTCGAAAGGAATGGGGTTGAGCACAGTACGGAGGTCGTGTGCAGGTAGGTGGATGTCAGGGCCGTGGACCTGACAATTATGGCACTTTCGGGTTAACTCTTTAGCATCTCTGATCATTGTCGGCCAATAGAAACCGGCTCGGAGGGCTTTGTGAGCGAGATTCCTTCCCCCTATATGGTGTCCACAAACGCCAGAATGGATGCTCTTCAGCATGAAGGCGGCCTCGTTTGGGCCGATGCATTTTAAAATGGGGTCGGTGAAAGATCTTCTGAACAGTTCTTCATGTCGAATAATGAAGCGAGGAGCGATCCGTTTTATTTTTGCGGCCTCTGTTCTATCGGCTGGGAGCTCCCCAGTAAGTTTGTAGAGTTTTATAGGCTTAAATCCGGTATTGTTTTGATTAGTGCATTCATGGTCAGGATTCCTTTCTTCCTTCTGATGTCCATGACCACGCTTTTGCCTTGTTGTCATTGTTGCACTTGCGGCTGGCCAAAGCGTCGGCCTTTCCGTTTTCTGATCTTGGTATGTGATGAATCTCAAAGAGCCTTAAGGCGGACGTGAGGTACTTTACCTTGCTCAAATATTGGCTCATGTTGTCATCCTTAGCCTCATACTCTCCCCTTAGCTGGTTTGCCACCAGCTGGGAGTCTACCTTTAGAATTATCCTTTCAGCTCCCATCGCCTGAGCGATTTCTAGCCCAGCCAGTACAGCCTCATACTCTGCCTCATTGTTGGTGGCAGAGAATGCAAATCTTAGCGCGTGTTCAAATTCATGACCGTCAGGGCTGATAATTAGGACCCCCGCCCCAGATCCGTGAATTGTGGCTGAGCCGTCGGTATAAACATTCCACTGGCCGTCAGACTCCTGAACTTCGAGCGGATGCGTGCATTCTGCTAAGAAGTCGGCCAGCGCCTGGGCTTTTATTGTCGTACGGCCTGAGTATTTTATCCCAAAGCCAGACAACTCTATAGCCCATTTGAGCAGTCTCCCTGATTTTTCAAATCTTTCCAGAGCCTTTTCTAACGGCTGATCCGTCCTCACTTCTATAGGGTGAGCGTCAAAGTATGGTCTTAGTTTTCGCGCGGCGATGACAACAGCGTATGCCGCTTTCTCAATCAGAGGATAATTCTTCTCTGACTGTCCCAGCGCGTGACTCACAAAGTATATCGGCTGCTGCTGTTTCTCTTCTTCTTTGAGGATGACAGCCGACACTGTGTTTGTTGTCACAGCTATGTAGACAATCAGAGTTTCGCCGGTCGTAGGCCGTGCTAGTGTTGGTAAGGTAATTAAGTGCTTCTTCAGCTGGCCGAACGCCTCATCCTGCTCGGCCCCCCATTCGAATTTTTTGTTTCCTTTCAACACTTGGAAGAAAGGTGTGGATTTGTCGGCGGACCTCGATATGAACCTTGATAGAGCGGCCATTCTTCCTGTTAAGGTCTGGATGTCCTTTATATTTCTCGGGGCAGGCAAGTCTAGTATGGCCTGTATTTTTTCGGGGTTAGCATCTATCCCTCTTGCGCTGACCAGGAAGCCAAGGAACTTTCCAGACCGGACGCCAAAAACACATTTCTTAGGATTAAGCTTCATCCTATACTTCCTCAGCGATCCGAAGGTTTCTCTGAGGTCTTCTAAGTGCTGCGCGTCTGACCTACTTTTCACGATGGCGTCATCGACGTACACCTCTATATTTCGACCTCTCTGCTCCGAGAATACCCTATCTACTAACCGCTGATAGGTAGCCCCTGCGTTTTTCAATCCAAAAGGCATCATTCTGTACATAAAGACCCCGTGGCTGGTGATGAAGGCGCAACGCTGTTGGTCTTCCTCACATAAATGCACCTGATGGTAACCTGAGTATGCGTCTAACAGGCTTAAAGTTGTGTGTCCCGCCGTGGAGTCCACCAGCTGGTCTATTCTTGGTAGAGGATAACAATCCTTCGGACAAGCTTTGTTCAGGTTAGTGAAGTCGACACACATTCTCCATGCTCCTGAGGCCTTCTTCACCATCACCACATTTCGCAACCCACTGCAGGTCAGTCACCGCTCTATGAATTTAGCTTCCAACAACTTACCAACTTCTTCCATGACGGCTTTATCTTTTTCCACACTCATCGGCCTCGGTATTGCTTTATTGCTTTAAAACTTGGGTTGACCTTCAGATGGTGAACTATGACATTTGGGTCGATTCCTGGCATTTCAGCGGCCGTGTAGGCGAAGACGTCCTTGTTCTGTTCGAGGATGTGAACAAGTTGTTCCTGAAAACTGTTGTCCAAATCTGCCCCAACGACTACTGCTCGGCCGGGGGAAAGCTCTACTTCTCTTGTGTCACTCGCCCGGCTGCACGTTTAAACCTTCCTTCTCTGGCCGTACGTCGACGCTTATCTTTACGTCAGCCACTGTTTCATCCTTCGTTTTCCTTATTGACAATGAGTTGCATGATCGGCCGGCTGTTTGATCGCCGAACAGCTTGCCAGCCTTCCCACCATCCGTTACATAAGCTATCACTAACGCACGTACCGAGATGACGGCGCAGATTTCATCCAGCGTGACCCGTCCAATCGAAAGGCCAGGTCGGCGAGCGTCTACAACCACGAAATTGGCCTTCGTGTTTCTTGCCATGTCTCCTTCTCCCACCGTTATGGGCGGTGATCGTTCCCATGGGTTTTATTCCATTTACCGCAAAGCCATACAAAGACCCTACGTACGGTATCAGGCTCTTCCTCTCCAACCCTAATTTATCAAAGACCTCCTTATACAGCAAGTTGGTGCATGCCCCTGTGTCCACCATGCAACGGTGAACAAGGTGATGATTGATGTCTACGGCTACCACCAGCGGATCACTGTGTGGGTACGTGACTCGTTCATAATCCTCGGTGGTAACGGAGAGTGTGGGCATCTTTGGCTCAGCACGGCTGGCAGCGTAGATCCCCTGGTAGTCGCCCCTACGTTGGCAGGCTTTGCGCTTCCTTCCTGAGGTCGGGGTTACCTCTGCCCCGGATATCATATGTATTTCCCCGACTCTCGGCTTTCCCCTAAGCTGATCCGCCCCTGTCCTGTCATCCTTATCTCTCTTCTCAGTTGTGTATTGCTTTAAATGTCCTTGGCGGATTAATCGTTCTATCTCATTCTTGAGAGTATAACATTGATCCGTGTCGTGCCCTTCGGCCCTATGGTATTTGCAATATCGATCTTTGAACTGTCCGCCGTTAGTCATAGGCTTGGGTTTTGCGAAGGGTGCTTTATCCTTTGCGAGCTCGAAGATCTCGGCCCTTGATTTGTTTAAGGTGACGAATTTTCCGTAAGCCAGTCCATCTTGTCCAGGCTTATCAGAATAACGGCCGGCTGGTTTTACTTGTGGCCTCGACTGCCACTTTTCCCGGCTTCCTTTCTCGTCTCGTTTCTTTTCTACCCTTTCTACCTTTTTGCCGAATGTACGGTTGAACTGTTCCTCCCTAACAAATCCATCGGCCATCTCCCTTGCTTTCAAAGAAGTCCGCGAAGCGGTTCCTAATCATCGAGCTTCAACTCCCCTACGAGGTCGACAATAAGGCATGGACTCCAATTCTAGAGTCCAGGCTGCGTATCTGTTGAGATTCGCGGTCGAATCGAGCCATGTAGTCTTTTAGCCCTTCATTTTCACTTTGCACAATATTTACTTGACTCGCGGCCGTCTTCTCTCTTCACGGTTTCAAAGATATTGTTGTTTAAACAAATTTCGTCATCTCATCATACCCATCTATCGACCCGGTGAGGTTTCTATACCATGTTTGGGCGAGGCTGGCTAGAGTGGTCGGGAACACCTTGCACCATACAAAGTTGGAAGTATCGTACATCATCATGTGGCCCTCATAGGCAGCCAGATGCTCGTCGGGGTCGGTCTTTCCGGCGTACCGCAAAGGTGGCACCTTCATCTTGGGCAGAGGATATCTTAGCACGGGAGGTGCCAGCGGAGACTTTATTGTCACACCGCCTCCTTTTGCGTTTTGCCTCTGCTTTGCTTCCTTTGGGACCCTTGCGGACGGACTCAGAGTCGTTGTTTGACGCGGCTACGTCAGTCAAAATGCGCATTGTCTCGCTCTCTACCATTTGTGGAGTGTGCATACCTCCAAACAATTTTTTGGGGGTTACCCTTTTTGAGGAAGTCGGCTCGGACACCCTTGGGGTTTTTCTTATTTGCTGGAGGAAAGCATCCATCATCCTCTTTTCCTCTGGTGTGATAGGTGTGGCATCTTCATCGTTGACCGATCACGCTCGGCAGTCCCGCCTTGGTTCGGTGATTTCGGGTTGTTTTTCTGGATTCCCTTCCACCATGACGTGTTTCAATTTTGAACTAAGCGTCCCCACAGACGGCGCCAATTGTTTCGAGTGTTAGAAACTACTTAGTTGTTTACAACCTGAGACTTGTGGCCTATGATTGAATTTCGCGAGGAACGTCCTAACTTGATGTCTCTTCCTTAGCTGACCTGAATAGAAATCAAACCTAGCCTCGGGAGCTTCCGAGGATAACTCCTCCGATGCTTAAGTCAGTCGATATGAAGTGTATAAGTCTATTATCTAGAGAGAATTTGTATTATGTTGTGAAATAATAAGAGAAGGGAGAGAATAGAGAAGAGAGATGTGTGTATTCATCCTTTAGAAGGGCAACATATATATAGTACATAGGTGATGAGGGTTTCATCCAAACCCTAGTTGTATAAGATAACAAACGGGCTTTAGGCCCGATGGACATCCACACTAATACACTATTCATAACACTCCCCCTTGGATGTCCATTACTAAAGAACGTGCCTCATTAAAACCTTCCTAGAAAAACCACATGGGAAAAACACTAACGAAGGAAAAAGAGTACAACATTCTCGAAACACGCATAAACGATAAGCTGCCTCGTTAAAACCTTTCCATGGAAAACCCAGTGGGACAAAACCATGGTTAAGGAAAAAGAGTACAGCGCGTGTCTACTCCCCCTGACGATTGCATCTGTTGCTTGACTTGTCTTCACATGTATTCCATGATAAAAACTTATTAGCTTCAAATAAGAGTCTTCGTAATAGATAAATTTTGAAGCAATTAGAATCTTGATGAAATAAACCTCGGTCACCATTTTTCCTTTCAAAACTCGCAATATGCAGATGACCGTAATGTCTTCGACTTCATTTGAAATAATATTTCGATTTTCTTGCTTGAGAATAATTCTTTTCCCACCATTCATAGGCATACGTGCAATTCGCTATAACACTTGTCGTCCAAACAGAGTGATAATCGCAAATATCGCCAATTTGTGTGTTGACCTGCAGCCTCATTAAAAACCTTGCTAGGAAAAACCCTTTGGGACAAAAACCTAGTCGAAGGGAAAAAGAGTGCAGCGACAATTCATACTTCATTGAATAATTTTATCTTCTTCAGGAGATACCTTTTTAGAATTAGGATAAGAATTTGAAATCCGCAATAAGTATTTCAAGAAGATCGATTGTAGGGATTGATAATCCCATCATAAATCGGATTTACCTGTCCAATATCATGGTTCTTCCAAACCGTGAGTTTTGTAACCATTCAAAACATTTCATAGTCTCAAACTTCAGGTCGAGACAATAAAGGATGACTTGCAACTCTTTAAGAGTTTCAAAATTCCTCTATATGAATTCAAACCATAGAATTCAAATTCAAATATTATACTACTCCATAGTATTAAATTGACGCGTCCTGAAACCGCAATCATTATAGAGGTTCGTGAGTTTCCCGAAAACTCAATTGATCTGTCATTACCAATTTGACAATCATCCATCGTATACTCCTATACGGAGTCACCAATCATAGGAGCATATATCTCCTTAATTATAAACATTAATAACAATGACCATCATGAGCATGCATATGATATGAACAAAGAGTTAAAAATATATGTTGTGATATATGCAATAATAATGTAGTATTAAAACTAAAATGTATATGCAAATGATGAACTTATGCTCTATATGCACATGATGACTCGATAATGCAAACTGTACAGTTTTCGAATCAATTACCATTATTTTAATGGACTCCACGTCCTTTGATAGACTTCAAGTCTATGAGCTCTTTTCAAACTATATATCATGTCGATATACAAAATGGACTTATATATTAGATGCCCATCATCTAGTCCATTAGATCACGCGCGCAAATGCAAATGCATATCGGTTCCTTACACGTATCGATACAATTCTATCATATCCTGATAGTCAGTACTGATTAATGATATCTGAATATATGTGGTATATACCATACTTCCATCCACTTTCCAATATAGGCCATCTATTGTCATTCAGATATTTATGTCACTTCTAGGACATCCCAATTTATATAGATGTACCAACTGCTTATTCTTGCCACCAAATTATGTAAACCGATATGACTTTCATACTACACCCCGTGTGTAGGTGTTGTTCAATTTGGCAAGAATTTCAATGTTCATTACAAATACTTTTCATGACTAATCTATAGCTCAATACGCCTTAGACCAGGTCATACATGTCTATAGTCAAATCATAAATTTCAATGAATGAACATACTGCATTTCGATAAGGTGATCGAGCCGGTATACTTTAGTACATCCTCATAACCAAATGAATTCCATCATTTTCATTTTTACGGACCTCTATTTGATGTACATTATATTTCAAATAAATCACTGAACTTTTGGTTATTGAGGATCAAAACCAATTGTCCGCTTTTTACCACTTTCCTTATCATCCTCCCCCTAAGGTGGTAAAACTATCAACACCGGATAGATTTAATGGGCAACCGATCACTATAACCACCTTATATCACATCACATATCCTCTTTATGCCAAAATCATATATTTATTTCAAAAGGATAGAATATGGGGAGTTAAACCGTAATATGCAGTTGGCACAAGTGCTGAATATAATGCCCAATTTAGGAGATCAAAGATTTCATGTCATAATCAAACTGTGATAATCTCCGATCACATAATTACTCGTATGTGACTAAATGTCACTTAATATATTCAATCCAAGCTCGAACAGTTAAGTTCTTTAATTTAATTTCGAGTAATATATTCAGATCTCCAATATCAACATACTCAATCTCCATGTACAGTCTTGCCATCAATAAATTGAATGATACATGAGAGAGTTTCAGCACTTTATTATTTTTCCTTTAAGATAAACTCCACGTTTATTAATACGGGTATAATTAGAACCCGGATGGCCTTTATCGTCACATCTTAAGTATTTCATGTCAACATTTCTTTGTCAAAACCGTGACAAATTTTCACAAAATTGGCTACGACCCAACCAATTCGCTTATTAAATACCAAACTTGTTGACTGAAAACATAGTGCTAAACTTCCAGTTAGCAATAATTCATCATATAATTTTAACATGTGGCCAAATAAATTATTGATGTGACTTAAGACACTAACCAATGTGTCTCATTTATATTGGCAAGACTTATATGTCTCAATATTCCTTTTGTGAATATATCACATTACTCATTCTGAGTGACATATAAATCAGAACTGATTATTAGAATAATCCCAGCTCTGTAATTAATTTATCCATCCTTCCAGTGGATGTAGCAATTGCAATGATTTTTAGTGATTTATTCCCTCACAATATATATTGATCACATATCGTTTGCATTTATCCCACACCATTGTTGGTGGACATATGAAATATTATCAAACAAGATCCATAGATCTTTGTGAATGTTTAGGACTAGCCATTTAGTCCCTCAACCACATGAAGTGGTATAATATTTATCCATTTCAATTCACATGTAATGTCATATTCACTTCGGGGAATAATGACGACCATTTGTCAATCAAAAACATTCACATTTTCCATTAATAATTCATCATTTTCTCGATCTACTAAGAAATCAATATCAATTCAAATAATAGTGGAATCCTTTTGTTCTCACAATGTATCTTCCTAAGACAATATTATTTACATATGAGAAAGAGTATGATTTTTTTTTTTTTATTTTTTTTTTTCCATTTCTCAAATTGCATATCTCGCATAATGAGATTGACACGCCTTTCGTGTTATGTATCCTTTTAATATATAGTTTAGGCTCAAAACACCATAACATTAGGCTCAATTAAGGCCACATATTAGATTTAAGAAAACCACATTACTCGTCCTCAGAAGAGGTTTCATTAATTCAATTGCGAATTTAACAATTCATAAATTACACAAGTGGAACTCCGGCCACTGACATTTACATGTGGACTTCCGGCCACTAATTTTAGATATGAACTTCTAGCCACGAATAATATTATGTGATTTGAACAGTATTTCTCAAACTTTGAACTTCAGGCCAAAGTCTTACTCCATAAGATAAATATTTGGAACTTCAGGTCCAAATTTATATGTCATATTTCAAGTAAGCCTTATACTCTTGATCATCCATGTCAAGAGTTTTAATAGTGATATCATGACAAAATTATTTGTTCACTCATGGGATCTCAGGCCCAAAATTATATGAGATTAAACCAAAGAATTAGATAAATAATACCGTTATTCGTGGGATCTCCGGCCCAACCAAAATCATATATCTTAAATATTTTTGGAACTCCGGTCCAATATATATCATATGAGCATATCATATACAGTCAACACGACTGATAGTGCTATAAGCATCTTTCTTTTTCTCACTTCCAAGGAAATAGTATTAAAATTATTAGCTCAATTATGACCTACCCCGGGTCAATCCGTAGCCACTTTTAGTGGAAAGACAATTTTAATTAATTAGATTTCGCTTTTGACCATGATCGTGGTCAAACTCTCAACCACTCCCGGTGAGAGAAAATATTATATTAACATTCTAACCTTGACAAATAATGAATTTATTTATGGTCACGTTCTCGACCACCCTTTGTGGGAGAAATAGTTTTAACCAAAACTTTTAAGATCATCTTTGTGACAATAATATTCTCAACTACTACTAGTAGGAGAAAAGATTTACACCGAAATCTAATTTGAACCGTCTTTGCGGCCACATCCGCGCCCACGTCCCGTACGTGGGGGAAAATATTAAATTACAAGTCGGATCTAGATAATGACCACTTCTGGTGGAAACAACGATATTAGATGAAATCTAATTTAGACCGTCTCCGCGCCTCCGCGGTCACATCCTCAACCACATCCCGTATGTGGGAGGAAATATTACATTCGCTTCCGGGAATGTCATTATATAAATCTCATAATATTTCAATTAATTTATGTCTCATGACTTTTCTCTTTCAAATCAATTATAGGGAGACAAAGTATATAATGTGTACCAAATATTATTTAACACGATAAAGTTCATATCAATATGACCAACGAATCATAATTCAATATAGTATATTAATTTAATCCACTAAATCACCAAATAAATCCGTGTACTCCGTATTTATGCACCAAACAGCTGAAAAATATAATAGTGGTGATAATGACCATTGTACTCCGTATTTATGCATTGATTAAAAAAACAGGAACATACTCTACGAAGATAATAATATGTAGTACAAATATGATTTAGCAATGATATCATCAGTAATTACATGTAAAAATTATCCCATAAGTTTTCAATAATTAGATAAAGAAAAGGTTAATAACAACAACTCAATGTGACCTAAATAATAGACGAAAATTGCATAGTAAATTGGCAATCATTCAAGGTATGCATGATAGTACACTCAACGTACACAATAGCGTATAATTGATCAGGTTCTTTCTAGATTGCAAATGTTAAGTTCAATAAAATAATACTCCGTAACAATAGATCCATTGTTTAGTTAATACTATATAAAATCAGTAATCTATTTTGGCATGTTATCACTTATTATTGTCAAATAATATAAGTTGATTATCAAACAAGAGTAACCTTCAAAAAATTACATAGCATAGAATAGTGGCATATATTCAACTAATAAAAAAAATTGATTTCAATGGAGTTCACGACTTATATGTTAAACAAACTGCTAGTTCACGTATAAGCAAAACGGAATATACCGAATAATATGGACGTACCTTGTTAGCAAAAAGTGATTACAAATAACAACATGGCACTTTATAACCCCAAAATATAATCAAATACGGAGTAATATAATCAGATCTGATATAAACTTTCCAAATATCATTGAACCTCCCAAATATCCCAGATCTGGATAATAAATAGAATTTTATTTGCTCAATTACATAGAGTCTCGTGCTGATAACGTGTTGTGAAATAATAAGAGAAGGGAGAGAATAGAGAAGAGAGATGTGTGTATTCATCCTTTAGAAGGGCAACATATATATAGTACATAGGTGATGAGGGTTTCATCCAAACCCTAGTTGTATAAGATAACAAACGGGCTTTAGGCCCGATGAACATCCACACTAATACACTATTCATAACATATTATACCTTTTTTATGTGATTTTTTCTACCTCTTTAACCTTGCAAATGCTCCCCCTTTTATAGGGGATTTGATTTGTCAAGTGGGGGGACAAGTTCTGACACTCTTGTCCCCTCAGCCCCTTGATCGTGCTAGCTTGGCCGGCCGACGATGTCTGACCGTGACCAGAAATCTTTTATGAGGACTCAAAGTCTGGACGAGGGTATGTCGGCCGGCTACTACATGCCTTGACAGCTGCCGGCTTGCCATGCCCCATCAATTATTATTATTATTATTATTATTATTGTTATTATTATTATTATTATTATTATTATTATTATTATTATTATTATTATTATTATTATTATTATTATTAGGGTAAATTGATTATTACTCCCTTATATAATCCACTTTTTGAAACTTACTCCCTTATATAAAAGTTTTTGAAACTTACCCCCACCAAATATAACTTTTATCGAAAATTGCTCCCATTTTGATGATTTTGGTCACAGAAAAGAGAATATTTCGTCCAAAATTTGAAATTTGGTACTAACTCTTGTTGCTTATTATTGTATTACCATTTGCCATATTACATGACCAATTTAAATTAACCACCGTCCTCCGAAATTTGTTAAACAGTGATATATATCTTAATGGATTTTCACTTATTTGGGAGGAAAGATGTTGATTTAAAACGGTCATGTAATAAGGAAAGGGCAATATAGTCATAAGTAACAAGAGTTAGTGTTAAATTTCAAATTTTGACGGAATATTTTCTTTTTTGTAACCGGAATAATTAAATGGGAGCAATATTCGATGAAAGTTACATTTGGTGGGAGTAAATTTCAAAAAAAATTATATAAGGGAGTAAGTTTCAAAAAGTAGATTATATGAGGGAGTAATAATCAATTTACCCTTATTATTATTATTATTATTATTATTATTATTATTATTATTATTATTATTATTATTATTATTATTATTATTATTATTATTTTATTATTATTATTATTATTATTATTATTATTATTATTATTATTATTATTATTACTATTATTATTATTATTTTATTATAAATGGGACTTGTATTATTATTATTATTATTATTATTATTATTATTATTATTATTATTATTATTATTATTATTATTATTATTATTATTATTATTATTATTATTATATTACTGCTATTATTATTATAATTAATAATATCGTTAATAACAATGTGATTAATAATTTATTAATTATTATTAATATTATTATTATGAAAATTATTATTAAAATGAATAATAATAATGTTATTAATGTTAATATTATTGTTGTTGTTGTTTTTATAATTATTATAAATGTTTATGAAGATTATTATTATTGGTATTATTATTAAAATTAATAATATTATTATTAATTATTAATATTATTGATGGGGCACGCCCAACCGACTTGACCCACTGACTAATTAGTCATTAAGTTTGGAGGCTAATAAAAGGAGAAGATTGATTAAGAAAGTCAAAGATGAGATAAATAAGGGTAGAATTGGAAAGTCAATATTAAATTCGAGCAACACAAAGTATAACTCGGGCGACAAAAAGCAGTTCCCTTTCCAAAAGTGGTCACATTTAGCGGTAAAAATAGTGTTAAAACCCCGTCTTATTGTTTTAGACCAAAATGTTCTATCTGGAAGGAGACCAACTCCTTAGTTTAATAATTGAACCTTAAATATTAACGCACGAGGTTAATAGCTTAAAGCTTGGCCCCTCTTATCGTTTATTTCAAGATTCACCACTGCTATTTTTCGATCGTTCCATTTAGTAACTAACCCAAAGTCTTATATTTTACGAAAGCACTCATTCTTAAATACTTTTACATAACTAGCAAAGAGATAAATCCGTCTTTCATTAATATGATACACTAATGTAAAACCGCCTAACAAAATATTCATCACCTTAACTATAACTAATTTATCATTCAAATTTATTGCTGGGATATTATCATAAAATATCCGTTTAGTAATTACCGTCTTACAACGGTCACTTACAACTGTCAATGAGAAATACGCTCAGCAATTTGAAATTACTTTCCATAATTCCTGTCTATAGATGACAAATTTCCATAAATTTAATCAAACAATTTTTACCCATCAAGCTTGTCTATATAATCACACAATTTCACACTTTTAATTTCATTGCAAACATAAAAATTTCCTTAAAATATGAAGAGAATTACTGATAATCAGCTGCAGCAGAAGAGAAGGAGCAAGGGGAAGGTGAAAATCCCGATAGCCCGAATTATAGACAAGACTACACGTCAAGTTACATTCTCCAAGCGTCGTTCCGGGTTAATCAAGAAGTGTTCAGAGCTATGCACTTTGTTTCCCGGTACTCAATTTGCCGCCATTACTTTCTCGGTTGGCGGGAAACCCTTTTCCCACGGGTACCCTTGTTTCGATACTGTGATTAATCGTTTTCGACAGGGAAATAGTTCTGGAAACGTTGTTTGTAGTGATAAGAATTGGTGGGAAGCATCAGTTGATGATCATATGAGGTTGGAGGAGCTTGAGGAGTTTGTGGTGTCTCTTAAAGGGCTACAAAACGGTGTCGTTTCTAGGGTTGCTGAACTCAGCCGAGTACGCGAATCTGAAAATGGGTTTACTATCTCTAATTATTGTGAGCAATCAGCCGTAACTGTTGTAAGTTACAATTTCCCTGATGATGTTGATTCTGTTGATTATGTATGCACTGATGCTAGTCTCAGCTCCAAATTCTCTGATTATAGTCACAAAATAACAGAAAGTTTCGATCTTGGTCCGGTTAATGGTAACGTTGGTACCCTATTTGATGTAATTAAGGGCATCAATATTGGATGCAACGATGCTACTGTCTGCCCTAACTCTGATAACTGTCGAGAATTAATGGAAATTATCAATTTTGAGTCGGTTGATGCAAACCCGGATGCCCAAGGTTCTGATATCTGTCCTGAAATTGAAAGTATTGATTTTGGATGCAACAATGCTACTGTCTGCCCTAACTCTGATAATTGTCGAAATTAATGGAAATTATCAATTCTGAGACGGCTGATGCAACCCAGGATGCCCAAGGTTCTGATATCTGTCCTGAAATTGAAAGCATGGATTTTGGATGCAACGATGAAACTTTCAGCCCTCAATTCAATTCTCAAGAAAGGAGGAAAAGTTTCGATCTCACTGAAGTACTTAAGAGTATTGATGTTGAATGTAATGATGGAAGTCTATGTTCTAACCCTTCTGATGTAACTGAAAGTTTCAATTTCGGGGTTGATGCAAGAGCCCAAGTGTCTGATTATTCATCATGGAGTGAAAGTGTATCTCCAGAATTCGTTCCCACATACAAGTACTTACCTGCTAATAACTCGTCCTTGTTAAGCGCGATTGGCTGTTGCTGAGTATTATTAAGTACTCCGTAGGTCTTAACTTAGAATGTCACACTTAATGACATTTGTTATTATTGTAGAGTCCACATTTGATTGTATTCATTTCTGACTGTAGCAAATTATTGAATTTATTTGTATGAAATTCGCATGCAATAAAACATTATTCTTTTCGGATTACTCAAACTTTTGCCTTGCCTTGTCTTTCTCGGCTATGTTTGTTACTCTATTTGAATGATTTCTATTGTTTTGTTCTGGAAGTAACTAATTACTCCTATTCCAAATTTTGTATATGAAATAGGGGAATTTGTGATGTCAATTCGTAATTCTAAGTGACTGAATTTCGCAAAAAAAATTCTAAGTGACTGAAACTTCTAACAATATGGTCTAGGTTAAAAATCAAAACTTCTGAATCGAAATTGTCATTGGTAACTGGTAAGTAAATGACAGGGAAGATCGATTGATGTAATTCTCGATACATTTTTCATTATGGGTCATTCAGAAATAGTCACTGTACATTGAGCGTACATTTATCATTGGCTTTCTGATGCCAAAAACGACTTAGATGGCAATAAGGGGTCACTCGTTGACCTGTCAACTTTCTTCTCGGAGGGAAAAAGCGTAATCTTGACAGGAATCGCAAGAGGTGCCAGCATGAGTACAACCATTTTAACAATGAAAGAGTAACAGACGGATTTCTCTAGGGATATTGTACTGTCTAGTACTTGCGTAGTAAGAAGAAAGACACTGAGGACGATACCTGCCGCCTGAACAAACAGGAAGTTCTGTGATGTCTCTTCAGATGCTGTAGCAGACTAGCAGGGGAATGCAGTCTGACAAGTGTCATCATCATGGCAAAACATATGACAGGAAGGCCGATGCTGTAAATCTCGGTGAATATTTCAGAAGCTAGAGCTTAGTATCCCTTCATAAGGCCAGCTACTAAGTCTCTATTTAGAGGGAAATTCTTCATGTTGGTTACTATTACTGCTGTACTGAACCATGCACTGCTATTGGCTGCCGTCAAATGTGCTATCCATAACTGTCATTATAGACGATGTCACAGAGGTTAGACACACATCAGTTTTCACAAGACTTTTCAACACCAGCTGTGTTACCCCGACTCTGTTCAGGAAACACCATTACTTTCTGTTTTATCAAGTTTAAGACTTTAAGCATAGTTTAGTTAATGTATACTGGATTGATGTAATTCTCGATACATTTCGGATCAATGGCTTTTAATGTTGATAATATTTGTTGTGTAAATATGATTTTAAATTTGTCATTTTGAGTTATTCCGAATTAGGTAGTTTCTAGTCATAAGAAAACTATTCAGATATGCAGCTTAAACTTCTGGAATCAACTGTGACAGCAGCAATTCTCTTACTAGACAAATGTTCATCATCTGCCTGTTGTTTTCTGCCCAGTTTGCACCTGAGTCGAAGAATGATGATGGCTTCAGCGGAAGCATGTAAATAGCGAGGTGCAATGGACGCTTTTGACTCAACCATATCATTGCTAAGGACTCGACTTCCTCTCCAATACATTTTCCTTGCTTCAAAAACTTGCAAAGTGATGTTCACTAGAATATTACAGTAGTAATACGTACTGATTAATGATTAATTATGTAACTGATTAAATTTCAGCGGTGGTTGGCGGAATCATTACATAACCCGTTATTGGTGAAATCAGGTACGGAGTATATAAGGTTGTGATTGGGAGTAATTGGATGATTTTTGTAGTGATTTGGGGCGATAAGGATGCGGAGGAGCTTAGAATAGGCGTAGCTCGGTTAAATATGAGGTGATGGAGGTGTAGAGACGGCACAAAGAAGGACAAAGCGAGGCTGAAGACATGTAACCCAAAGGAAGATTAGGAAAGAAAAGACTCAAAAGAGAACAAGAGTTTTACGAAGTTCATGCGAGTAGTCGGAGCACGTAATGGTTAAATGCTGGCCTTACTTGGCTTCACAAAATCAAGATCTGCGCTACATCGGAAACCAAAAACGTAAACCCCTAAAATCAGTGTGTTTGACAGGAAGAGCATATAAATAGTACAGTAAAGAGGCAGCAGATATTGAAGATTCCGAAATGTAATCGTTTGCGCACCAATACTGAACAAACAAGGGTAGATCACTTGCTGTCATCTTTCAACCGGAGTTAAACTTTTGGTTGTAATTTGTTATCAAAAGTGAAATTTTAGATGTAATTTTCAAAAAAAATTATATAAGGCTGTAATTTGCGAAAAGTGGTACTGTATATAAAAGGCTATAATCAACAATTTTCTCTTCTTAAAAATTACAATCACGTATTTGTTGATGTTTCCAGTTTCCACAATCATAAACAGCAATTATTCATCGATAAAACACACGCATTATTGCATCACGAATTCGGAGTTGCATATGTTCCTCATTGAAAATATGAATATCCGAACAAAACTCACTAGTCTGCAAATAGGGTAAGATTGTTAGATTAATATACAAGTATACAACATTATTGCATCACGAATTTGCCTGCAAGATAAATAAGACCATTGATGTCGGAGATGATAACGCACAAAATCTAGAGACACTTCACTCGCCCCATAGACTTCTAGCGCCAGGTTAAGGCAATCCGTATTTGCGTCAATGTGTCGGAATCCAAGCTTGTGCACATGATCAATGGCAAAACAGAGGGCCTTAGAATTTGCCTGCAAGACACAGAAAACCATTTTCCCAGACTGAACAATGCAGCCCTTAGAATCCAACCAGCGGACTCCATAAGATTAGAGTTCCAGGCGGCGCCATAACATGCTCTGAGAGTCCGAGCACAATTTCGACCCCACCAAGAGAAAAGGATAGTGGTTTCTAATAATCGACAGGACCTCCCTCTCTTCAACACAAGAGGTGAGCAACCACTTCTTACCCCAATCAACCGAAATTTGGGCTGAGATATTAGAGCTTGCATTATGTTATGATTATGATTCAGCAAAAGGAGAGAAGAAGATAAATCAGCAATCGAACCTCTAAAGACACTTTCAGTTCTGATGCACCACAGCCTCCATAATATACTGACAAAAGGAGAGACCGATTCAATGAAGCAGCCATTGTTTTTGAAGAAACCAATCCAATTTATGATCCACAGTTAGATTGAAACATTGTTAACATTATAACAGTTGATACCAAGGGGAAAACCAAACCAAATTCTCTCAAGTCTCTAAAAATATGCTCCAGAGTCTTAATCATACTGATATCAAAATCACAAAGTAGACAATAGGAGCACCAATCTAAACCCCTCGCCCTAAACTCCGCTCCACAAGGTAAGGATTGCGAATAATTTTTCATAGGGAAACCTTCCATTTACCGTGAATTGGCAAGTTCCATAGACCATTCTTACAAAAACGACAAGTAGAGGGGGTAATACGGCAAGACATGTCTTTTGGGATTAACTCGGTATTAGGAGTCAACTTTTTTCTATTACCGTTTGAAAATCACCAACAATCTAGAGTACACTAAGCACACATACGTCCTCAACCCTTTCAAAAATTCTCATTTAAGACCGTCTTAATTTAAGACGGCTCTCACAGTCCAATTAAATAAAGGTGAAAATGAAAGAAGGTCGTGAAACGTCTTAATTTAAGACGGTCTGGAACAAGACCTACTGCGCAAACCTTTTAGATTACTGTTTGATGGCCCTATCATGGGTAGAAAATTCCCACAAAAGTTTCCGTGTTCCAAGAGCCAACCCTTATGGCCTTATGTCACTTAATCACCATTATATAGTCTCCGTCCTCCAGTTCCAAAATCTCGATTCAGGAGTTCGATGAGGAATCAAACAAAAAAAGTAAGAACGAAGACCATTGTAATGCTCGTAATAATATGCTTACGACTTTAGAAAAGACGCTGCTTCCTAAAGAACCATGAAACAAAGTAACTATTAAAGTTATAAGACAAGCACACACGACTTCTAGGCAACATTCGCTTCTCGAGACCATAAGTAAACATGGCAGAATGTGCAGCTAAGAAATCAGGCTCGTAATCCAGCTCAGTCATAAGAAAACCAAACTTTTTCCTGATATTTTCTTCAGATTTTAGGAAACTTACATGATTCTCCTCATTAATTTAGAAACATCATATTCAGTCCATCCAAAGCTTCTTTAATACCTGACATTTCGACTCCATGCTCTTCTTACTAGAATTACACTGCAAACACACGCCATACGAAAACATCCCAGAATTTCGAGGAATCCGTAATTCCTCTTCAACCTTAAATCAATATATTTCGGAAAAACTCGGGTTTCCTCAAAAAACACCCAGGTTGCTGAATAATGTCATTCCGAATAACTTAAATATCCACACCATGTCACCATACTCATTATTCAACAGTGCAATATGTATTTTGAAATATGAAATCCAAATTCAATGTATACTGTTTGGTAAAAGAAAATTTTCAGATTTCAAACTTCCAATTTGATTCCCTGGTTTTGGGATGTGAATTTTGGATAATCCAAATAAAATAAAACAGTAAATATTCAACTTACACAATTAAGAAAAAAAAAAATCATGAAATAATAACTAATAAAGTAAGCAAGTTTCAACATAATCCTTTTCAAAAAAAAGTTTCAACATAATCTAAAATTCAATGTTCAAAGCAATAATTTGGTGCGAGCAAAACCACAAACACCATGAAATCATTCAATCATTGAGTAGCATCCAACAATTTGTTCTTCGAGCAGTAATTTGGTGCGAGCAAAACCACAAACACCATGAAATCATTCAATCATTGAGTAGCATCCAACAATTTGTTCTTCGAGCAGTAATTTGGTGCGAGCAAAACCACAAACACCATGAAATCATTGAAATCATTCAATCATTGAGTAGCATCCAACAATTTGTTCTTCGAGCAGTAATTTGGTGCGAGCAAAACCGTAAGCAACGAGTTATGATGGTTGATCAAAATCTTTCGAGTATGAGCTTTTAAAACTCAAATCTAAAATTAATGCCATCAAATCCAAATCTTTTGATTTGCCAAACAACTTATTTGATTGAAATCCAGATTTCTAAATGAAATCTAGGTTGCCAAACCGACCATATAAATGAATTAAGAGCCAAAATTGCCTTGAGATCATGGATAATTGTAATAAAAGAAACTAAATCAGACCCAGAAAAACCATGATCTTGGAGAAGTTTAAATTTGGGTTTTAGGGTTTGGTCAACATAAGATACTAAGATCTGAGGGTAAGAAGATACAACCTTTTTCATATGGGTATCATCAAAATCAGGTTGTTTTAAGAAATCAACAGCAGAATTAGCATCGTTACAGAATTTGGCGTAGTTAGCGTACTTGTAACGAAGCTTGGTGAAAGTGTAGAGAGCTTGTTGATGAGAGAAACCCAGATTATTATGAATAAGGCCATTAAAAATGGAGAGAGCTTGTTGATTTGGAGATTTGATTGACTCATTTGGGGATTTGATGGAATACAGAAGAAGATGATGGAGATTACAGAAGTACAACAACAATGCCACCACTAATCAATCAGCTAAAGAAAAACACATAAATCGACAAATTCCGACAAATTTAAATTTTTACCTGATCATAACCTTCAGCATCAGAACTAACCACACATTGCATATTCGACAAGCACGAACCATCATTCACCTGCACAAAAATCACCTCAAAAATCATTCCAACAACAACGAAAACAACCTCGATTAATCAAAACAACAAATTCACCAATCGAAAACCGAAACCTCGATAAAAGTAACACTGCTTTGAATCCGAATAGTCCGAACCCAACCTCGAACCACCAAATTCTCTCCGACCCGACCCAAACCCTCATCCGACCCGCCTTTGACATCCGCAATCCTCAGCCTCTTACGAAAATCGCCGATTCTTACGGCGGAGGAGTTTCCGGCTTCCGGCGGCTTGACGGCGTCGCCGGCGGTGGAAACTGCGGCGGAAATCGGCGGAGAGAAGTGGAAATTCCGGCGAAAAAACGGGGAAATTAGGGTTTTGGGAGGGTTTGAGAGGCGTTTAATTGGGAGGAGAGAGAAGAAGGGTTTAAGGCGGACGTAAGAGGCGGAAGAGAAGGCCGCCATTGTTAGTTAGTAAAACGACGACGTTTGAGGTCGATGGTGTGGTGGTCACTTAAGACTGGTTTTGCGCTAAGGTTTTAGCTAAGACCACACTCCTCGTCTTTCCTAAAATCAAAAATAAAATGAAATTAGTGGTGGGACCGTCTTATAGATATACCCTTTAGGGGTCGTTTACGGGAATTGAAAAATCAGGAGAATTGAAAAATTACAAAAAGTGCAAAAAAGTGTTTGGTTGACATGATGGAAGTAACTTCAGGTAGGAAGTTTTACTTAGGTAGGGGGGTCATGGTAAATGAATTTCTACACAATGAGGAATTCACTTTCCATACGAAATTGCAAATTTGCAATTTTCATGAAATGGACAACCAAACAAGTGAGACATTTTTCACTTCATGGGAATTTTTACTTCTCATGAATTTAAAGGGCAACAAAAAAACGCCTTAGAAAAAAAAAACTACATATGTATATCGTCTTTTATAATGATCATTTTATAAGTAAAAGTGTATATCGATATCACTGGAAAAGGTGAAAGTGGTGATTAGTCCCCTTAACTATTGTTAATCGTGAAATTAAATGTCCGAAGTTTTAATTGGAGCAATTGACCCCTTACTTTCCCTTGATGTGAAATTTAACCCCTATTTCATTTTTTTGGTCAAAAACGGATATAACCCGTCTTAAGAGAGAATAATTGCAAAACTAATTACAGGAGTAATTTATACTGTGTTTCAATATTTATGTTTATAAAATACTACACCTATGTACTTCGTTAAAACAACACATTTCGCTCATTTTATTTTCCATTACTACCTCTAAATTTTCATACATGTTCAATAGTTTTGCATTGTACCATCTCGATAATAGTACCATTTGTGCAAACCTTACCCTCTCAACCCAATTTTTATGAGTTCAATTCTATCAAATCAACGTCTTAATTTGCTGAAAAACAGTATGTATCATAAAATCAAAGCAATTACGAGTCAAAAAACAAGTAAACTTCACCCATTTTTTTCATGCTAATTAAGCCATATTGATAAACTAATTAATGTCATAAAATTGTTAATTTTATAAGTCTCTTTTTTTTTTTTAATAATCACATATGGTGTATGTATTTTTACATATAAATTTGGACATTTTTAATATCACATTTTTTTGAGATATTGAAATATTCGAAGACTTATTGACGAGATAATGGTGATAAATTAATTTTTTGAGAGAATTTTGGCCAAGAGGGGCTAAATTTCACATCAAGAAAAAGTAAAGGGGGATAATTACTCTAATTGAAACTTAAAGCATTTGATTTCACAATTAACAATACTTAAGGAGCCTGAGCACCACATTTGCGCATTTGAAAATTTGTATTCAACAGATTATTATTTGTTGATTTTTTTTTTATTTAATTAAATACACAGTGATGTTTCCTAACATAAATTCGTCAGTTAAAGATAATACTTTTATCATATATACTTCGTATTGATACTAACTGTTAAAGAGTTGCACATTACTTTGTAATTAAAATAAAAGGAAAAAACTGTTATAAAATGTGGATGACCATTATCGGTTATTGTATCTCTTCACGAAAGGTTACGATTACCTCGTATTTGTACTATAAATATGTGTCAATGTAATGTAATGCACACACTTGAATATCAATATGATTTCTTCCATTTCTTCTTATCATACATATTTATCGTTCTCGACGTATATATTTTACAACACGTTATCAGCACGATTCTCAACGCAACGTCGATAATTATTAATGGGGATCTTATTGTGGTTCTTATTTGATCGCAAAAAGGATTATCGGTGATTTCATTATCTTTGGTTCTTACGGAGTATTATATATCCAATTAATTTACTTGGTAAGATATTTTAATATTTTTAACGTTATCTTTGAAATTACCATGGGCACTTAAATTATTTGTCGTATGAATTGCATGTCACATGGATTTATTATGAGTGTTTCATCACTAAAATCTAATTGTTTGATTTGATTTGTTTGAGTTTCATTTATATATTTTTTTATTGGCTTCACTTTCCCATTTGTTGTAACCGTATCCAGATTTCTTTGTTTGTCATATTTTTAATGTTAATTTCGTATTTACTTTCATAGTTAACTCCTATATGATATATTGTTTCAGTCCTTTAGATTATCATCAGTATCAAGACTATCAACATCAATTCATATTTTAATGATAATTAATAAGGGTATGATTTATGTAAATAATTGATGTCAATTTGTATGTAGTAATTGATTTCCATATTAAATACTCCTCACTTTCTTATACGCGGAATAATACTGTTGGTTTTTGAATGTAACGGCATTGTATTCGTGGGCGCCTAGGGGCAGAGGCGTGCCTCCCAACTCATTTTCTCAAAAAAAAAAAAAAAAAAAAGAGAAGTAGTAATTGTAAAAATAATGTAACATTAAGTGGTAGTAGCTCAGCTGGTCAAGGCTAATGAGTTTGATTCTCGTGGTTGGGGGTTCGAGACTTAGGACCCCCTATTTATATTTTTTTTACTTGTTTTCTTAACATCTCAATATAATCTATAAAGATTATGTTCAAATTGAGATGTTGTGGGTTCAATTCTTCCTAAGAGCATTTTTTAACCTATACTCACATTTTAAGACTTAAAAATTCATGGGCTTATGGCCCAAGACGTAACATTTTATGACCCAAATAATGTATTCATTGGTATTTTGTTATTATTTATTGATTATTGATTTATTTAATTAGGTCTTATCATTTATATTTTAGATTTTTAGAAGTATAATAATTGTATATTTTATTATTTACACTTTGATATTATTTATTAGTCACATAGTTCTTATTATTACAATTGTTAGCAATCTTGTATTTCACATAATATGCCATTTTAATAAATTTTATGTGAAATATCTCATATGGTGCGTACATTTATTTTCTTCATTGATATTCATATTTATCGTAATTTCAAAAATTAAATTAATTTTTTTCCATTATAATTATTGATTTTTTTCTCTATATGTGTGATACACATTTAGAACATAGTTACTCCGTATAACACATTAATATTCATCACAAAGTAATAAACTTTTAAACTTACGTAAACTTTATATGATATAAAGTAACCTATTTTTCGAAAAATTGGCACGTTAATATAATGTCGTATAAAAAAATTTGTGCCCCCCTACTCTTTAAATCCTGGGTCCGCCACTGATTGTATTTGTATTTGTCTTCACTTTATTATGTGCATGATATTTTTTTTTTTTGTTATTTACAAATTAGCCGCTTGATTTTAATTATTTCATGCCAATTATATGTGCATGTTTTGACAAAGTTAATGTAATACATATACTGAAGTCTTAAATTTTGATGTGTGATGAAATATTAAAAATGAAACTTTGATTATAAAACTTTGCCAACATAATATACAAATTGATTTTTTATTTTTTGGTTTCATAATTGAAAGCGGTTTTTGCTTTTGTGATTACGTATATATATTACGGAGTATATGTTCACAGAAAAAGGGTTTGCGCTGCATAAACTTACATGTTAAGAGGGTGATTACATGAATCTCTTAAGCATTCTTTAATGTGTGTTTTTTATTTGTTTTGTTTCTTGAGGAATTGTAAAATAAATTTTATAAAAGGTGATGATACAATGCTATCTTATCATTATTCATCACTATGTAATGCATAATCTCTATGTTTTCATTAGATATGTGCATTAGTGCGTTACTTTGCCATACATAAATAGAAAACTGTAAACTTCCCAATATGCAATCAACAACATATATTGACTACGTTTTATCAGAATGCATGACTTTAATTCTATTCTTTTGGAGAATTGATATTATGTAGTCTAATGATTCATGCAACATATTAATGGGTAAAAAATGTTAATATTCAATTATCTGAAAATTTATTGCTGCTTTGGTGCAATTCCATATGGATAAATGTTCAACTAAATGAATATTTAAATCGTATTTGGGAAACTTGAAAAGATATACTCCGTGTTGTATGTGTCTATATAATTGTATTTTATAATATCGGGTTTAATTTTCGGAAAAAGTGAAGTGATTAAATTTCACTAAGGAATATTTATAAGTCTTGCCTTTATATATACCGAAATTATGTGATCGGAATGCACTAATTCATTATAAAGTGCATAGAAAATGCACTAATTCATTCGCCGAAGTAAATACGGCTTGTTCTAATGTTATAATCGGTTAAAATAGTGATCGAAGAATCATTGTGAATATAACACGTTTGCACATATTTATTTTGAAATGCATTGAATATAAAAATGGCCGTTGCTAAATAAGTGTATAAAATTAATTTCTAATTTTTAATTCATTCATGAGGCCATGAGTATATTGCTTGGTAAACTTATAAAGTGTTAAGAATTATAGTTTTGATTTTTGTACACTGCTGACTCATGCCATTTTGATATATAAGATGTTTCCTTGAAGGAATATCAAAATTCCCACCTGAAGTGGGATATTGTGGACGACAGAACATTAGAACATTACTTAATGGAACTAATCTCCTCAGAGGAATATTTACATCCATTTTTATGTGAATGAATATCTAATTTAATACCATTAATTTGATTTTGATTGAATCAAAGAAAGTTATAAGTGTTGATCATAAGATGATGGAAATTATAACTTTTATTAACGGTGGCTGAAAATAAGGAAATTATAACATAATAAATCCACCCGAAGTGGAATGATAATGGGATGCCACCAACAAAATGGTGTATGATTAAATGCAAACCAAATGGTTTTAAACAATGAAGGAGTATTTATAAGTCTTGTCCATATATACGACACCAAATTTGTGTCTGTCACGTCATTTATCTAGCCAGATAGAGTAAAAAAATAGAGCTAACCAGAAGTTAGCACAAGTTGAATAAAGTCAACAAAATGTTAGTATGTGAAAAGTGAAATTATTGAGATATAATTGTGTACATGAAATGTTGTTACAAATTATGGCAAATTGAAAATCGACATGAAAGAAAAAATAAGACGTGACAAATAAGGCCGTCCGGGTTCCTATACATGCAATTATACCCGTGAAAATAAACCTGAAGTTTATGATAGTATATGAAGTAAAGTGCTGAACAATTTTCATGTAGAATTCCAAATTATATTAGCGGCAAGACACTACATCGAGATTGCTTATATTTTATTTTGGAGATCAAAAATGTGAAATTTTTATGTATCTTATTAATGATATTGAACAATGAAATTATAGTTAGATTTTATCATGGGTAATGATATACATAAGTGGCCAGAAGCCTATATACATGATTTTATTGTATATTGTTATCAGATACAATATAGCAATTGCATATTTAATTTTATGGTGGATATTATATACGAGTGGCCAGAAGCCCACATACATGGATTTATACTCAATTGTTATTAAATATAACAATGTGATAAAAATGATATCTTGAATGGGCAAATTAAATGTGATTCAGCACACTAATAATCAACTGCAATCACACTCGACTCCCTGAGATATTCTGTGACATTATAAAATGCCCAAGAATCAAATGTCATGAAATTTGTATATTTTAGAAGAAGAATAAGGTGTAAAGTTATTATATAATTTGTGAAATATATATGTGATATAAATTTTACCATCTTAGGGGGAGCGAGTCATTGAAAAGCAAGCTGGTAAAATAGACAAGTGACCCCAATAGAATGACATTTACATAAGTGTGATAGAGATATTAAATTATTAATGAAAATTGATAAGATTCTTACCGGCACTCTTATGAAATAAATGTTGGAATGTAATCTATGAAACCTGAAGTTTCAAGCGGTTCCAATATGATGATGAAATATATTACATTCAGAAGTATTAAGCAGTTGGTACTATATGAAACAATAATTATTGTTATACCTGAAATGTTCCTGAAGTGATATGGATATCTGAATAATAGATGGCCTAGAACATTGGAAAGGATAATGTATTTTTGTATTCATATATTATTAATCAGTACTGATAACAATAAGAGACAATTGAAATTATATTGATGTACATATGAACCAATGTACATGCGCACTACATTGGAAGGGCATTGATGAATGTATGGAACCGATATGATTTAGATTTTGGGCGCTTTATGGACTATAAAGATGGGGTTTGATATATAAGGTCCATTTTGATTGTCGACATATTATTATTTTCGATTTGTAATAATGAGCTCTTGAACTCGAACTTCCGAAAAGGACCAGAAGTCCATTGATTATAAATATTAAAAATATTATTATGCATTTTGTAGTAGTCAATCTTTAGCATGCGCACATGCATATATAGGATAGTCACATTTTTGCATTTTAGTTATGTTATTTAATATTGCATCATTTAGTTCATATCATATGCATATACATGGATAATTATGTACGTTATTCTCTAACGAGGATCGTACTCATATGAGTGATAGTTCCCTGCAGGAAAATATTTTAAGTAATTGTTTGAGATTTTGATGTACATTGTTCTTAAGGACGAATATACTCCTATAATTGATAGTTTCCTAAAGAAAACTATTATAAACGATTGTTGAAAGTATATATTGGATGTCTCTACTATAAAATTCAAGTCTCCATAAGGATTTGTGAAAACTCCTGAAGAGTTTATATGTTTTGAAATAACCTGAAGATTGTTATATATTCACGAAAATAATTTTTTTATTACAAGTAATAAAATCTATGTTCCAGAAGAACCACAGTACTATTGTGATAAGTCATATCGAAAGATAATGACTAAATATTGAAATTGACATCCACACTCAAAATTTTTAAATAGCGTTAAAACTGATTTAGCGTCTGATCTCCCGAAAAGACCAATGTATATTATCTTGTATAAATGATTGCTATGCTCTTTTTCCCTTCGACTAGGTTTTTGTCCCAACGGGTTTTTCCTAGCAAGGTTTTTAGTGAGGTAGCATGGTTAGCACATAAAATATTTTTAGTTATAATTACGAGTTTGTCTAGAAGACAAATGTTGTAAAAGTGTAAGCGTTTCTAGAATAAAGGATCATTGAGAATGTTCATATTCTCATTTCGAGCTTTAAAGTAATAATGGTGGTTGATATCCTATTGATCAATGATTTATCCAAATCAACCCTGAAGAAGTCAAGTGTTATCATCATCAAGGGGGAGTAAACTACGTACGTTGTACTCTTTTTCCTTAACTATGGTTTTTTCCCACTGGGTTTTCCTGGTATAAGTGTAATACCCGAGAATTTTAAGATCGTATTAATATACATTTCTTAGCTCGACTTAGTTAAGTTCAACTATTTTTATTCTTAATTAGCTCACATAAAGTATCGTTTATAAAATAAAGAATCTTGATACATTCTTGTATATTTTACGAAATGCCTTTTTCATATTTGAATAATATAAATCAAACTATTTTATAAAAAAAAATATTTATTTAAACTCCTAATTAAGGAAAATTTAACATGAATAAACCATCCTATCAGTGATCTTCCATAAATAAACCAACCTTTTGATTAACTCTCAATAAACCAACCTTTACACCTTATCTTCCAATATTAGACTATCCCCATTTTTAAACGATTATTTAAGGGTGAAGATCACATTTTTTTCCCTTTTTTTCTCTATAACATTAATAATGGAGTGAAAGCATGTGTGTTATAGTTTTCGTTTTACCCAAAATGACAAGTTTAAAATCGAGATAGTTTAATAATGGAAGATGGGGTGCAAAGGTTGGTTTATTGAGAGTTAATCAAAAGGTTGGATTATTAATGGAAAATCACTAATAGGTTGGTTTATTCATGTTAAATTTTCCCCTAATTAATTTCAAGGTATGATCTAATGCATTGTATAAGAGCAAAATGCATACTCATACACACACATATTACGTACACATGCATACATGAGCATGAATTAACTTGACAACTCACACACTAATTTCACTAAATATGTCATTAAACTCTTCTTATTTTAATGACCATCATTTATACCATAAACACATGCAAAGTATGATTAACAAAGGACTTAATTATGGTATTATTGTTCCAAAGGAAGTTGAAGCATGAGCAGCCCTTTGGCTTCCCAATTAACTCCTAATTAACCCTATATAAACTCCATACTCTAGGATCATTTCACTCATCTTTATCACTTAAAATCTCTGCAAAAACTCTCTCTAAATACTCTCAAATTTCTAGTAGAAATAGGCTTCATAAATCGGTATACAAGCACACAAGTTCGTAGTCGGGTTATCTCTTGAGTCGGGTTTTTCAACAAGGCTTTGGAGGATCCTTTTTCCACATTCTAAGGCTTCTAAGTGAGACTCTTAACTATTCCTTAAACCTTAATTTCGTGCTTAATCCTTGTCTTAATCCTTGATTAGAAAACACATAGACTTAACAAGAATTGAATTGTAAAAAAAAAAATCTGTCATCTGTTTTCTGTGTTGTCGATTTATTTGGGACACTAAATAAATTCTAATTTCGAAATCCTTTTTATAGTATCACCATAAAGGTCTTAAGAGTTCATACAAAAATTTTAATCACGTTCTAAGATGTTTTCATAATTTAAATGAATTTATTTTAAAACTATCCTCAGTGAAATTTTAATCTCAGAAATAAGGGGTCTGTTGCAACGTCGTTTTCTCAAAGATTTAAATGGAATTTGTGGTTTCATATAAAATGAAAGTTGTTTATCTGTGGGATTAGAGTATACCCTCCAAAGCACGAATCCTAACTCTAAAGGAATAATCTTGCACATCGTTTTTCGTAAAATCACTCAAAACTGTAATTTCTGGAGTAAAGCTTCTGTCCGTATTTTATTTATTAATCTAAACTTATTATTTTATCATGAAGTTTTGCATAGACCTTCCTTAGGGTTCTTAGTGTACGCTCAAAAATTTTCAAGTCAAAATTCGATCGTTTAGATTTTCAAAAGTATTTTATTCCGAGAGGACGCAAATCTGCCAAAACTGGAATTCTTAAGTCTTGTTTAGTCTCTTCTTTTCTCGACTAGAGTCTGGCCTTAAGTCTCAATAGACAATCATAGAACTTGTGTAAGAACTTAATAAACTAAAAATTAAGACCATAAATAAAGGTTCGGGAATTTTAGAATCACCTCGAGTCGACTAACTAGTCATCGTTCTACGCTAGACTTCGCATAGTAAACGCAACATGGCTATAGATATTGAACGTATTATAATAGGATGTTTTTGTTTATTGTAGAATCCGAGTTCGTCGAGGAACCCTTCTAACTTGAACGTATCGTAGAAAAAGAATAATTCAAGGTAAAGAATCGATCTTTGCTTCCTCGATTGTTTTTATGAATTATTTAAAGTATTGTGTGGTTTATACTTTTATGAATTTTAAGTTTTGAATGTTTCAAGCATGATTTTGGATTTGGTTTCTAATATTATAATTATTGTATCTCTCGATTTTATATTTCCAACGATATTTCCTAAATTTTTAAATATTTAATTATGGATTGGAAAATGATTTTGTCTAAAGAATTTTAAGGGAATTATTATATTGAAATGTTTTCAAGTTTGGGATGAAGGTATTATTATCGAAATGTTTTCGATAAAGGATTTGTTAAAGGTTGGAAATGTTTTCCTATTTACAAAGGTTTTAATCCATGGTTCTTGAGATGGAGGGTAGTTCGTCTTCTAGGCGACTACATATTATATATATATTGGCTTTGGGGTTGTTGATCACTTCCCTGTGTCTGTTAGATCACTTCTTTGGGTTAGCCCTTGTAAGGGTGCATGCACTTAAGTCTAAACATGACCTATTATTGTAGTTGGTTGGGTTATACCCGCCTTCATGGTTACTCTATTCGTATTGATTCCATGGTACAAATGCATTTGATTAAAGTTGGTTTGCAAAATCTATCTTTCTAAAATGTTATTACCAAATTATTTATTTTATAACTCAATATTTCTAACGCTTGTTATTATCTTCCATCTATTTAAATTACCGTTCTTTACTCAACCTTTGTGTTGACGCTTTGCTTGTTTGTTCACTTTTGGTGGGCCTGTGTTGATCCATATGACTCCTTGGGTTATATTGGGGAGCAGACTCCGTGCAGGTTGTCTGAGTTTCGGCGGGATTAGAGGGATGCGATCACTACAAGAACGATTACTTTATTTTATGTTGGACGCTTCCGCAACAATCGTATTTTGTTAATTTCCGACACTTGTTTTAGACTTTGTTTATTTTAATAAAGCATCTTTCGAATCAGTTTTATGTTTTAAAATAGTAATATCCCGAGTATTTAGTCGGGGTGTTACAATAAGGTTTTAATGAGGCAACATTTCGTTTGTATTGACTGTAATTGTATTATTGTATTGTTTTTAGATAATGGACATCCAAGGGGGAGTGTTATGAAATGTGGATGACCATTATCGGTTATTGTATCTCTTCACGAAAGGTTACGATTACCTCGTATTTGTACTATAAATATGTGTCAATGTAATGTAATGCACACACTTGAATATCAATATGATTTCTTCCATTTCTTCTTATCATACATATTTATCGTTCTCGACGTATATATTTTACAACAAAAACAACTTTATTATTAGTTACTTGCTAGTTTTATTATGCTGACGATATATAAATGAGAAATTGATGATAAAATTTTGAATGGTTTACGGTTTACCGTTAGCTTCATTCAATTTGTAAAAACATGAAAATAAAAATAATAAAATTGTGGGTTAGCTACCTAATACAACTAACGACATATTTAATATATATGATTTGCCTAGTACAAGTAAAAAGATTTTCATCTTAGCAAATATCCACCTATGCCTATCCCATTACTTTTCGGATCCATCACAATGCCAATCGAATAATGTTTTAAAATCTTACCATTTTAAATGGCATTAAATTTAAAATTACAAAAAATTACGAGTACAAAGTACTTTATAAAAAGACTACGTCACTTGAAATTTCGAGTCACATTGTACATTATTGTTATCATCTTTAAAGGATTAAAAATAAAATTATTTAAATGTCCATGTCACGTAGTTTCATACATTCATATCATAAGTTATGACTCGAGCATACAACATAAACGAAATCTAACAAATACTAAATAATCATGGCCTATTAGCTCAGTTGGTTAGAGCGTCGTGCTAATAACGCGAAGGTCACAGGTTCGAGACCTGTATAGGCCATTTTAATTATTTTTTTTGGCTGTTTTTGGTTCATTTGCTGAGAGTTGACTACATGAATGCGCCATACTCTTTTATATGAAATTTTTACCGCTACATTGTCTCAAAATTAAAGTGTTGCCTATTAGCTTAATGGGTTAGAGAGTCCGCTAATTACGCGAACGTCGCAGGTGTGAGAGATGCATATACCATTTCAAATACGGAACCATTTCGATCGGAAAATCACCTATAAAAAGAACACATCAACATTCGACCCAACAAAATAAATCAATGCAACTCATTACATATAGAAAATTGACTCATATTCGTAACCAAAAATTTTAAATATAAAACACAAATTATGAATTGAGACAATTTTATTATAGACTAAACTCCGTATAATCAAACCTCCCACACAAAAAAGAAATTATAATTTCCTTTTTAAGCTTTTATATTGTATAAGTCTCATATCGTAAAACTTTAACAAAAGAGTAAGTCTTGACAGACGGTCTACCAGTGTTATACAAGTGTCACTAACTACTCAAAAATGGTCACCATACACCTAAATATGAATGGAAAAAATACTCACTCCGTCCCGGTCATTTGTTTACACTTTCCATTTATGGGTGTACGGGTCATTTGTTTACACTTTCCATAAATGTCTATGATGACCCACTTGTGGAGGTGGACCCAACTTCCTTAACCAATCACATTGTTTTATTTTACCCACTTTGTACTTATATTATTATTTTTATAGTTTTTTTATTTACCTCTCTCCTAACATCGATAAATGTGTATAAAGTAAATGTAAACAAATCACCGAAACGGAGGGAGTAGTTTAAAAAATCGTCTTTTCTAAGACAAAGTGTTACGGGTAATAAAAATCTAAAGAGAAATAATGTTCATGACAAAATTGTGTAATCGATTTTCTATGGTCATCATTATATGGTACTAGGAGGATCATTTTATTGATCCAACAAACGATCGATCTTCTCAAGAAATTTCCTCGATATTTCCATTTTTTTGTTTTGGAGTTTGGGTCTTAATCAATCAAATACCCCATTTCAAAACTTTTTATACCTTATTTACTTGTTAAGTAAGGTTAATTGTCAAACACAATCTTTAAAAAAGTGCATTTTGTTAAATACTCCGTATTACTTAAAAAAAAAAATTGTCAATTATCACCTTTAATTTTAGCCTGAGTTTGACTTAAATCAACTAAATTTCGACATTTTGGTCACCAGAGCACGTTGGAGGATGAATTTATAGGTTTTAGCGGTGAAATTCTTCGTTTAAAGGGGTGTATTTTGGGTTTTGAAGGATGGAAATTCGAATTTGAGGGAGGTAAGAAGATAAAGACGAAAAAAAAAAACATGTGTTCCGGTAAGTCAACGTCGGAATTTGGTCAATTCAGGCCAAAAGGTCGTAATAGACAAATTCTCTTTTTTTAAAGGTGATAATTTTCAACTTCTTTTTAAAGGTGATGTTTGACAAAACTCGCTTTTTAGACAATTAATCTGTTAATTAATACGGAGTAATTATTTTTTCTTCTTAGTGAGTTAGTGGACTTTGTATACTTTTGTAAGTCCTGCTTTTTTTTCGGCTTAATTTCCATTTTTATACATTCAACTTATTTCTTATAAGTTCATAAGTTTACCTCTAATAAGTTGTACTCCTCTAAATTACAGCTTTAATAATCATCACTTCAATAATGGTAATAATAGTTACAATCAAAATTACCCGGTCTATGTTCTATAAGTTACGGAGTACTACGGAGCAGAAATTTACCATTGTTATAAATTTTTATCTCTATTACCCCACAAAGTTAATTTTTATTGCAACTTGAAACAATTTATCCAGAGTCAGAAACTTTGGCACATGTAATTGTAGTTTTATGCAAAATTGCAAATAATTCATTATGTTTTACGTGGACGTACGTAGCTGATTTTACAAAAACAATAATGCAAAGTTTTGAATTAAAATTCTTATCATCTGAAATTATACATTTAGTCGTATAAGATCGATCTTGCACTTAAAATGTGATGTTACCTGAAATTATATACTTCGTAGCATACTCGTGTTTGATTAACATTTTATGCTTAAAATACCACTTTATTATAAAACATACTCCGTCCTCGGTAATTGTAGAGTTTATTTCATCGACTAACATTGCAGTTTGTTGTACGCGCGTCTTTGATGCAAATCAATAGAGATCGATCTAATAATATTCAGTTATACTCGAATTTTATGTTAGTCTAACACTCGTACTAGTATGAAAATTTCTTGTATGAATTCATATGTACTCGACACTCGTAATAATTTTAAAAACATACTTCGTATATATATTTTACTAAAAATCAATCCACCCTAGCACAGTTCTAGTATTTATGCACTTTTAAAAGTAACTAGAATCTCTTATATAGCTAGAGGTGGCCATTTAAACAGGCCAGCTCGACCCGACCCAGCCTAGTCCACCCAATGGGGCATGGTTCGCCCGCCACCCTACAGGGCCGGTTCTAGACCTGAAAAAAAAAAAACCCTCGGCACGTAGCTGGTCGGGCCGGGCCATGGCCACCTCTACATAGCAATGAATCGCAACCCTGTAATAAATGAATACTTCGTATAGTAGGTGAAAATATATTTCACCCGTTTTATCAAACTCTATATGTTTCCCAAAATATGTCAAGAGTAAAGCAAGCAAAATTCTCAAAAAAGACACTATTCAAGTTAATCGTAACTTGTTTCTGTCGATCCATTCCACTACTATAAGTCTATAACACATGCATTATTTCCTCAAAAACACATTTATAGACCACAATGCAAACATTTAAAAATTATGTAGTGAACTGAATTGAACTGAACAGATCGAAAACGACGTTCAATCTACAAAGCAATCATGGAGAATTCATGAAAACTAGCTTCGTCGTCTTCATTGTATTGCAACGATGCCAAGCCCCTTCTCGTTCGAGTCAATCTTTCGCTAACCAAGCGCAGTGCTCTATCCCACCTTCTCCTATTACTATTACTATAACTATTACTATTACTATTGCTAGAAATTGCTCGACTATTATTAGAGTTAGCTCCAATAACTTGATCATAATTATCGTCGAGAACTATTTGAGTTAGCTGAAAGATGAAAAGCCTGGAGGAGTAGAACAAGTCGATATAAGACTGTCTTATGACACGAATATTACATGACATTTTTAGGACAAAGGGAAGAATTAAGCTAGCTACAATGGGTGTGCACCCATGGCTAGCCACTTTGGTTAGCTTGAGCTTTGCTAAGATTAATAATAAGTGCAAACCCATTATTGTAAACAATTTGAAAGAATATATAAATTGATGTGGTTTTTGTTTTTTTTAGTAGAGGCTTATGGTAGAAGCTCTATAATAAGTTATTATTATTTCTTATATATATATAGCTAGCTATACCTTTCATATACCCCCACATTACCTAAAGAAAAAAGTAAATCATTATAAATAAAAAAGAAATCCAAAAATATTTCTTTTGATCTATTAAATTGTATATATATTCTTAAATTGTTACTAATTTGACTGATTGGATATACGGAGTAGTAATTTTATGATTTAAAAGAGATAAGATTTTAGTATAATATTTCGTAATTATGCGACTGATATTATAAATAATAATTAATGGATGCATGCATACCTTTTTTCTTTTTTTCTTTTTTTAAAATGAAATAATTAATAGAGTTCTCGTCAATTTTTTTTGGTTAAGTTTACACATCTCAAAACAAGGTGTACGTAATATATTTCGATTAATTCTTATTACGATAAATTTAGGGATACAAAGTACTTCGTGTTCAGTACAAGATTATTATACGATTTTTGGTAAAAGTATTTATAAGAAATTAAGAATTTTACTAAAAATAACATGATCGAAAATTTAATGTTTGCTTAAAGCAAGCAAAGTAATTAAGTATATTTTCATAATTAAGTTTAATATTATGATGGGGATAAAGGGACATATTCTCGTGGGTTTATAATGCACACTTGTTAATTAAAGTACAAAGTCACACACAAACCATAATATATAAAAGGAAAATTTAACAAGAATAATCCATCCTATTAGCGATTTTCTAATAATAAACCAATCTTTCTTTAATCCCACAATAAACCATACTATTACCCATTCTTTCCCTGATTGCACTAAATTTCATATTTTACCCGCTAAGAACTCGCATTACAACAAGTCACCATTGAAAGCCACCATCCTTCATCTTCAACCTCCCTTCTACTCCATTAAAAGCCACCATCTGTCATCTCCAAACTCCATCCTACTCCATTGAAAGCCACTTTAAATCATTAACAACACAAAATAGCAACCACAAAATAACAAGTCAACAACCCAACCATGACAGCCATACATGAATACGTCGCCGTCGGCCACACCGGAGCTCACCGTCGATTTCCCTCTCGTCGAGCTATTTTCTGTCTCTCTCTTCGAGCTACCCACATACTCTGACCACTATTCACCACTGATCCATCCTCTCTTCCACGTCGTCGCATGCATCAAAGACCATCTCGTCACGTCACTCCCTCTACCATCACTTGAAATTGATTCCACACACCATCCTCAACATCTTATTCATCCCTCTTTCTTCTTTTAATTTAAAAACCGTTATTGTATTTCGAATTTTAATTAAAATTCAGATTAATGTTTCATCAATTTTAGGAAATTGAGGTGTAGTTGTGGTCCTTATGAATAAATTAAGACGGTTTTACGGTGTTGTCGAGATGGATGTGGGTAAATTTATTATGGTTTTTGAAGTAAAATTGTGAATGGTGGTGAAGTAGATGGTGCTTGAATGGTGGTAATTGGTAAATATTATTGGGCGTAAGTCATGAAAATCAAGGACAAGTGGTGGAGAATGGTAAGAGTCGATCGGCGGGGTGGTCGACAATGCCGGTAATCAAGGTGGTTGGCGGTGGAGATGTATGGCGGTTTAAATAGTGTCAAAAATTCTTAATTTTAAGCAAAATGGTGAATGTTTGGGATAATTGATTAAAAATAAGAAAAGATGACCTGCGTAGCAGGTTGTAGGTAAGTTGGTCTAATAAAAGAGGATGAAGGTTATACTTGGGTTTATTATGAGATTTAATAAAGGTCGGTTTATTTATGGAAGATCAGCTAAAGGATGGATTATTCTTGTTAAATTTTCCTATATAAAATATAAACTCTCATGTTTTTTTTATCAAAGAATCTTAAACATCATAAATCATAAATAAATAACAATGCTTTTCGCTAATTAAAGACTATTAATATATATGGTTATCATTAGAGCAAAGTTATATTGAAACACCTAAATATTGTGAGACCATTGAGGCAGATAACTTTTAACCCCTTTTTGTGAAATTTTAACACATTTTTATGAAACTCCAAAACTGTGAAATTTCAATGTGTTAAAGTTTCACACTTTTATTATAGTTTCACGATTTTTGAAATTTCATGAAAATGTGTTAAAGTTTCACAAAAAGGGGTTAAAATTATCTGCCTTAATGGTCTCACATAATATTTGCGGTCTCACTTGAACTTAATTCGTTATCATTATTAATAAATAATAATCATGCTTTTTGCTTTGCGTTAAAATATTCCTACATATAGATCATGAAAGAGACCAAAATCTTCAAGGTATATTATAGTTCGGTTCTTCAAAAGTGGAAATTATTTTAATTTGCTTGCTTTTTACTCATATAAATTATATATAGCTCAGTTCTGTGTTCAATAGTTTACGTTTGTTCGTTTTTTTATTATTTTTTTTTTTTTTTTTATATGTCATCAATGTTAAAAATAGTTTTGAATACTGTCAAAATAATTCCAAATATATTCGTTAAGACAAATTCAACAAGGTCCTGATCATATTTTATGTGATAGATAGAGTTTGAAATTTTATTGAAAACTATTACAGAGTATATCTTATTTATGAATAATGTCCAAAAGATGAAAGAAAATTATTGACGGGAACAAAGGGAGCTGAAAATTAAAATGTATACTCCGTATTAATTTTCACTTCTTTTCTTTTCTTTTTCTTTTTGAGAAAAGCATTACTTAGCTTTCATTTCATCTTAGATTTTTTTTTTTTTTTTTTTTTTTTTTTTGAATGGTCATGTTAGATCTCTTAAATATTTTTAAATTCTCATATAGCAGCTTTTTTGTGATTAAAGGTTGTTAACCTCTTATGGTAGCTTTATGTATTCTTTAATTAATTTATTTATTTTTGGATTAGTGACTTTATGTAAACAATAACTCGACTTTGTAAATCTCAAGTTGCAGATATTATATATCCCTCTCCTTTATGTTAAAATGCTTAATTTAATTTTAAAATATATAAATAGATATTCCATAAGTCTTTAGCAAGATCGTTTCACGCATTAATAAAATTTTATAAGGTCATTTAATTTTATAATCTACAATAAATAAAAAATAGATATTTTTTGATAATTATTCTATTTAACTTACTTCTTACATAAAACTAGAAAATCTTTAAAATATTCCATTTTTCGAAATTTCAGTATATTATCAGATAATATTACAGAGTATACTATTATCGATTATTATATCGAGAAATTATTATTTGTGGAGACTAGGAGTGGTGATTTGGCAAACTTTAATTTTAAAAGAAGGCCAAAAAAAAATCTAAGAATTTGTCGTGAAAACAAATCAGCATATAACATGATCATGCAAAACCAAAAAAAAGTGCCCATAATTTGAATTCATTGGGTACGTACTTCATTTGAAGCTTAGTATAATTGGGGCGAAGTGGTCATGCATGAAATTTCCTCGAAACTTCTCTTTTGTAGGCCAAAACCTATTGATTAGTTCCATTCAATATTTTTGCATTTTTTTTTAAAACAATTGTCCACATATAACGGTCATATTCATATACATTATCGCGTATTTACCTAATTGTTTATATAATATCTATGGAGTACTGTATTGTGCTATAGAGTGATAAGATCTCTTCTTCTATTTCAAATAATGTTGCTTACACTTTGACTTTTCTGGCAGGTAAGTGTAAACAAATTATCGAAATGTATAAGAATCGCCACTTCTTTTAAAGGACTCTTTTTAAAAAATAATGGTGTTCAATTATATGTTTACTATTTGTATGTAGTCTTCGGTGATTCACTACATTAATTAATCTCTCTTGAATGTATTTAGTATATGAAGTGATTACAAGTACACAAGAAATTAATGATAATGTGGATTCTCAGTCTGGTAATCTAATTAAAAATTTGACTAAAAAATGTCGAGATCTTCAATAATTAAATTATTATTACCTATATGTATGTAGTCAAATTTTCTTTCTTGGTGACATAGATGAAATACTTAATACGGAATACAATATATAAATATTATAGTTTTCACATTTTACGATCTTTGACTCTTTGTCAAAGATATATCCTTTAGTCTATATACTCTATCTGTCTCAGTCATTTATTTACACTTCTTTCAAATTTTCCTCACAAAGAAATTAAAGTGTAAACAATTCACTAAAACGGGGGAATAATAATATAGTATAATCAAACAAATTAAGCACTATGGCGGCAAAACTGAATTAATAAATTAAAATTTGTCGAATTTAACAAAATTAGAGTGATGAATAAATTCCTCGATCATGCACTAGGTCATAGGTGTTGTATGGTTATGGAATTCAATTCATTGCAAACAAACAAGTTTGCTACATCTATGTGAATTATATTGTACTTAGGAAATATTCAAATGAATAAAATTTTATGTGTCATTTTAATTTTACGGTATTACTCATTCATGTACACAATTACTTGTTCATGTACACTTTTACCTTAATTTTTCCATTTAATACCCCTCACCTGTTTTCAATTATAGTTTTTCCTCTCTTTTATTTTCACAATTATATTGCATAATTTCACCACAATCAAGCAATTATGACGGATAATCTACCCTTTCATGAGGTAAATTTAATTTTTTGAACGATTGTGCAAATAATTCAATTGAAATATCATTTATTTAACGGTTTATTAATAAACACACTTTATTTTGAATGTTAACCGTGATATATTACGGAGTATGTTGTTAAAACATGGTAATGAAGAGACGAATTAAAATCGGCATACTTGTCTCTGCTGTTTGCTTAGTGCGTAAGGTTGATTTGAATGAAGTGTACGAAATTGAGTAAAAAAAAAAAAGTACAAAAATGAGTAAAAATGTGTATACAAATGAGTAAAAAAAAGTGTACAAGGGGGAAAAAAAAAAAGGTGAGAAAAACAAGAGAGAGAAATAATAAAAGAGGTTATAAAGGGTATAAAATGGAAAAATGTGTACATGATTGAGTAAATCATGTACATGAAAGAACAATACCCTAATTTTATGATCAATCAAATAATACGTAAAAGTAATTTGAACTGAACTAAATTGAAATTGACGATTTAATACGTTACCTCTACCATGCAAAAGTTGCAAGAATATTTGCAAAACCTTGTAATGAAAACCAAATTATACGATACTTACCATATCATCAAGGCAATAAAAATGTCATTGGACAAGTTTATTATTAACTTCATATTATTTCTCAATCTTCTTCGATCTTTGTGATACTTTTCACCAAATTATTAGTTATCGTCATTTTGCTAAGGTATGTCTTACTTTTAGGCCTCAACCCTTCAAATTTATTTGTTATAATAATTTTCACTAATTAATATAGAAATTCCATTCCCCCTTCGTTTTATCACGTTGTTTGCGACCGTCATATGCAAGAATTTGTGTAAAACGGGAATATTTGGTTAGTTAGTGGTCATGATTTTTTCGAGAAAATAAATTCTCCTATATACAAATTTTGAGAGAAAATATGTATCACTGTAGGACACCTAAATAAAAGTTAGGGTTATTTGATAATTTTCATATTTTATAATCACGATTTAAAAATTCTCACTTTTTGTAATTCTATTTATAAATTTCCACCTTTTATTAATCATTTCTTAAAAAATCCCATGAAATAATTTTTTGTGACAATGGAGGAAATTTTATTAAATATCTTCATCACGAATGTTATTTTGTCATTCACCGAAACTCAATATGTAAAAGATAAAATGAGAATATAATTTTTTTTCACGAGTCAAAATAGACGTTTATTATGGCGAAAATGAGGTTTTGTGGAATTTTTAAGAAAACATAAAATGTGAAGAGTTTTTTTAAAAAAAAAAAAAAAAAATTGAAATGATAAGAGTTCATAAAATCACGTTTAGAAAAAGTGAAGTTAAAAATTAATCCTCAAAGTTATTACGGGAAATACAAAAATGAGATGATTTTACAAGAATATTATAATTTCAGTTACTGTTTATTTTCGCTGACCAGAAGTATTTTTAATTTTAATTATCATCATCTCACCCTGTTATTAAATCGAGCAGGTCTTACAGAAAACCGACTCTAATATATTAAATGAAGCCATCATCATTGAAGTATCTTCATACATTAAGCAAACAAGTTGGTCGAGGCAAATGTAATATAGAAGATGATAATTGGGAAAGTGTTCGTAATCCCAAAGATGAACAATCTGTTCAATTATTACGTGATTCACTCTTCTTAGACGATGTTCAAATTCCTCCCAACCTCTGTGATTTTTATACTCTCTTGCGGTAATTTTTATATTACTTTTAGAACGATTTTTTTATCTATAAACGTGAAATCTTAGTATTAAAATTATCGATGTACTCTTGTATTCTAAAATGAGAAATCAAAAAAATAGATGAAATTTCCCTATTACGGGGTACATCATGTTTTAAAATTTACAATCAATTAATATAAAAACTGAACAAATAATTACAGCAGATAACCTACATATAATGTTGCGTAGCATATTCAACATTATGATGCGACATAACATCCTAACACTTTAACTTATACGGAGTACTAAAATAAAATAATTCATTTTTTTTATAAAAAAAAATTCTTAACAAAGTGGCTAGTCTTATACGAGTACTTAATCAGGTGTTAAATCATACGGAGTATTAACTTAATCAGGTGTTAAGTTATTTTGTGATGAAAAAAGTACTCCGTATAATATTTTAAACAAATTATATTAAGTTAATCAGGTGTTAAATCATTAAAATTTGATTTTGTTACAGTTTTTTGCGAATGAGAGATTATGACATTTTGAAAGCTAAGGATTCCTTTTTGAAGTACCTCAAATGGAGACAAGAATTTGGTGTTGATGCCATTTTCAAGGTTAAGTAGCCATTTTATCCATTTCACAATTTTGGTTTATAACTGCATACCAAAAAAAAAAAATGGTTTATAACAAAAGCATATTTTCAATAAATTTGAAACGGGTCAAATGTGTAAATCAGACAAAAGTAGAAACCAATTCATTTAATTATCTTCCAACAAATCTTCCTTAAGACAAACACATTTCGTCATAAATTAGACGAACAATATGTGATCAATTTATAATAAAATGCAGTTGTGACTACTTTTTGATAATATGTTACTGTAATAACAATGTGTTTTGTAATCAATAATTGTAGTTTTAAAACCACCAAAAAACAATTTGCAGTTAAAATGGTCACATTTTACTCGATGGAAACGAACTTAACAACATAAAAACATTAAAAATTAGGAATTCAAATTTGAGGAATACAAAGAAGTGCAAAAATATTATCCACATGGATATCATGGAGTGGATAAAATTGGAAGACCAATATACATAGAAAGAATGGGGAAGTTAGAAGTTGAAGCTCTTTTGAAAGTCACAACATTTGAAAGACTTGTCAAACATCATGTTTATGAACAAGAGAAGACTGCACGCTTAAGGTTTCCTGCATGCACCATTGCTGCTAATAAACAAATTGTTTCCACCACTGCCATTATTGATGTCAAGGGTTTAGTAAGCACTTTCTTCTACTCTTTTACTATTATGGCCTTGTTCTTTTAAGCCCGGTTCGAACTTATAAGAAATTTAACTTAAATGAGAACTTTATAGGGTGAAATGAACTTATAAAAGCTGAAATTAAGCTGAAAAGAACAGCCTGTGTTTTGTATTTTACGAGTTATCGGCTTTTCGGGACCAGCGAAAGGGAGAGTCAAATGTATGCAGCCTTATTCATGTGTTAACACAGTATAAGACGGTTTTCAGATTGAAAATTACGTCGAAGATTACATTGAATGATATAAACCAAGGTCTATAAAAATATAACTCGAGGCAGTTGGAAGCGCGATTTACTGATCATATATATTGTTTCATCAGGGAGCTTCTAGCCTAACCAAATCTGCACGATATCTCTTCACGGAGTTTCAAAGGATTGCTAGCAATTATTACCCGGAGGTACTACACTTAACCTTCATTCTGCTATAACGGTACTTGTTGATCCTAAATTCTTAGGTGAAACGATCAAAATAACATTGTCATTGTAAGGTCTTTCACACTATTTTAGGATGAAACGATCTGATCTTTTGCGGGATCACTTAGTTTTAACATTTTCGTTTTCTCGTACAGACATTAAATTGCCTCTACATTGTTAATGCCGGAACCAGCTTTAAGATTGTTTGGAAAGCACTCAAGACAATTCTTGACGCACGCACTTCAGCTAAGATACAGGTCTTGGGGAGTAACTTCAGAAGCAAACTCAACGAAATAATCGATATAAGGTATCCTACACACCTTCCCTTGAAGCGGGTTTCGAAAAGCGAAAACTAACGATTACACCACAGGTTTGATCTTACAAGCAAAATATAAGCTGACGACAAACCTGATTTTGCAGCGATTTGCCGGATTTCTTAGGTGGCAAATGCACTTGTTCCGCCCACGGTGGGTGTTTGTTAAGTGATAAAGGGCCTTGGAACGACCCGAGAATTTTACGGCGACTTGAGGTAAATGTTTTCAGCCTTTTGGCTAAAGGTTTAGAAAGCACTCTTTTACCAGGACTTACGGTTATTCTGGTAACAGTCGGCTAAAATAAAGGATGATGGAGATTTTGCCAATGTTGAAGAAGCCTGGGTATGATAAACATTCTAGCTCCGACTTTACTTTCGTTTTCTGGGTTAAATCACTTAGCACAACTTTATGACGTCTTTAAAAAATTAAACCTGAGTAAGTCTAGCTGCGTAGAAATTTGTTATCAGATGCCGTGAACAGGGTAAGAAACATTGTCGGAAGTGCCTAAAGTTTAGCTGAGACTCGATGAACCATTGAGTATCTACTTTGATCTTTGGATCTAAATGATGACGAGATTCAGGATAGTGCAGTTGAGCGCACAAAGTAGCCCAGATCAAAGAAGTAGAAGTATGCAACGGTGCAAAGAAGGAACCAACACGTCATTGTCGAAAACTATCAATCAGCTAGAAATCACTGCCGAAGACGCTAAGAATGTAACCCCTTCTTCTCCTCAACCTTATTTTTTTTGCTTATCTTATCAAATACTTCAGAAAACTTCAAACTTCAAAAACTTCGAGAATTTTATTACTTAAAATATATTGAGTTTAAGAAAACTTCAAACAACTTAAGACGAAAAGAACAGACCCATTTCGTAACCAAATAGTGTCTACTTAACATAAAACTTTAAGAAAACTTCAAACAATTTCCTCTGTTGCAGAAAATTAGAAGTATAGAAGCAGCGCTCGAAGAGACTAAGCAGGTATAATTACCGAGTATTTTGCGACATTTAATCATGGTATCAAAGTTGAGTACTGTCTTACTAATATTCAAGTTCGATCACAGGTGATGGAAAGTTTTGTACAGCAGATAAATGATTTGGAAATGAACCTGAAAAATCCCATTCTCAGCAACAACTGAAACCCGTCATTTTTTTAAGGTGCCGGGTGTTTAGCTACCTTGCCTGTAGATGGTTAGAATTTCTCTAATACAAACGACTTCCATACTCTCCCGACTCCCGAGTATAAAAATAGAGATCGATTGAAATCTGCCTCCTAGCCCCATTCCCATTACGCCATTCTCCGGCAAATCCCACAAATTTCACCACAAAGTTCCAAGCATCGACGCATAAGTCATAACAGTAAATTACGAAAAAGAAATGTGTAAGAGGACTCCTCTATAAACAAGGCCAAAGTCGTGACTAGAGGCGATGGCGAAAACATTGAAGTCATTACATGAGCAAAGAATCGTATGCCCAACAAAACATTGGTGGTCTAATAGAAAAACTCCGATTTGAGTTCATCAGTAATAGTCTACTTAAGTTAACAACAAATGCATGAACACGGCCTATTCAGTCATTTCCCGTCTCTTTGGTGTTTACTAAAGAGCCACGGGTGTATCATCATCATCATCATCATCATCACGATTATAAATTTCTCGAATCTAGAGACACAACACAACCAAGATAACAATTATAAGACAAAAGGATTACTTGGAGTTTGCTGACACATCAGGCCTTCTTCATGACGTAGCCGAGAATGATCCCGATCAAGCCGATTAATATTACAAGCATAAATGAAACACCCCCTTGGCCTTTGCTTGCCTCTCGCCTCAAAAGATCCTGCCGTTTAAGATAGACCTGGGAAACAGGTCGTGTCGTGTCGTGTTAGTGTTCGTGTCACGTATAAATGGGTCACTCACCCCTCAACCCAAACCCGACCCAATTAATAAATAGGTCATTAGTGCTTGACCCAAACCCAACCCATTTATATTTTAAATGACCTGACTTGACCTGTTTAACCCATTTAAATTAATAGGTTAAATTTTAATCCGTTCGACCTGTTTGACTTATTAAACTTGTATAACCCATTCAAAATTTTTAAGCATTAAAACACCACAAATTTTAAAGAAAGAAATATTTTAAATAAAGAAATATGTTCTGTGATCTCCCTTTTTTACGGGTGATGCCTAAATTTGAGGTAGGTGTAAGATAGTTAAAATCAAAATTTTAAAGAATGAAATATTTTGTTACTCCGTAATCTTTTATTTTGAATTTCAGAGGAAAAAAAAAGTATAATATTATTATAGGAATAAGATCAGGTAAGAACAGACCTTTAGGTAAGAACGGTAAGAACAGTCAAAATACATTATAAATATACATAAGGTACATTTTAAATTTAAAGTATGGGTTAATAATGAATAATAGTTAGTATGCATTTTAAAATTGAGAAGGTAAATTGTCATTAAATTGAAGAAATCTATCAAATTTTAAGGTACATTTTAACTATACTAAAAGTACATTTTAGTATTGAACTTAAAATGTACCCAAAGATTTCAAATATATCTCTTAATTTTTAAATGTACCTAATATATATTTATAATGTACATCACAAAATGTACTTTATGTGTTAAACGAATGTATTTCACGTATATTTATAATGTACTGTAACTGTTCTTACCGTTCTTACCAAAGGTGGTGTTCTTACCGGAACTCAACCCTATTATTATATATGGGCTAAATGAGTTATCGGGTTAACTAACCCATTTAATTAAATAGGTCTTTCGTGTCAGATTCGTGTCTGGAAAGCTTGACCCAAATCCAACCCATTTATATTTTGTGTCGGGTTCGTGTCAACCCACTGACTTAAATGGGTCATCACATAGTGCCCCAAACCCATTTATTTCGTGTCGGGTTCGTGTCGTGTTTTCGTGTCATGTCACTTTTTGCCAACTCTAGTTTAAGATTTCACAATAAAATTATGAAATGATTAATAAGGAGAGAATCGTTAGTCAATGTATACAAGTGTCGGAGAGAACATCATCAACTAAGCATAGAATCATAATCTCTCCGTCTCATTTTTATTATTTTTCCATATGACTTATGGGAAAAAGGATGTATATTTCCTCACAGACTCACAGTTACAACTAGTTACTCCGTAAATCCGTATAATGAAAGACGGTTGATTAAGTAAAGTAAACATGAAAAAATACATTGTTTCTTTACGAACTTTATAAGAAACATAAGGTTAAAGTTGGCAAGTTATATTGGGATGGACAGTGTCACTTTCGAGAGGAATTTGCAATATCAAGTTAAGAAAACACGAGTGCACAGAGACATAAAATTTAGATGGTTCCTTAAACTAGAAGTGACCCACAAGAAAAGATTGAATGCAAAAGCACAGATACTAACCAGCTCCTGTCGCAATTTATTATTTTGTTGGATAGCAGCATTTTTCACTTCAGTCAGCTTTACGATCATAGCTTTTGCCTGAAATTGTGAGCACAAATACTAAGCTGAGGCTTGATACGTACAGGATATAAGTTAACCAAAGAAGACACCCATTAGAGAAACTAAAAATACATAGCATGACTCTCAGGCCGTAGCATTGATATCTACTCCGTAAGATTCTAAGGCAAGAGCAAAATGTATTGGGTAGAATGTGTATTATACTAACCTTTAAGGTAATAAAAATTCTACCGAAGATGTACGGAGGTAACTAAGATTTCAAAAAAAGCTCATGTCGACCGAAACAAAGGTAACTAAGATTTCAAAAAAAGCTCAAGCAGAAGTCCAGAATCTTTGAGATGATAGCCTAAAATTCCCAACTGACTACAGAGTAATACAGTATTCTTATGAAGGCATACGACATCTAACTTTCCATCCCCATGTAAATGGAACTCCCTTCCTAAAAAAACACCATGAGCCCATAAGCGGGCAGGCAATATCGCCATACACGTACCTCTAATTCTTGATTATTTCGCATGGTGTAACAGCTATTGAATCAACACCACGCTAAACCAGGTTTTAAAAAAGAAAATAGCACTACGAGAAGAGCCAAGTCAATGATTAATTTAATGAGTACTAATTTTGCAGCAACACCCTTGAAATAGTGAGTCGGTGTTAAATGTTAATAGTAACACGTTGGATTTATGTTGAACTGGGCATAAAACAAGACATTCATTGCACCTAAACTTTATATTAGAGCACTTTATAAGCAATCAGCTTCTACAATGGCCTAATGATAGATGAACTACTGTCAACACAAGTTTTCAAAAATATTAAGTGTTTGTTGCTTGTGAGTTCTAACTATTACATTGCTTTTAGTATTGGCAGCAACATGTGTAGCTAGTTAGCTACTCATGATAAATTGAAATCACATTCTCGGATTAAAAGTGAAGCACTAAGAAAATGGAAAAAGGCACAATAAGCTTATAGATTACTAGCTGTTCAAAACTGTTGGAGGACAACAGCCTAAATGTACATAATAATCCTCTATGAAAAGAATGAAGTTTACGTGATTCAACAAGGAAAGCACCAACACATTGACTAATATTTAGTTATCCGAAAAAACGATGCCGTAAGTACATCATCCTAAGCTCTCAGAAAGCAATCTCCGTCGTCATTAGACTTTAGTCATCCTAAGTTCCTAGCCTATAAAATTAGGCTTCAGGTATCCTATGCTCCTAGCACCGAACTCTACTTATAGTAGACAAAATGCAAGGCCGAATAAAAGATTTTAACTACGTAGCTCTAAAATCACACACCATTCCAAGCATTTTGAATGTAGCGAGTTTATGAACAAAAACAAAGACAGTATCACAGTTTAAGAAATAAGATGAATCATGAGCACATGTTTCATTGTAAGTTAAAAATAGAATGGAGATATAAGAATACATTCGCACCTCTGTGGATCTGTCTTGAGAATCGCCAAATGCTCTTGACCCCTGCAATTTTAATCACAAGTATCATTGTAAGATCAACTTTAACAACTGAAAAAACGAGATCACCCACATAACTAATTTAAGATGACACTCACAGCGGCAGACTCGGAACCGCTCAAATGCCTGTTGTCGGAAACAGCTCCCCTCGGAGAACCTCCTTCTTCCTCACCTTCTGGAACCGGTGAGGGTGGTTGACGAGGGGATACATAAACGACTTTCAATTTGCACTCCTCGACCACGTGTCCTGCCTCTTTGCTGAACTGTATACAAAAAGCCAAACTAATGAGTCATACGAAACATTCAACCAATCCAACGAATAAAACATTATTAGCACGTATCTACTTAAAAGACGACACCAAATTGCTAGGGATGTAACACTAACAGTTTGACATTGTTCACTTAGGATATTAAAACGGAATTTAAGGAGACAAGGAGGGATGGGAAAAGAAGTAGCAACGTTTTCCTTCCAAATCCCACTATCACAGGAAACATGTCGATTTGGCTTCTCATGTAGGAGATCGAATCGCTACATTTCCCTCCCCTTATTTCCGATCCAACCAAGTAAGGACATGTTCACTTCGTCTTATATTATCTAAAGTTTTCTAAAGTCATGTGAAATTATATGAAAATTTTAGGAAGTTTAGTGTTTTTCAAGTAATTCACTCCTAAGATTTTATCTCAATCTCGTGTACCATTCCCCTGTCCATTCTTTTATCCCAAAATCCTCCCGTCCAAACAAATCGCAAGTGATTTCCCCAATATAACACTGATTGCAATGCTCGAGGTTAAATAAGGACACAGTAAATTATAATTCTAGCATGAACGAAGAACAGCTACTACACATCAACAGTTCAGAAAGCCATAATATTACCATTTCTGTAGTGATGTCTTTAGGGGCCGCACCGTGCGGCGCAATAACGCTCTGGAGAAGGAATTTGTCCTTGCATTGCATATCAGGTGGAGCTTCCTTTTGCTCTTGCATTGTTACTAGAATTTCACACACAACATGCATACTTTAACTCACCAAATCATCACAAAAAAAAACGGCAAAACCGTTTTTCAAAATCAAAGCAGTTCATGCTCCTTTTGCGCTTGCATAGTTACTAGAATTTCACACACAACATGCATACTTTAACTCACCAAATCATCACAAAAAAACGGCAAAATCGTTTTCCAAAATCAAAGCAATTCGCATGAACTAGACACATCGGTGAACGCTAGAATCGTACGCACCGACGATATTACATGTCGATCGAGGCGAAACGACGCCAGTATTCGGACGAACGCAGTATTTCTTCGGATTTGTAGTTTTGACCTAAATTTCCACAAAACGAACACAAAAGTTTTAACAATTCCACCAATTATACGGCATGAATTTCAAAAATCAACAAAAGAATAAAAAACAATTCAACAAATCCGGCAATTATGCAGCATGAATCTCCAACAAAATCGACAAAATTCTGACAGTTCCGGCAATTATACAGCAACAATTTCAACAAAATCGCAGAAATCAAGTGAACTCAAACGAAATTCATACCTTGAAAGCAACATAATTATCAGTTTTGTTGAACAATCTAAGAGAAGAGGCGATCTGCTTCTTCAGCTCAACTAAAATCAAAACAAAAACGATCAAAAACGAAGAAAATCATGAAAATAATCAAAAAAAAAAAAAAAAAAAAAAAAGGAGAGAGAGAGAGAAATGATGATTACATTCGAACTTGAGCTCGAAAGGTTCGATGCTGAGAAGCTCGCCAGTGCTCATCTCGAAAACGGCAAAATTGTCGTTGATTTTATTGGTTTGCGAGATGAGATCTGCGGAAAATTAATTCCAGATTTCAAAAAAAAAAAAAAAAAAAACACCAGCAACTTTTTTTTTTAATGAAAAAAAAACTGTTTTATTTGGTGTTATTATTGTTTTTAATGAAAGTTTGGGAAATGACGGAGAATTCGAGAGATTATTTTAAAAGGGAAAAAAGGAAAGGAAAAGAGAGAGTGTTGAATTTGAAATTTGGGAGGAGTTTTGATTTGGATTTTGGCTTAACGTCTCGCGCAACTTGTTGCGGAGGGTTCGCTGAATGTTGGGTGTAAGCCGGGCGTTCAGATATATTTAGATTACCAAAGTTGGCAAAAGGAGGGGCAGAGGGAGCAGAAGATATCTGAGGTCGGGGTAACAGAGGAGCAGAGGGCGGAGGCATATGATTTTGCTGATGGAAAGCAAAGTTGGAATTAGTCGCAGAAGATGAGGACCAACCTGCAGAGGCAACGGGGTGCTGGTTAGGACCAAAGAATTGGTGAGGGGCTCTTCTAACGTCGCCAGAATCGCTCTCAGAATTGTTAACACTACTAGTAGTAGGCGGATTGGGGGTCTTAGGGACATAAACAGACTTAAGTTTGTTGTTACCATTATTATTAGAAGTAGCAGCAGCAGCAGTAGTGGTGGGGGTGGAGAGGCGTGGAGGGGAATCGTTACGAGAAAGAGGGGGGCCGCCAGTGAGGAGGGTAGTCCAGAGCCAAACACACTTGGCAGCAGAGACGAGAGCCGGAGAGGCTTTGAAAGGCTGGGCAAGGAGGATATTGTAGCGGCGCATACGCAGCTGATGTAAGGCATTAGCGAAATCACGGTCACCAGAAATCAAGAGGTAGTTGGCAGGGGCAGGATTGTCAACTGCCCAGAATAGCATGTCCACTAAAATCTTCTTGTCGCTCGCATCCTTAACACCTGCAAGCAATTAGTTAATCAATTCATTCATTCATTCATTCATTCATTCATTCATTCATTCATTCATTCATTCATTCATTCATTCATTTGATTAACTAACTTATCATCAAAAAAAAGAAGAGAGAAAGTACCGGCGGGGACGTGATTGAGGGAGATGCCGGTGGAGGAGAGGGCGTGTTGGACGGAAGAAGGAAGGCGGTTGGTGTCGCCGTAGGCGGAGATGGAGACGGAACCACCGTAACCCAAATTAGAAAGAGAAGTAGTAATATTTTGAGCGATGGAGTGAACATCAGAACTGCCTTTGGGTACTTGACAGTTTTCAATGTCCCACCAAACCGACGTCTTCGCCTTCCTGTAATCTCCCTCCGCCTTCCCCTTACTGCTACTGTTACTGTTTTCTTCTCCTCCTTCTTCTTCGCCTCCCCCTTTTCTTTTTCTTTTTCTTTTTCTTTTTCTTTCTCTTTCTTTTCCACTTGAATTCATTTCAATTCAATTATTAACACACCACTAATTAATTAATTAATTAATACGGACTACTTGTAGTGGTTTGTTTCACCTTTGTCTTTCTATGTAAACAAGTCAATTCAATTATTAGTATCCTTCCCTTTTTTCTTTTTCTTTTTTTTTTTTTTTTTTGGTACAAAATATACTTCCTCCATTCCAATACGTTCTATACATTTCACTTTTTGATTAATCGTCACTAAATTTCTAAGTTACCTATACGGAGTATTATAAGTGATTTTAGTAGTTTTTGTTTCATATTTTTGTACTCTTTTAACTGCAATTTATATGATGCAACAAAACATCTTTTTTAACACTTTAACTTACACTAGGCTCCCAAAAAAAAAAAAAAATATTATACTAAAATAAAATAATGCATTTTTTCGTTTTAAAATTTGTTAACAAAGTGAGTAGTCTTATACTTAATATAATATTTCGAACAAATTATATTAACTTAATCAGGTGTTTAATAATTAAAATTTGATTTTGTTACAGATTTTTGCGAATGAGAGATTATGACATTTTGAAAGCCAAGGATTCCTTTTTGAAGTACCTCAAATGGAGACATGAATTTGGTGTTGATGCCATTTTCATGGTTAAGTAGCCATTTTATCTATTTCACAATTTGGGTTTATAACTGCGTACCAAAAAAAGAAAAAAAAAAAAAAACAACAATTTTGGTTTATAACAAAGACATATTTTCGATAAATTTGAAACGGGTCAAATGTGTAAATCAGACAAAAGTAGAAACCAGTTCATTTAATTCCCCTCCAGCAAGTCTTCCTTAAAGACAAACACTTTTCGTATTAAGTTAGACGAACAAAATGTGATCAATTTTGTAATAAAATGCACTTTTGAGTTGTGGCTCCTTTTGTGTAGAGATCATCTGGAGTAACTCTACCGTAGAGTTACTCCATTTTCTTCACATTACTTGCGTAGAACAAAATTTTTTTCGTCAATCACCCAAACAGATTCACCAATTTTATGTAGGGTATCTTTTGGTTCGGATTCGGCGGCAAAGTCGCCGAAACATCCTGGAAAAGTGTTTAGGGTACAATTTTACGGAGCCGCTAACCCTTTTTCGGGAAAAAACAAATCGATGAGAAACGCATGTGAGGGTATTTGTATAAGAGAAATATCAAATTGAATAAATTTATTATAATTATCTAGTTCAAAAATCGAAACTCTACGGTGTAGAGTTATAAAGTAACTCTAGAGGAACCTGATACACTTTTTGATAATATGTTACCATAATAACAATGTGTTTTATGTAAAACCATTCAAAACAATTTGTAGTTAAAATGGTCACATTTTATTATAAAATGACAATACAATTTCGTTTTAAGTTAAGACGAAAATCGCCCGTCTTAAATGAGAATTTCAATTACAGATTACTATTTAACCCGTTTTAAAATCAAAATCGACTTGATGGAAACCAAGTTAATAACATAAAAACATTAAAAATCAGGAATTCAAATTTGAGGAATACAAAGAAATGCAAAAATATTATCCACATGGATATCATGGAGTGGATAAAATTGGAAGACCAATATACATAGAAAGAATGGGAGATTAGGGCGCCATTTTTCCAAATTATTCCATTCATTCGATTCGATTCATTTCACTTGATTCGATTCGATTCGATTCGGCCATTCGATTCGATTCGATTCGATTCATTCCACTTCGATTCGATTCGATTCGATTCAATGATATGTTATAATTTGAACTTCATTCGATTCGATTCGATTCGATTCATTCGATTCGATTCGATTCGATTCGATTCATTCATTTGATTCGATTCGATTCGATTCATTCAATCTGATTGGGCTGATTCGATTCACTTTAAAAAGCCTACGAAGAATGCAGCCCTGAAGTTGAAGCTCTTTTGAAAGTCACAACATTCGAAAGACTTGTCAAACATCATGTTTGTGAACAAGAGAAGACTGCACGCTTAAGGTTTCCTGCATGCACCATTGCTGCTAATAAACAAATTGTTTCAATTTCAACCACTGCCATTATCGATGTCAAGGGTTTAGTAAGCACTTTCTTCTACTCTTTTACTACTATTGTCCCGTACTCCCGTTCTTTTCAGCTTTTTGGATCTGGACCTAAAAGAACCAAGCTAAACTTATAAGAGTTGAAGTCAGTGTAAATTAAAGCTTAGTGAAGCTTATAGTTTACTAAACTTATAGGGACTAAGCTGAATTTTAGGAGTTGAAATTAAGCTGAAAAGAACATGACCTATATTTTGTATTTTACGAGTTATTGGTTTTTCGGGACCAGCGAAAGGGGGAGTCAGATGTACGCAGCCTTATTCATGTGTTAAAATAGTATTAGACGGTTTTCAGATTGAAAAGTACGTCGAACATTACATTGAATGATATAAACCAAGGTCTATAAAAATATAACACGAGTCGAGGCAGTTCGAAGCGCGGTTTACTGATCATATATTGTTTCATTAGGGAGCTTCTAGCCTAACCAAATCTGCACGATATCTCTTCACGGAGTTTCAAAGGATTGCTAGCAATTATTACCCGGAGGTACTACACTTAACGTTCATTCTGCTACAACGGTACTTGTTGATCCTGAATTCTTAGGTGAAACGATCAAAATAACATTGTCGTAAGGTCTTTCACACTATTTTAGGATGAAACGATCTGATCGATCTTTTGCGGGATCTAACATTTTCGTTTTCTCGTGCAGACATTAAATTGCCTCTACATTGTTAATGCCGGAAACGGCTTTAAGATTGTTTGGAAAGCACTCAAGACAATTCTTGATGCACACACTTCAGCTAAGATACAGGTCTTGGGGAGTAACTTCAGAAGCAAACTCAACGAAATAATCGATATAAGGTATCCTACACACCTTCCCTTGAAGCGGGTTTCGAAAAGCGAAAACCAACGATTGCACCACAGGTTTGATCTTACAAGCAAACTAGAAGCTGACGACAAACCTGATTTTGCAGCGATTTGCCGGATTTCTTAGGTGGCAAATGCACTTGTTCCGCCCACGGTGGGTGGAGTGATAAAGGGCCTTGGAACGACCCGAGAATTTTACAGCGACTTGAGGTAAATGTTTTCAGCCTTTTGGCTAAAGGTTTAGAAAGCACTCTTTCACCAGGACTAACGGTTATTCTGGTAACAGTCGGCTAAAATAAAGGATGATGGAGATTTTGCCAATATTGAAGAAGCCTGGGTATGAAAAACATTCTAGCTCCGACTTTACTTTCGTTTTCTAGGTTAAATCACTTAGCACAATTTTATGACGTCTTAAAAAAACTAAAAAAATAAAAATGAAAACCGAGTAAGTCTAGTAGCTGTGTAGAAGTTTGTTATCAGAAACCGTGAACTGGGTAAGTAACATTGTCGGAAGTGCCTAAAGTTTAGCCGAGACTCGATGAACCATTGAGTATCTACTTTGGTCTTTGGATCTAAATGATGACGAGATTCAGGATAGTGCAGTTGAGCGCACAAAGTAGCCCAGATCAAAGAAGTAGAAGTATGCATCATTGTCGAAAACTATCAATCAGCTAGAAATCTTATCGTAACCAAATAGTGTCTACTTAACATAAAACTTAAAGAAAACTTCAAACAAATTCCTCTGTTGCAGAAAATTAGAAGTATAGAAGCAGCGCTCGAAGAGACTAAGCAGGTATAATTACTGAGTATTTTGTGACATTTAATCATGGTATCAAAGTTGAGTACTGTCTTACTAATATTCAAGTTCGATCACAGGTGATGGAAAGTTTTGTACAGCAGATAAATGATTTGAAAATGAACCTGAAAAATCCCATTCTCGGCAACAACTGAAACTCGTCATTTTTTTAAAGGTGCCCGGTGTTTAGCCACATAGCCTGTAGATGGTTAGAATTTCTCTTAATCAAACGACTACCATACTCTCCCGACTCCCGAGTATAAAAATAGAGATCGATTGAAATCTGCCTCCTAGCCCCATTCCCGTTACCCCATTCTCCGGCAAATCCCACAAATTTCACCACAAAGTTTCAAGCATCGATGCATAAGTCATAACAGTAAATTACGGAAAAAAAAAAAAAAAGTGTAAGAGGACTCCTCTATAAACAAGGCCAAAGTCGTGACTAGAGGCAATGGCGAAAACATTGAAGTCGTTACATGAGCAAAGAATCGTGTGCCCAACAGAACATTGGTGGTCTAATAGAAAAACTCCGATTTGAGTTCATCAGTAATAGTCTACTTAAGTTAACAACAAATGCATGAACACGGCCTATTCAGTCATTTCCCGTCTCTTTGGTGTTTACTAAAGAGCCACGGGTGTATCATCATCATCATCACGATTATAAATTTCTCGAATCTAGAGACACAACACAACCAAGATAACAATTATAAGACAAAAGGATTACTTGGAGTTTGCTGATACATCAGGCCTTCTTCATGACGTAGCCGAGAATGATCCCGATCAAGCCGATTAATATTACAAGCATAAACGAAACACCCCCTTGGCCTTTGCTTGCCTCTCGCCTCAAAAGATCCTGCCGTTTAAGATTTCACGGTAAAATTATGAAGTGGTTAATAAGGAGAGAATCGTTAGCTCACACAATATTAGCACTAACACAAAAGTTTGTCAATGTACTCCGTATACAAGTGTCGAAGAGAACATCATCAACTAAGCATAGAATCATAATCTCTCCGTCTCATTTTTATTATTTCCATATGACTTATGGGAAAAAGGATGTATATTTCCTCACAGTTACAACTAGTTACTCCGTAAGTCCGTATAATGAAAAACGATTGATTAAGTAAAATAAACATGAAAACAATACATTGTTTCTTTACGAACTTAATAAGAAACATAAGGTTAAAGTTGACAAGTTATATTGGGATGGACAGTGTCACTTTCGAGAGGAATTTGCAATATCAAGTTAAGAAAACACGAGTGCACAGAGACATAAAATTTAGATGGTTCCTTAAACTAGAAGTGACCCACAAGAAAAGATTATCATATTATTAATTGAATGCAAAAGCACAGATACTAACCAGCTCCTGTCGCAATTTATTATTTTGTTGGATAGCAGCATTTTTCTCTTCAGTCAGCTTTACGATCATAGCTTTTGCCTGAAATTGTGAGCACAAATACTAAGCTGAGGCTTGATACGTACAGGATATAAGTTAACCAAAGAAGACACCCATTAGAGAAACTAAAAATACATAGCATGACTCTCAGGCCGTAGCATTGATATCTAAGATTCTAAGGCAAGAGCAAAATGTATTGTGTAGAATGTGTACTATACTGACCTTTTTTAAGGTAATAAAATTTCTACCGAAGATGTCTTTACCTAATGGTTCAGACGGAGGTATCGTAATTAGTGAGAATAGGTCACAAGTTCGACTTCCCCTCCATTAATATTGTACGGCCTTGCACCTCATGTCGACCGAAACAAAGGTAACTAAAATTTCAAAAAAAAGCTCAAGCAGAAGTCCAGAATCTTTGAGATGATAGCCTAAAATTCCCAACTGACTACAGAGTAATACAGTATTCTTATGAAGGCATACGACATCTAACTTTCCATCCCCATGTAAATGGAACTCCCTTCCTAAAAAAACACCTTGAGCCCATAAGCGGGCAGGCAATATCGCCATACACGTACCTCTAATTCTTGATTATTTCGCATGGTGTAACAGCTATTGAATCAATACCACGCTAAACCAGGTTTTAAAAAAGAAAATAGCACTACGAGAAGAGCCAATTCAATGATTAATTTAATGAGTACTTGTTTTGCAGCAACACCCTTGAAATAGTGAGTCGGTGTTAAATGTTAATAGTAACACGTTGGATTTATGTTGAATTGGGCATAAAACAAAACATTCATAGCACCTAAACTTTATATTAGAGCAATTTATAAGCAATCTGATGAACTAATGTCTAGTGACGAAACAACATGGTCAAACCTCGCCTAGAATCAGCTTCTACAATAAGCCTAATGATAGATGAACTACTGTCAACACGAGTTTTCAAAAATATGAAGTGTTTGTTGCTTGTGAGTTCTAACTATTACATTGCTTTTAGTATTGGCAGCAACGTGTAGATAAACTGTAATCATCGCATTAAAAGTGAAGCACCAAGAAAATGGAAAAGGCACAATAAGTTTAAAGATTACTAGCTGTTCAAAACTGTAGGAGGACAACAACCTAAATGTACATAATAATCCTCTATGAAAAGAATGAAGTTTACGTGATTAACATCATAAAGTAGTCAACAAGGAAAGCACCAACACATTAACTGGTATTTAGTTATCCGAAAAAACGATGCTGTAGGTACATCATCCTAAGCTCCCAGAAAGCAATCTCTGTCGTCATTAGACTTTAGTCATCCTAAGCTCCTAGCCTATAAAACTAGGCTTCAGGTATCCTATGCTCCTAGCACCGAACTCTACTTATAGTAGACAAAATGCAAGGCCGAATAAAAGACTTTTAACTACATAGCTCTAAAATCACACACCATTCCAAGCATTTTGAATGTAACGAGCTTATGAACAAAAACAAAGACAGTATCACAGTTTAAAAAATAAGATGAATCATGAGCACATGTTTCATTGTAAGTTAAAAATAGAATGGAGAGATAAGAATACATTCGCACCTCTGTGGATCTGTCTTGAGAATCGCCAAATGCTCTTGACCCCTGCAATTTTAATCACAAGTATCATTGTAAGATCGACTTTAACAACTGAAAAAACGAGATCACCCACATAACTAATTTAAGATGACACTCACAGCGGCAGACTCGGAACCGCTCAAATGCCCGTTGTCGGAAACAGCTCCCCTCGGAGAACCTCCTTCTTCCTCACCTTCTGGAACCGGTGAGGGTGGTTGACGCGGGGATACATAAACGACTTTCAATTTGCACTCCTCGACCACGTGTCCTGCCTCTTTGCTGAACTGTACACAAAAAGCCAAACTAATGAGTCATACAAAAACATTCAACCAATCCAACGCATAAACCATTATTAGCACGTATCTACTTAAAAGACTACATCAAATTGCTTGGGATGTAACACAAACAGTTTGACATTGTTCACTTAGGATATTAAAACGGAATGGAACGAGACGGGATGGGAAAAGAAGTAGCAACGTTTTCCTTCCAAATCCCACTTACACAGGAAACATGTCGATTTGGCTTCTCATGAGGAGATCGAATCGCTCCATTTCCCTCCCCAGCTCCCCTTATTTCCGATCCAACCAACTAAGGACATGTTCTCGTCGTCTTATATTATCTAAAGTTTTCCAAAGTCTACGAAAATTTTCGGAAGTTTAGTGTTTTTCAAGTAATTCACTCCTAAAATTTTTATCTCAATCTCGTGTACCATTCCTCTGTCCATTCTTTTATCCCAAAATCCTCTTGTCCAAACAATCGCAAGTGATTTCACCAATATAACACTGATTGCAATGCTCGAGGTTAAATTAAGACACCGTAAATTAAAATTCTAGCATGAACGAAGAACAGTTACTACACATCAACAGTTCAGAAAGCCATAATATTACCATTTCTGTAGTGACGTCTTTAGCGGCCGCACCGTGTGGCGCAATAACGCTCTGGAGAAGGAATTTGTCCTTGCATTGCATATCAGGTGGAGCTTCCTTTTGCGCTTGCATAGTTACTAGAATTTCACACACAACATGCATACTTTAACTCACCAAATCATCACAAAAAACGGCAAATCGTTTTTCAAAATCAAAGCAGTTCATGCTCCTTTTGCGCTTGCATAGTTACTAGAATTTCACACAACATGCATACTTTAACTCACCAAATCATCACAAAAAACGGCAAATCGTTTTTCAAAATCAAAGCAGTTCATGCTCCTTTCGCGCTTGCATAGTTACTAGAATTTCACACACAACATGCATACTTTAACTCACCAAATCATCACAAAAAACCGGCAAAATCGTTTTTCAAAATCAAAGCAATTCGCATGAACTAGACACATCGATGAACGCTAGGATTTTACGCACCTACGATATTACATGTCGATCGAGGCGAAACCACGCCAGTATTCGGACGAACGCAGTATTTCTTCGGATTTGTAGTTTTGACCTAAATTACCACAAAACGAACACAAAAGTTTTAACAATTCCACCAATTATACGGCATGAATTTCAAAAAACAACAAAAGAATAAAAAAAAAAATTCAACAATTCCGGCAATTATGCAGCATGAATCTCCAACAAAATCGATAAAATTCTGACAGTTCCGGCAATTATACAGCAACAATTTCAACAAAATCGCAGAAATCAAGTGAAATCAAACGAAATTCATACCTTGAAAGCGACATAATTATCAGTTTTGTTGAACAATCTAAGAGAAGACGCGATCTGCTTCTTCAGCTCAACTAAAATCAAAATAAAAACAAACAAAACGATCAAAAACGAAGAAAATCATGAAAATAATCAAAAATTCTGGAAAAAAAAAAAAAAGAGAAAGAAATGATGATTACATTCGAACTTGAGCTCGAGAGGTTCGATGCTGAGAAGCTCGCCAGTACTCATCTCGAAAACGGCGAAAATGTCGTCGATTTTATTGGTTTGCGAGATGAGATCTGCGGAAAATTAATTCCAGATTTCAAAAAAAAAAAAAAAAAAAAACACACCACCAACTTCTTTTTTTTTTTTTTTCAAAAAAAAGAATAAAAAAACTGTTTTATTTGGTGTTTTTTATGAAAGTTTGGGAAATGACGGAGGATTCGAGAGATTATTATTTTAAAAGGGAAAAAAAAGAAAAAGAAAAGAGGGAGTGTTGAATTTGAAATTTGGGAGGAGTTTTGATTTGGATTTTGGATGAAGACGTTTTTTAGGTGTGGCCGTGTGGGTGTAACCGTGTAAATGTGGAGTAATGTCGGTGGTGAGTTGGTTTAATGCTTGTGTAAGTCTTGTGTGAAGCAGATAGCTTCATAGAACGGCCAATATTAAAGAAGAATAGTGGGAAGAAAGATGTTCTCCCCACTGCCTTTGTCTTTCGCTTAATATTTGACCGTTCTCAAACGCTACCTGCTTCATATAATTGTGTTAATGCTTTGTTAATTTGACTAAAAAAGACGGTTTTTATTTTAGACTATTTTTTTAAGAGTAAATTGACAATTACATTTATGGTTTATTGCCAACTTGAAATTTACATTCACATTGTTTTCGACTTTGTAACTACCACCACTATACTTGGTTCGGTTAATGGCTACTACCATAGTTAATCCGAACCTTAAAAAATCACTTGAAAAGACCAAAATACCCTTACTTTCACCTGCCCTCATTTGACTCCCTTTCATCTTCATTCTTTCATAATTTTTACCTAACTTTACATTGACTTGAATCTTTTTACATCCACGAATTGAAAATTACTGAATTTTTTTACATCCACCAAGAATTTCATCATCAAGTAGCTGTCGACAACTCGTGGGTATTGTTTATATCTTGAGATGGTACGCCAATTTCATGCGTTTTTGATGAATTTGAGTCGTTGGTTTTTGATTTCGTCCCCAAATTTGAATTACGGTTTACTGTAGCTTTGAATTAGTTTAATCTACACTTTATTTAGCTTAATTTACACTTAATTTAGCTTAATTTACTTTCAATTAGTTTCTTAAAGTGTTGAATTAGCAAGTTTTTGTATTAATTTGTTGTGAAATCTGAAAATCCTAATGTTAGAATTTGGGGAAAGTTTGATTTATTTTTGATTTATATTGAAAATTTGGGTTCAGGATGTTGATTCCTTCCACTTTTGATGAGTGTCTTCGATTTATAAAGATGAGAGCTTGAGTTGATTTATTTCTGATTTGTATTGAAAATCTGGAAACCCTGATTTTTGAATTTGGGGAAAGTTGCCGAAAACACAAAAAATACCTGAGAAGAAGTGTCTTCGATTTGTAAAGATGAGAGCTTGAGTTGATAAAAAAAAGGAGAAAGAAGGTGATGAATTGGGTAAGAATGAAGATGATGAATATTCATAACAAAAAGGAGGGAAGAAGGGAAAGTCAGGGGTAAAATGGGTAGAAAATAAATCATTTAAAAGCCCCTATAAAGATCAACGGCTGAGATTCAATCTTCATAACTTCGGGTCTGTACGTGGTAGTAACCATTAACCGAACCAAGTATAATGGTAGTAATTACAAAGTCGAAAACAATGTGGATGTAAGTTTCAAGTTGGCAATAAACCATGGATGTAATTGTCAATTTACTCTTTTATTTATCCATATTTAAGTGTATGGTAATTACTTTTGAGTAATTAGTGACATTTGTCTAACACTGGTCTAAAAAAACACCGTCTGTCGCAATACTTGCTCAATCTCATATATGAAACTGTCTTATTATTTAAATGTTTTTTTTTTGGTCATTTCAATGATTGTTTAGATAATTCTATTTGGAAATAAATTACAAGTGAGAAAAAAATTTATAATATAATTTTAATATATATAATAGGTTCTTTTTTATTATTTGAAAGGAGTAGAATGAATTTTATTATTCTTTTTGGTTTGGATGTACGATAACATTATACGGAGTATATCTTTATATCCTTATAGTATTTCATCCACAAGCAAAGATTCAATCTTTGGATGTACGATTACCATGTCTTCCTCTTAAAAATTACGGAGTACTCCATAACACCCCAAACTAACTAGGGATGGCAATGGATCAGGTTTGGATCGGGTTTAGCATGATCCAAAACCGATCCACTTCCCTAATGGATCATCGATCCAAATCCATACCCGATCCAAATCCATAACCCTAAAATCCAAATCCGATCCATTATGAAATTTTCATATCCAAATCCATATCCGATCCATAATCCAACCCATAATCCGATCCAAAATCCAACCCAAAACCGGTCTAAATTCAAAATTTCGACATCCTACATCAATTTTTATGATATTTTTCATATATAAAGCTAATATCTCTAACTCACTCTAGAACTCAATATTTTGGATCGGGTTGTGTTTGGATCTAAATTGGATCGGTAATGGATATAGATCGGGTTTTTTGTAATGGATATGGATCGGAATATCCGAATATTCGAGACCCGAAAATTTTGATCCGAAAATTCGAATATCCAATCCGATATTCGAGACCCGAAAATTTTGATCCGATATCCGATCCGCTTTTTTTGGATATCTAATCCGAATTTTTAAAAATTTTGGATAACTGTATCCGAAGTTTATGGATATCGGATATCCGTTGGATATTTAGTTTTGAAATTTCGGATATTCGATATTCGAAAAATATCCGAAAATTAGGGGTCGAGATCTTATGGCTAAATCTAAAATGCAGAAAACTAATAATTATATAAGCAATATAATGTGATATGTGAAAATATTAATACAATCATACTTTAAAGTACATTATCGTACTTAATAGAAAAAAAAAAAAAAAGGAAAAAAATAAACGGGTATAACGATAAATTACTCCCTCTATTTCATTGAAAAAGCCTCATGGGCTTTTTCACAAATTTTAAGGAAAATAAAAAATTAAGGATAATATTGATAGTTTGGTTGAGTGGGGTTCATTTTAAAGATAAAGTGTGTGGTATTTTGGTAAAATGAATATATTAATAGGGGTAAAAGTATTATTTTAGTTGTATAAAATTGTCCTAAATAGTAATGAAATTTAAATGGTGAAATTCTTTGAAAAAGGAAAGTGGAAATTTAATTGGTGAAATAGAGGGAGTAACATTTTATTTATGCAATTGCGTTATATGAGTATCCAAATGGATATCCGCACCTAATCCGAAACTTGGATATCCGAACTACGTGTTTATCTGATTCCAAAAGCTATACGGATAGCCTGGTAGGTACAGCTGTGCCAAAATTGGCTTCATTCCAAGAGGTAGAATCTAGCTGTGCCAAAATTGGCTTGATTCTGAAATCAACGAGTAGCAAAATATTCAAAAGCCAACGCATAATCAACATATCAACAAAGATCAATTTCCATTCAACAATAAGTTTCGACCACGATGAACATATCAACACAGATCAATTTCCATTTAAACCAAAGTTCCGAGTTCCGACAGTAACGACCTTACACAAGATCTACTCTGAAACGCCACTACCACATTTCCAAGACACCTTATTTATGACTTCCGACTCGAAAAACAGACATTAAAGATACTCCAAAAACCCGAAACCAAAACACTAATCAGTAGTCAGCAGTCGTAAAACGCCCTAAAACTCAGTTAACCTGCACCTGGAAAACATCCTTCCTTTCTTCCTCCTTAACTTTCGGCACAACAACCTTCAGCACACCGTTCTTCATCTCCGCCTTAATCCCGTCAACCTTGTACACATTCGGTGTCAGATCAATGCGACTCGAGTACCTCCTCCGACTCTCCTCGTCTTCTGTTTCCTTCTCGCCCTCGCCTTTGATCACCAGTGTACTCTCCTCGACTGAGACTTTCACGTCGTCTTTGCCTAGCCCTGGCATGTCGACTTTGAGGTGGAGTGCTTCGTCGTCTTCACGGATGTCCCAGCCTCGGCGGGTGGCCATGGGGCCCACAGCAGCGCGGTTGGAGGTTACGTACGGGTTGTCAGTGAGCTGGTCTATTAGGTTGATCAGTTGGCCCACGCTTCGTGTCGGAGTGAATGGATCAAACACTTCTGTTACGAAACACAAATCGAATGTCAAATTATGAAATTCGTAAAATGTTTCGAATCAAATTTAACCGTAAGACAGACGAGAAATAAAATTACTGTAAAATCATCTCACTGAAAACTTGTAGAAACAAAATTAGCAACAAATTTAGAAATTCAGAAGATAAATTTCAAATTAAAATCATCACGTAGAACAGTAAACCTAACAATTACAAGTCAAATTTAACATTTCGCACAATTAATCAACTCGTAACAGTTTACATTAACATCAAATTAAAACTAGAATTATCGAAACGAAGATAAATTACAACAGCATTCACATAAAAATTTATGAAAACAAAATTAGCAATTAAATCAAGAAATTCACATGATATTTCAATTCAAAATCATGTTTGTAATAAATCTGACAGTTACAGATCATAATCAACAATCGCGCACACAATTCTATGGTGAAATAATGAGAATAAAACTAGAAATCAACAGAAAATAATGAAAAAACAGTTCGCAGAGAAATCATCATATTAAAACTAGAGATCAATACAACTAAACACAATCAATTACTCCGCAAAATCACAATTAATTTAGCAAAATGTAACGAATTAAAATCAACGCAAAAGATACGAAATAACAGAGTAAATTTACGCGAGAAAAATCAGAGTAATTAATTTCAGCAAATTACGACATAGAGCGAAAGAACAACTACCTGCGAAAAATCCAGGAAATTCACGGCCACGGCGAGAAAGAGCAGTCCTCTCAGAGCGGTCGTCGTCGTGGTCGTGGTCGTCATCATCAACTCTAGTCATCTGAGTGTTAGTGTTGAAGAAGCGCGTGGCAGACACGGCGCGTAATGGTCGGAGAATGTTGCCGGAGACGACATTACCGCCGGAGAGTCGTCGGAGAATTGCAGAGGACGCCATTGTTGAGAACAATTGAGAACTTTTGATTTTGATTTGATTTAATTTGATTTGATTTGATTTGAGGTGAGTGTTTCTTGAGGAAGAGGAAACAGTGGGGGGGTTTATTTATAGTGGGGGAGGTGAAGAAAGAAGAAGGGTTTATGGAAGGGTTTAGAAAGATGGGGAAGCTTCTGGAAATATGTTTTTTTGATAACGAGATATTTTTGGAGGTGATGATGATGGAGGAGAAATGAGAGTGGATTGTGTTGGGCCGTTATGGGCTGCATGTGTGGGTTTGGAATAGTGTTCTAGACGATTTTGTGATTTATCCCATCATGTAGTAAAGTCTTTTTTTTTTTTTTTTTTTTTTTTTTTTTTGGGACTGAATTTATAAGAGTTAAGCTAAATTTAAAGGAGTTGAATTAAATTATAAGAGATGAAATTAAACTGAAAATAACAGGGCCTAAAGAGTAGTATAACTTAGGAAAGATCGTCTTTTATTAAGAAAGTGAAAGAGCTGTCTCTAGATGCATAAAAAGTGAATATATTTAGGTCGTTAGTGTTATTTTTTTTTTTTTTTTTTATTAAATCATGACCAGTTTTATATATATTTATAATGGTCACGATGTATTCAATAGTAGTCATCATTAGCCTAAATGTGATTCATTTTTAAGCATCAAAAGACTAATTTTTCATTTTCTTAATGAAACACGATCTTTTATAGAACTTATTTTTGGAGGTGATGATGATGATGATGATGCTGATGATGGAGGAGAAATGAGAGCGGGTTGTGTTGGGCCGTTATGGGCTGCATGTGTGGGTTTGGAATAGTTGAGAGTGTTCTAGACGATTTTGTGATTTATCCGTAGTAAGGCAATGTTCTTTTCGGCGTTTTGGGGCTGAATTTATAGGAGCTGAGTTGAACTTATAAAAATTAAACTTATAAGGACTTAAGGTCAGTGTAAATTAAAGTTTAATGGGGTTATAGGAGCTGAACTTATTAAAGTTGAACTTATAGGAGCTGAACTGAATTTATAAGAGTTGAGATGAATTATAAGAGTTGAAATTAAGTTGAATTATAAAAGCTTAAGAATATCAATGATAGGTAATAACTAGAAGAATATTATTAACTATTCATCATTCGTTTCATCCATCATTTACCCGTCATCCATTTAAGTCAAGTATTCATCCAACTTTTTAGGTTGGAGTGGATCGGATTTAAGAGTTCGGATGAAATTTTTATTTTTCCATCATAACTTAGAAATAAAATGACTTATAAAGACAGGACCTAAAGAGTAGTAGATCTTAGGAAAGACCGTCTTTTATTAAGAAGTGAAAGATTAGTTTCTAGATGCATAAAAAGTGAATATAGTTATTGTTAGTGATTACTTTTTTTTTTTTTATTAAATCATGATCGGTCATTCGGTTGTATATATGTTTATAGTGGTCACGATGTACTCAATAGTGGTCACCATTAGCGTAAATGTGGTCAATTTTTAAGCATCAAAAGACTGGTTTTTCATTTTCTTAATGAAACACGATATTTTTTTAAGCCTTAATGTGGAGTAAAAGTGTAATACCCGGTATTTTTAGTAGGTGGTAATATTAATAAGTAAAATAGTAGTACTAATAATAATATCAACAATAACAACAACAACAACAAATAGTAATAATAATAATAATAATAATAATAAGAGTCAAATAGAATAGACCCAAATAGGACCCAAACAAAACCCTCACCCAAACAAAAATCGACCAAACAACAAAAACAAAAAAAAAAAAAGATAATAAAAAAAAGAGAGGAGAAGAGTCGGGCATCATCTTCATTCATCATCACCAATTCTTCTTCCACCATCACCATCCTCTTTAGCCACTACCATCACCACCATTCACGTGCCACCGCCGCCGCACTTGACACCACCACCGCGCCATCACCATCGTCACCGTACCACCGCCGTTTCTTCTTTTAATTTCTCGGTTGTTTCGTTAGGGTCCGTTTTTGGGGTCGATTTTTGGGTGTATTTGTCGGGATTTCAAGTTTCAACCTTGTTACTCGAGTTGTTAAAGGTATAATTCGTAGTTAATCGTTTTATTTTAATTTTTCGTCAAACCCTAACCCTAGAAATTGGGGGTTTTCGATTTATAGCCTATTTTATTGAATTAGTTTGTTAATTAGCTAGTTTTAAGGTAGTATTTGATAGTATAATGGTTTATTTGTAGAGCACAGTTTCGTAGAGGAGCGGTTTTGACAATTTTTGCATTCTTGAACCTTCTAATTCGAGGTAAGTTTGATATAATAGCCTAACTAAGCTTTGAATTGGCCTTAATAGTGTGGTTGGATGTTGTTGGTGGAGCTTAAATGAGTTTTGGTTATTTGATACTTGGAAATTCTTGGCTTGAGTTATTCTTTGTATATCCTTGATCATGTTAGTTTGAATATCCTTATACATTGTCGACATTATGTGATTCATGTGTTAGTGTGGGTTGTTCATGCTAGTGTGGAACCTTGATATGATCGTGAAAAGTGTTGTGATATTATGATATGTTGGTGGTTATAATTATATATGCGTTGGTTGTTAAATTTTTCATGATGGAGATGTTGCGGAGATGTGTAATTGTATAAGGGCCCTTGATGGGGTCGTTGGGTTGTGAGATTTAGGGGTAGGCCCCACGGGGGCTTACCCGTGGTCCGATTGATCACGGACCCGCCTGAGTTCTCCTCGTAGGGGTTAGTCCTACGAGGGGTGTGCACACTCGGAACGAAGGGATTCTAGAGAGTATGTGATTGAGTACCGAGATTGTTATGAGTTTGGATGGCTTGAGTTGGTGTGTGAAAAGTGGAATAATATTATAATTGTTTCGTTGGTTATAAAGGTGTTTCTGCTCTACAGGTTGCCTTGGTATCTTATTAGTTCTCTTTTTATCTATAATATGTTGTTGTTGTTGTTGTTGTTGTTGTTGTTGTTGTTGTTGTTGTTGTTGTTGTTGTTGTTGTTACGTCTTTATGGAGCCTTTGTAAGATTATTTTGGGATTGTTGGTGTTGTTATTGCTCCGTTTTGGCTTTTGTATCTTTCTTACTCGACCTTTGATTGACGTGTTTGTTGTTGTATGTTTTAAAACCCGCTGGCCAAAACTTTTCTTTGGTGGCCTGCTACGACCCAATTGGAATTTCCGTCCTTTTGGTGAGCAGTTTAGGATCAGGTACTTACGATGATGTATGGATGCCGGGTTGCATGCGCGGGTTGGAGTGAGCGACCAGTCCTAGATGCAGCGGTGTAGCTATCGTTTTTGGGAGCATCCGTTTTTGATACTCACTTTTGGACTCACCTAGTTTCCACTTTTAGATTCTTTTTCGCTTTGGTTTTACCACGCTTGTGTGGATGTTGGAGTTGTGGTCACCTTTCGAGTGATCGGTTTACACCAGTTTCTTTTGTTTTCAGTTTATCATTTTCGTTTTATTAGGTCAAAACAGGTTGTTGCGTTCTCACGTGGACTTGGCTTCAGTCATGTCCTTGTGACACTCTCATTTTGCCGAAATTAGATTTGGCTAAAGTGGGGGTGTTACAAAGTGGTATCAGAGCGACGATCCTAAAATGAACTTTAAAATGAATTCTAAAATGAATGTTAAAATGAATGTAGGAGTAATAAAATGAATCTAGAGGTCATAGGAGTAATAAAATGAATGTAGGATTAATAAATTAAAATGAACCCCGGGAAGTGGATCGAGGAGTCAGTCAACACTGAGGCCAAGGAGACGTCCTGAAGCCGAGGTTGGGAGACGTCCCTAGAGAGACTAACACTTGTGAAGCTAAACGGTTAACCACGTGGTAAGTTTGAGCGAGGTTGGGGTAGTTTAGTGGGGATACGTTATTATGTGATCTTGAGATGAATGCTTGTGAGTTTGATGCTGATATAAGTAATGTTATAATATGTTAAGGAATTGTTATACTTATACGAGTTGATGTAACGATGTAATGATGATGGCATGTATGAGTATGGTTATGATGGATAAACGTTGTTGAGTCTATTATGATCATGATTTGTTTAGTTATAGAAGATGTATATGTTTAATGTTTTATATATGTATATGTAAGTTGGGATGTTGTAATCACATGATGGAGGAAAGACATGGGACGTTATGGTCACTAGAGATACTTTATTGTGCATTTTGAGGAACTATGGAATTGTTTGTTGCTAAATATAATTTTATATTGTTGTGGTGGAACTGTGGCATTGCTTTCATTATACTTAATACATGTGTGTCTAATGTATGAATATAATTTCCATGGACATGTCTTGTTATGATATTATTTGTCGTAGAACTGTCGCATTGCTTTGATTATACTAATGGTTGCTTGTGCTGAAGTATCATAATTGAGATGTGCATGCTGTATCGTTTTATCGATGATTAAGAGTTCTTCTGTGTGACAATTGTTTGAAGCTCGATAGAATGGCAAATTGTAGTATGGTGAGATTGGTATATCGATGATAAAATGAGGATGATATGAAAATGATGTGGAAGTGGATGTGGTACGATAAGAAATGATGAGAACGAGAAATATATGAAAGAAACCGTTGCGAGTACTTAGTTCAGTTTTGACTGTGCGTCTTAGTGTGTCGTGACTCGTTGGATGTGAAAATGATGTGTATGTCATGTGATTCCATATTGTGAGGTGCGTTCTATTAGTGACTGTGTACAGGGTAAGCACGTATAGGTCATGTAGCTGTTGCTCGTGCTATGTCCTTGTTCTGTTGTCTACTTGTTGCTGCTTTGTGTGACAGGTCATGTTTCCATTTTAGGTGTGCTCGAGTGGCTGAGTTTTGATTAGGCTTTTGCAAAGGGTTATATAATGATTTGGATATGACTGAATGTGATTACTAATGATTTGAAATTATGATCATGAGTGGGTGCATGAATGAGAAGTATATTCTGTGACCTATGGCTGGTGATTATTGTTGTTTGTGTAAACATGAAGATGATATGTTGTGCATTGTAAAGTATACGGACCGTAGTGATGTATGTTGTGTCATATGATGGGTGTTGTGAAAGGTGATGAATGCTTAGCTATGTTGTTTAAGATGTTTGTCGATGTCTCGCTTTACGTTAGATGATGTGGAATACGCAGATATTAGGTCGTTATTCCGAATACAATGAGTTATTTATCGGAGTAATTAATTGTGTGGTTTATGTCTTGATGATTCTTGGTGACCTAGGTTAAAACTTGTACGGTCTTTGAAACGTGTGCATCCGAATTTTGAAATTTGTTGTGGGTAGTACGTACTATAAAACGTGTTAGCTAAGATATTTGTATGCTATGCGCTAGTCATGAGTATAAGTAAGAACTCAATTGAGATAGTAAAAGTATAGATAAGTACTACATTGGATATAACACATACGTCTTGGGGTATTCTATGTGTGAACGTTATGCGTGAGCTTGAGTTAGGGAGTTAAGTTCCAACATAGTTGTCTAGTTACATGACCAAGTGTTTGAATAAGGTACACTATAGTGTCCCGTGACTAGAAGTAGAAGTTGATGTGGGCATAGTCGATGTGAACAATTTATGTGTGGTAATGAGGAAATGATTTGCATGGGGCATTGATGTGATTTTAGGGTATTCGGTGAGAATTAGGATAAGAGTTTACGAAAAGGTATAAAAGGATAAATCAGGGATTAAAATTAGCTGTATAGGAACACCGCAATCAAAGGCATGAGAAGTGTGAGGAGTCGACAGCGTCGTTAACATCAAATAAAGTTTAATTGGTTACAGGCAAATCAGTTTTTGGAGTCTAAGGAAACAAAAGGCTAATAATGAGGTAGTAACATCTAATACAAGTACCTAGGTTCGCGAGGGAGAATAGAACTAAAGGCATAGTTTTGGGTGCTAAGTTAATTGTTATATTATTTGAGAACAGGAAGTAATGGAATAGGCAAGAATTTTGATAATGATTACGACGAAAAAAGACGTTGGAAGTGATGGATTGAAATATGTATGAGCTTTAAGCTAAATGAAGTGTGTATATGCATGAATTCAATCGAGTTGACTAAAGGCATGTATAAATATGATACAGTGATACACGGTGATTAAGTAAATGTTCTTGAGTAGATTTAGGAGAAAAGCAGAGGTAGATATTCGGGTTTGCGCAAGTAATAGAATATGATAGCGATAAGCGTATCGGGGATCTTGACCCGCGAGTAAGACAGGAACTAAGAACTGAGTTGACAGATAATATAAAATAAACCGAAGGTTTGGAAGGAAGTTAAGGATAAGGGTGTAAACGAACAACAAGAGTGATACGTTGAGAGTTAGCTGGTACTAATAAGACAGGCTGAGCGTACAAGAGGTTGCATGGATATGAGGTATTAAATGACTGTTGTTATAAGCCTTGTGAGAATCTAGGAAGTAACGAGTAAACTTGGTAATAGAGGACATTTGGGAAATATATGTTTCGAGGAAATAGTCATACACGTGTTATGGTTGCTAAATGCATGGATGTGAGGTAAGTTATAACTAAGTGATGGAAGTGCTTAGAATCTTATGGTCACTAAGGTATATATATAGGGGTACCTTGAGATAGTCTCGAGTTTTATACACCATAGAATACCTTAATATATGCGTTAGGTGCCACGGTCAAGAGCTATAATAAACAACAAGGATAGAGTGTGCTTAATATATCCAAGAGCTTGGTAGTTGTCACGAGTGTCAAGATTATGCGAAATAGCTGATGCTAGTGTTTTGAGTATTTATGATAGTGAGTGAAAAGTAATGGTATGAGTAGTACAGAGTACTATGTTTGAATGAAAATGAGTAATATGTTCTGTTAGTACGTGTATTGACGGGTATGAGAAATAAGGTCATGTGTGCGAATTATAAAGAATGTTGGTTGAAACTGGGGTTACCCTTGGGAATGAGAGAATGAGTAAGTCAAGCTAAACACGGGATTTCTGTTATATGAGGAGAGTTAGGATATGAGCGAAAAGTTATAAAAATGCATGATGTAATCAATCAAGTAGGACTGTGCACCGGGTCAGAACCGGACCGGACCGGCGCACAACCGGAATGGTCCGGAACCGGTATCTTGGAAATACCCTAGCCCTAAAACCGGACCTGTTCTTAAAAGTCTTGCCCGAAAACCGGACCTGTTGGAACCGGGTCGGTCCGGTTTTATACGCATGAGACCGGATTCACGTAGTCTGCTTTATTTGTGTAATTTGTGTAGGACATGCATAATGCATGAGAAGTGAGGACATGAGGTGCCTGCTTTACTTATATATAATAATCACTCCTACTTATTTAAGCAAGCAAACATATGTTTCACAAAAGAGATAAAAAATTAAAAATAATCAAAATTTAATCCAACAAAAGTCTACCACAAGTCAAATGCAAACAAAAACAAAAGATGTTGAGTCTGTGAAGTTTCCACTCATTATCCTTTTGTGAAGTTTCCACTCATTATCAATAAAGTGAGCTGTAAGACACATATAATTGATCCTTTGAATAGATGTCCAAGTATCAGTTGTCACACAAATTCTTTGGCACGAACTAACAAACATCTCTTTCAACTTCAACTTTTGATCTAAATAAAGACCAACACAATCACGAGTAACAGTAGTGCGTGAGGGTATATGAAATCTAGGACAAGCAACACTCATCAAATGTCTAAATCCATCTTTTTCCACGTGGCTAAATGGCAATTCATCAACAATAATCATGTAAACTAATGCATCTCTAACATCTTTTAAATTTATAGTCCCATATTTCAACTTACCCTCACCCTCTTCACCATCCTTATCTAACTCTCCGGGCTCGAAGAAGAGTTCTGATTGTTTTCCTTTACCTTTATTAGCAGGGTTATGAACACATCTTTCCCAATGTACTTTCACATTTTTTGACCCATTAACATTAGAATCGGCAGCAAATGTTTTATCACAAAACTTACACTCAGCACGAAGAAATCGCACACCTTCAGAATCTTCCAACACATACTCCATGAAGTACTCCCAATATTCTGCCCTTCGTTTGCTTTTTCGACTGATATACATACGACCTTCAGTAAGCTTTTTCCCCGATGGCAGTTTGCTTTGCAGCTCATCAATTTCTTCTTTAGTAAGTACACGTGTATCTGTCGAATTGTCTGATAGCAATAGTGAATGAACTGATCTCTTACTTTTGATTGAGCTCATCTGCGAAAAATATTATTCCCAAATCAACAAAACATATGACTATTTGAGTACATAAAAAATTGTAAAGAGAGTAGATAGAAATGCACAAACTTACGTTTGAAGAAGATTGAGTATATGAATCCGTGGTATCCGTGATTGTACTGATAAAGAAATAAAAGCGATTAATTCCAAGTTACCAATAAATTAAAACTGATTGAACACAAAGATTAAAAATATGGGCAGTGGGGCAAAATATTTCAAACTTGTTTCTTGCATTATGTAGTAATGTAGTAGATAATTAATTTAGAAGTCAATTCAAAGCTAAAGTGAATTAGTCAACACTCAATATTAATTCGTACTACTTTTAATGTGTGTGCATGTATTACTGCCATCACTTTGAGTTTATGTGTCACAAATTCACAAATCACAATCATGAATCATCCATGGATTAATTGCTTAATGAACAATGAAATATATAGTATAATAAATAAAAAGAATATAAAAGAACAAGTTACCTTTAAAAGTTGGAGAATTATATGATGGTTGATGATTGAGTATGTGAGTAATGTGATTATGTGAGGAAAAAAAAACTAACGTACAGTATGTTAAAAATTTATTACTTAAATACAGAAGACTAGAAGAGAAGAAGTCAGAGTCTCATAATATTTTTAGGGTTACAAAAAAATATACTCTTAGAGATTATAGGCTAAAATAACAAAATATATCCATAAAAAAAGGAAAAGATATTATTGATGCAGTTAAAAGACTTCCTGTATTATAGGAGTATAGCAGCAAGAAAAGTATCAATGACAGAATATGGAAAGATTTTATTTTGTGAACTCTCAAAATTTACTCAAAACGGTCCATTCCGGGTGGACCTGTTGGAATCCGGTTTTCGACCAAACCGACCCGGAACCCGGATTTGATGAAAACTAAGGACCGAAGACCGAACCTGATAGCATCAGGTCTAACCCTAGACCGGACCGGATCAACCGGTTCAGGTCCAAATTCCGGTTCAACCGGTAAAATGCGCACCCCTACAATCAAGTATTAGCGCTAGATAGATAACGAGAGTTGCAATAAAAGAAATAGGTGATGTGCAGAAGTTGGAAAAGGGTAATATCTGAATTGTAAGGGGACGTAGATGTTACTTAGGATGAGGAATGTAAGGGGATTAGTACTTATTGGGTTTAAAGTTTGGTGATAATGTTAGCAATTTGTGTCTAGAGATAACTGAAGAGTGATGATGATATAGACTATCAGCCGAGTACAATGATAAGAAAATCTTGAATATAGAAACCCGTGTAAGTTGGAGTTGAATAGAATACCATGGTGCGTAAGAATAGAATGTCATAATGGTGTGAGGATAAGGTAGGGAATCTTTTGAGAATGTTGTGATTATAGCAAGCTAAGAGGCAAACAAAAAGGTGGTGAACATCAAATCGATGGTAGACGGACTGGTTACTCTTAGCAAGGTGTTGGTTTGAAAGATAAAAGAAGTGGAGTTAGATAATAGCAAAACCGTATCTTCGAACTTAAGTTAGCCTTCTGAGCTACTAGTATTTAGTCGTTGTCATGATAGTATGCTAATTACAATATATGAGTATGGAAATGTAAGGTTTGTGTTACACAAGATCGATAGTATATTTATAGTCTTGTGATGTTTGTAATGTACGCAGAAATGCAGTGTTTTGTGGATTTCATTTACGCTTCTAGCAAAGTTGTATGACGTAGGGCGTCAAGAACCAGTTAGCTGAAATGTGGAGTGTCTGCCATAAGTTATAGGGCATGTTTGAAGTGTTACTGTAGTTCTTTAGAGGGAAAAATACAGTGTTGCATATTCAGTTTAGTTATTTTTTTTTTTTTTTTTTTTGTTTTGTTTTGTTTTGTTTTGTTATGTGTAGTTTCTTCTATGCCACCATTGGTGTTCTGTTGTTCGACTAGAGACTGTTGAGCCTGGTTGTTTGTTACGCGGACGTAACTCTTTTTTTTTTGGGGGTTAGGAACATCGCGCCTCGATTCTGTTATGTTTTATATTGTGTTATACATATTTTCTAGCTGGTTATTCAATTAGAGAATTTAGAGCCCTTAGGTTAAGCAGTAGAGTTTTGACATGATGTTGAGTAGGATTACATTATGAGTCGAGTTGAGTTATACTTAGTTTTGATTTCGATTCTGTTGGCGTGAGTTGTGGAACTTCGGGACGAAGTCCTTTTAAGGAGGGAAGGCTGTAATACCCGGTATTTTTAGTAGGTGGTAATATTAATAAGTAAAATAGTAGTACTAATAATAATATCAACAATAACAACAACAACAACAAATAGTAATAATAATAATAATAATAATAAGAGTCAAATAGAATAGACCCAAATAGGACCCAAACAAAACCCTCACCCAAACAAAAATTGACCAAACAACAAAAACAAAAAAAAAAAGATAATAAAAAAAAGAGAGGAGAAGAGTCGGGCATCATCTTCATTCATCATCACCAATTCTTCTTCCACCATCACCATCCTCTTTAGCCACTACCATCACCACCATTCACGTGCCCCCGCCGCCAAGACTTGACACCACCACCGCGCCATCACCATCGCCACCGCATTCACCGCCGTTTCTTCTTTTAATTTCTCGGTTGTTTCGTTAGGGTCCGTTTTTGGGGTCGTTTTTGGGTGTATTTGTCGGGATTTCAAGTTTTAACTTTGTTACTCGAGTTGTTAAAGGTATAATTCGTAGTTAATCGTTTTATTTTAATTTTTCGTCAAACCCTAACCCTAGAAATTGGGGGTTTTCGATTTATAGCCTATTTTATTGTATTAGTTTGTTAATTAGCTAGTTTTAAGGTAGTAGTTGATAGTATAATGGTTTATTTGTAGAGCACAGCTTCGTAGAGGAGCGGTTTTGACATTTGTGCTTTCTTGAAACTTCTAATTCGAGGTAAGTTTGATATAATAGCCTAACTAAGCTTTGAATTGGCCTTAATAGTGTGGTTGGATGTTGTTGGTGGAGCTTAAATGAGTTTTGGTTATTTGATACTTGGAAATTCTTGGCTTGAGTTATTCTTTGTATATCCTTGATCATGTTAGTTTGAATATCCTTATACATTGTCGACATTATGTGATTCATGTGTTAGTGTGGGTTGTTCATGCTAGTGTGGAACCTTGATATGATCGTGAAAAGTGTTGTGATATTATGATATGTTGGTGGTTATAATTATATATGCGTTGGTTGTTAAATTTTTCATGATGGAGATGTTGCGGAGATGTGTAATTGTATAAGGGCCCTTGATGGGGTCGTTGGGTTGTGAGATTTAGGGGTAGGCCCCACGGGGGCTTACCCGTGGTCCGATTGATCACGGACCCGCCTGAGTTCTCCTCGTAGGGGTTAGTCCTACGAGGGGTGTGCACTTTAACGAAGGGATTCTAGAGAGTATGTGATTGAGTACCGAGATTGTTATGAGTTTGGATGGCTTGAGTTGGTGTGTGAAAAGTGGAATAATATTATAATTGTTTCGTTGGTTATAAAGGTGTTTCTGCTCTACAGGTTGCCTTGGTATCTTATTAGTTCTCTTTTTATCTATAATATGTTGTTGTTGTTGTTGTTGTTGGTGGTGTGGGTGTTGGTGTTGTTGTTGTTGTTGTTACGTCTTTATGGAGCCTTTGTAAGATTATTTTGGGATTGTTGGTGTTGTTATTGCTCCGTTTTGGCTTTTGTATCTTTCTTACTCGACCTTTGATTGACGTGTTTGTTGTTGTATGTTTTAAAACCCGCTGGCCAAAACTTTTCTTTGGTGGCCTGCTACGACCCAATTGGAATTTCCGTCCTTTTGGTGAGCAGTTTAGGATCAGGTACTTACGATGATGTATGGATGCCGGGTTGCATGCGCGGGTTGGAGTGAGCGACCAGTCCTAGATGCAGCGGTGTAGCTATCGTTTTTGGGAGCATCCGTTTTTGATACTCACTTTTGGACTCACCTAGTTTCCACTTTTAGATTCTTTTTCGCTTTGGTTTTACCACGCTTGTGTGGATGTTGGAGTTGTGGTCACCTTTCGAGTGATCGGTTTACACCAGTTTCTTTTGTTTTCAGTTTATCATTTTCGTTTTATTAGGTCAAAACAGGTTGTTGCGTTCTCACGTGGACTTGGCTTCAGTCATGTCCTTGTGACACTCTCATTTTGCCGAAATTAGATTTGGCTAAAGTGGGGGTGTTACAAAAAGTGTAAAACCATCAATGTGAGAAAGTCTTGATAAAGAAAAAAGGAAACGAGTAGAAACAAAAATTGTGATTTTATTTTGATCGTGATCATTATAGATTAAAATGTGATGTGATTTATTTTCGATCGACTAATTGTGGTCACGATATATTGAATAATAATCACAATTAGGCTAAATATTATTGTCACTTTTTGCATAAGGACTCGTCTTTCAAAAAAAAAAAAAAAAAAAGTGAAAGACAATTTTTTTTAATTTGGTTGTTTGTCCACATTTTAATTTGTGAAGAAGCAAAAAAAATATTTTTACTTGGCTTGTACTCCGTAACAATTTTTAATCCAATACAAGACAAATCTATCAGTAATACATGTAATTATAGCAACTCTGTGCAATGTTGTTAGGATTGAGATTCTACTTTTAATCGATTGCGTAGATAAGATAAAAATCGGTAGAATTAGATTATAAGATAATACAATCCTACAGACTAATTAATATAGTTTTTTTATTCGGTAAATTTATATATTTCAAGAATTAAAAAAAAAAAAAATCATTTATAAATTTGGACATTTGAATATCAATAATTAGTAATGGTTGCATTGTAATGAACATGTTTCTACAACGTAGTCAGAATAGTATTAAATCATTAATCCAGCCGTCCATCATTCGTTTCATCCGTCATCCATTTAAGTCGGGTTTTCATCCGGCTTTTAAGGTCGGGGTGGATAGGATTTAAATGGGTTCAGGTGAAATTTTTCTTCTTCCATCATAACTTAGAAACAAAACAAAATGACTTATAAATAGGGCCTTGATCTTGGCAGAGGAGCGCGATGGTTGGGCTGAGGAGCGGTCTGAGCTCGCTGGGATTATGAGTTCGCTGAACTATTTTACTTTTTCTTATTTTCCTTTTCCTTTATGAAAATTGTTGAGACCACCATATTTTGATTTTCTATTCTTTCAAATACCTAATTTCCTTTTTTTTTTTTTTTTTTTTTTTTTGCAATTTTATTTAATTTTAATGTAGGTCCAATTTACACACATTTTTTTTTGTAATGTCTTTGTTACGATTTTCAAAATTTACAAAAATTTCATTTTTCATCCTATAAACTTTTGAAATTTTATCGAATACCCAAAAAAAAAAAAAAAAAAAAAACCAAATTAAATGATGATAATTCCCTTTTTATTACCACGATCATCTAAATTTCGTTTTGGTTGACAGCTATACACAATATGGAGTACTACGGAGTACGGAGTACAACATTTTGCACTTGACTACCACCAATACCAAATCACTAACCATAGTTAACGTTACGGTAACTCCATTTTTACCCTGGTTAAAAATTTTCGTACTACACACTACACAGTACTGGAGTTGGTGGAGTACGAGTACTATTTTACACATTTTAACCCCCCATTTTACTCCCAATGTTTTTCATTTCCCTTTTCGTTTTCACCGTAATTCAGTAAAAAAAAAAAAACACTGAGAAAGAGGAAACGAAAATGATTTACCGTTTACCGATGATGGGTTTTTCGACAGCGTTGACACGTGTCACTTTACGTCGAAACGCCGCCGTCGACGGGTCTAAGATTGTGTCTCTGCTGGGGTCCACCGGAAGTCCACGTCACTTTTCCGGCCACTTTTTTCCATTGATTTGTGGTTAATATACTTACTGCATTTATTAATTTAATTATTTTCTCTCCTTTTTTTTTTTTTTTTTTTTTTTTTTTTGTTTGTTGGTTTTACTATTTTTTAATATGTCTTCATTTTATGAAGTTAAATGTTTGTTTTACCCTTTAAAATATTTTGTTACGGTAAATGTTATGTAAGGATTGTGTGAAACTGTTAATTAAATTATGGAATAATTTTTGTGGTAAATAGTCGTTGATATTATCTTGAAATCGACGGTAAATTATTCTGGTAAATGATATTTTGATGCTTGAAAAAAAAAAAAAATGTTTGGGTGCCTTGAATAATATTTTGATGTTGTCATGTTGAGTAAAGTTTGCCGTTTTAACATGTATGGTGGTTAATTTACGATTAAAAGATGAAAAATGTTTGTTTTCGGCCTTCATACGCTTTTTTTATGGCAAATGTTGTGTTGAGTAAAGTTTGTTGTTTGTCTGTTTAACGTGTACGGCGGTTAATTTACGATTAAAAGATGGAAAAATGTTTGTTTTTGGCCTTCATACGCTTTTTTTATGGTAAATGTTGTGTTGGACAAAGTTTGTTGTTTGTGAGTTTAACGTGTACGGCGGTTTATTTACGATTAACAGCTGAAAAATGTTTGTTATCGGCCTTCATATGCTTTTTTTATGGAAAATGTTGTGTTGAGTAAAGTTTGTTGTTTGTCAATTTAACGTGTATGGCGGTTAATTTACGATCAAAAGATGAAAGAAAAATGTTTGTTTTCGGCCTTCATACGCTTTTTTTTTATAGCAAAAGTTGTGTTGGGTAAAGTTTGTTGTTTGTCGGTTTAACGTCTACGGCGGTTAATTTACGATTAAAAGATGACAAATGTTTGTTTTCGGCCTTCAAACGCCTTTTTTTTAAAGGCAAATGTTGTGTTGAGTAAAGTTTGTTGAGTAAAATTTGTCGATTTAACCTGTACAACGGTTAATTTATGATTAAAAGATGAAAATGTTTGTTTTCGCCCTTTAAACGTTTTTATTAAGGCAAATGTTTTGTAAGGATTGTGTGACCGAACTAATTTTTGTGGTAAATGATCGTTAATATTAATCCTTGCTTGGTTGAAATCAACGGTAAATATTTTGGTAAATGGTCATGATATGCGCGCCTGTGAAAAAAATAAAATGTTTGGGTGCATTGAATAACATTTTAGATTTAGATGTTGTCATGTTGATAAAGTTTCTCGGTTTTACTTGTATGAGTGTATGACGTAATTTACGATTAAAAGATGATAATATTTGACACGTAACTAAATGTAATGTGAGATTAAATATATAGAGTGGCCAATTATGGCTAAAATATGAGTACCGCAACTCTGCAAGTAGTGTTAGAGTATAAAACCGTTTTTAGATCTTCAATCATGAGCTTAACGCCTTCACCTTTTGGTTCAGTTGGTTTATGACATGTAGTAAGTATATTGTACATTTGTTCTCGTCAAGTTGGTTTCTGACAAGTAGTAAGTATATTGTAATCGTCATTATTGAGTAGTATGAGTACATTGTTTGTACCATTTTTTTTTTTTTTTTTTTTTTTTACTGAGTAGTGAGTACATTGTTACCGAGTTTATGTTGGACGCAAGTAGTTCGTTATACGTATTACATTTACGTATACAATGTTCTTTATTGATGTTTGTCTTTTGGACGAAAGAGAAAATACTCGTTATCATATTTGATGGTTAATTAGTTAATTGTCTTAATATATTGATTTGTTCATCATGGAAGAAGAATTTAATTAGCATATTGCTTTGGTTTGGCATGTTTTCGTAAGAATTTATTCAACTTAAAACCGATCTTAAGCCTTGTTATGACTTTTAAACCTAGCAGAAGAAACGGGACCAGCATTCGACTTGAAGCACAAAACTGAGGCATTGCACTTCAAGGTCAAAATGCCAGGGGTCGACAAGAAGAATTTGAAGCTCTACATCAAGGACACCTTCGTGGTTGTTGAGGGAGTCGGAAAGCTCGAACCTGAATTCAAGGAAGATGACGACAAGGAGGACGAAATCCCCAAGACGTACTTTGTGAAGGTCAATTTGAAGCAGTTGCGCTCTTACAAGGTTCACGAAATTGAGGCCGACCTCGCGAAGAATGGAGTTCTCAAGGTAAAGGTTCCTAGAGCGTAGCCCCAAGTAGAGCAGACTGATGTTCAGAGCGTTCAAATTTAAGTAAATGTCGAGTTATTGTGTCGTTTCCCACCAGTTATTGAGTCGAGTTAATAAGTACTCCGTAAGTCTTGGTGAATGAAGACCTTGTGTTTTCTGCACATGAATCTTTGATTTCTTGCTTTGATTTTGCTGGATTATCTGTTAGGTTTACTTTGAACAAGTTTCCATGGTCATTATATGTGATGCAATTGTGTTTGTTAAACTTCATCCTGTGAAGTCGTGATTTGTGTGAAGGGTCGCTTTTCGTATGTGATACTCCGACCTTAAGGGTATTCGACTGGCCTTCACGTGCATCGTATTCGTCCAAATTCTCAAATGAAATTTTTATACACGTAGTAGCATCGTTTGAGCTAGAATTTATAGTTTTTTTTTGTCGTCGTAGTTTATATTTATTGAATTTTGGTGTAAGAATTCCGATGAGTGAGCAAATTTAGATGGTAATGGTCACAAGTCATAACTCATAACCTACAAGAAGTACAATAATGGACTGATATGTGATCAACACTAATGTAATTTGAGGTCACTGTGAGTGTAAAAATTTAACAACTAAATTTTGCATATCGCAACCAATTAACCAAAAGCTAAGTATAACTACAATGGCGACGATCGAAAATTGTACCTCATTCGATTAACTCGAAATACGATGTATGTAACACAATCGGAACTTGAAATACCACTTAAACCAACCTCCATCATGTCCAATCCGTTCTAAACTTCTAATGGTAACATAGCCTACTTGCACATTTGCCAAGACAAATTGCCCGAAAGTAATATCTACAATTATACATTATAGAAAAATATAAAAACAGTAAGTCTTGTGATAGACGGTTTTTTTTAAGACCACTGTCAAACAAGTATTATAAAATACGGAGTACTCAATACCGGATATCATACACATGTGGGTCAAAAAAAAATGATGTAAAAAAATCCGTCTTTTTTAAGACAAAGTGTAGGACAAAAAGATCAAATTAATTGTTTACAGAAGTAGTACTCCGTAAGTGTTTTCAAAAGAAAATTTAAAATGTGAACTAACCATAGTTAACTCCTACGGTAACCATAGTATTACAACACTTTTTTACCTTGACTCCCAGTCTCCCACGGATTCAGTAACCATAGTTAACTCCTACGGTAACTCCATTTTTAACCTTGGTTAATTTTTCCTACTATACACACTAAAAACAATACACTTTATACACTGTACACTATTTCACCCCCATTTTTACTCCCTTTTATTTTTGTCACTTCTCATTTTCACCGTACAATAAAAATTTAAGTGAGAGAAAGGAAACCAAAATGATTTACCGTTTACCGATGATGGGTGTTTTGCCGGCGTTGTCACGTGTCACTTTCCGGCGAGGGTCCGCCGTCGTCGGCAGCTCGATGGGGTCCACCGGACGTCCGCGTCACTTCTCCAGTGACGGTTTCGACAACAATTGCCCATGCAAATATGGTTTTTAATTACTTTATTTTATTTAATTAATTTCTGTCCTTTTTTTTTTCGTTTTAAATTGCTTTTACTGTTAATTTGTTTGGTAAATGGTCATGATGATATGCTTGAGCTAATACGGAGTAATATTTAGATGTTGATTAAGTTTGACGGTTTTACGTGTACGATGGTTAATTTACGATTATAAGATGATAATATTTGACGGATTTACTAAATTTGTGGATCAAATATAAAAAATTTACTCGTATATTGTACTCGTCATTATTGAGTAAATTATTACGTATGTATTTGATTAGCGTATTGGCTTGGTTTGTTTGTTGTTTGATTCGGTTTGGCTTGTTTTCGCAAGAATTTATTCAATGTAAAACCGATCTTAGATCTCGAACCATTAGCTTAAACTTATGCCTAACCCTTGTTATGACTTTTTTTATTTATTTATTGTGGTGAGTAGCACAGGATGTACGATTCGGCCCTAATTTAGGACTGGTGCTGACGGAGAATGAATCGATAACGGCAGCAGCAGTCGAGTTTAAGTACAAAACTGACGCACTGTACATCAAGGCCATAATGCCAGGGGTCGACAAGAAGAATCTAAAGGTCTACGTTGAGGACACGTTCGTGAAAGCTGAGGGAGTTGGAGTGCTCGACCCTGACTTCAAGGGAGACAATGACGAGGAGGACGAGGCCCCCAAGACGTACATGGTGATGGTCAATTTGATGGAGCTGCGCTTTTACAAGGTTCACGAAATTGAGGCCGTGTTCAAGAATCAAGTTCTTAAGGTGAAGGTTCCTACAGCGGAGCCGACTCAAGAGTAGACTGATGATGTTCTGCGCGTTCGTTTCTCACGAAAGAAAGTAACTTTTGGTGAATGGAAGGTCTAGTACTGTTTTCTGCACATGAATTATCTTTGGTTTTCTTGCTTTTGTTGGATGGATTATCTTTTGGGTTTTCGTTGGACAAGTTATCGTGAATAGGGATGAGTTTAACTCGGCTTTTGAAGAGTGGCTTTTCATATATACTTCGTATTTGATACTCCGACATTAGAGTATTCGACTGATCCTCACTTGCATTGTGTTCGCACAAATTCTCGAATAAATTCGTTGTGCACGTAGTTGCATTGTCGGAGCTAGAATTGTTTTCGTTTATTGAATGAATTCGTCAATTGTTATAACATCTGTGAGGTAATAATTAGATTGTGTTAAGACTGTTAGGTCGGAATGATTTCGACTAATGCTTGTTACGACCGTTATTGAAGAGTTCGGTAACAATGGCAACATCCAACAATCGTATGTACTTCATTCATTTAACTCGTAATACGACATACATAACACGATTGTAACTAGAATTACCACTAAAACCAACCTCCATCACCATCCAAAACAGCCTAATATCCGACATACGTAACACAATTGTAACTCGAAATTATTACAACCATTTGAATTCGATTATATGAGTTGTTAAGAATGAAAGTGTATGCGAACGAAGTGCAAGGCGTAACATAGGCTGTATTTTGATATGTTTATGTTGGTAGCTAAGCCTTCTTATCGTTTTTAAATGTGGTGACGGTGATAAGGCAACATAGAATCCATATATACACGGTGCAAGACTACTGCTACTAAGGGAAATCAAGTCACCGATCTCTGCGGCCCCACATGAGAACGAATCGACAGATGACGGGAAGTAGAGCAAACCACAGACCACAGTCGACTTGAAGCAAAAAATTGACGCAAAGCATGCACTTTCAGGTCGTAATGCCTGGGGTCGACAAAAAACAATGTCAAGTTCTACGTCGAGGGCAACTTCTTGGTTGTCAAGGGAGTTAGAGTATACGTGATGAGTCGTGTTTAGTATAGGTTAGCAATGGAGTTTTAGGCCTAATTTAGAGCGTTTTCGGGTGATTAAATGAAGGTTTGTTTGATCTAGGATGAATTGGATTAAACCGTGAATTGTGGCGTTTTGTCATGTTTTGAAGTTAGCTAAGGTGATCACAAGATACGAGCAAGCAAGGAAGAAGCTTGGACAAGAAGAAGAAGCAGCAGAAGAGGGCAGAACACAAGCCGCGAGCGGCCCGCGACCAGCCCGCGACCACCCCGCGAGCTACCTGTTTTCGTGGGCTTCATTTTCCCGCTTTTATTTGTTGGGCTTTGGAGAAACGTCAAAGGTTACTTAAGCAAAGGGTTTCCTTATAACAAGGATTACCATTCATTTTATCATTCACTTTTCATTTTTTTTAGCTTTCACATTATCATTTGCTTCTTCTTATTTTCATTTTCTTAGCTTAAGTTTAAGATCTAGTTTTAGTTTTAGCTTGGAAAATTGGGGGTTTGAAGATCAAACTTTCCATCTCTTTTGTAACCGTCGGTATGAATAACTAATCTCTTTTCTCGGTTTAAGTAATTGAAACGGTTGGTTTTAATTGTGAGTTTGAAAGTTCTAGTCTTTATTTTGATTATTGATTATTGCTCGGTTTTGAATTATTATCTGCGTGATTGATTTGTGATTGCTAGGTGTACAACTAGTCGTCTGATTCATTGCGTATTTGTTAGTTTTGTTAGTTGAACGGTTTACGTTGATTAACTTAACGCTAGTAACGACTAGGTTTAATTGTTGAACGGTTTACGTTGATTTTTATTCCTAGGAGCGATTTTCATAACATCTAAAGTACAACTGGATTGTATGTGCTATTTGTTCCTTATCGATTCTCTTGTCGTTAAAGCTGCTAACTGATTAAATCTTGAACGGTTTACGTTAAGGTTGTCTTTTGGTTAGGGTTAGTTAAGAACGGTTTACGTTTTAATTAGCTAAACATAAGGAGAATTAGAATTGTTTGATTCACGATAAGGTAGTCAAGAGTATAAACTAGAACCGGATAACCGTGATCGATTAACTCTAAACCGTGGATTTTATCTTGAACCGAGATCCTTTTTATATCCTTTATTTCATTCCTTTTTACTCTCTGCATTTGCTTTATTTACTCTCTGCGTTCGCTTTAGTGCTAGGTTTTTAGTTTAGTAAAACAACAAACCCCCTCTCGTCACTCTGTTACTTTGTATTAGCTTTCTTACGCTTAGCTAGAATTCGATTAAGCCTTATTTCCCTGTGGTTCGACCCCTTACTTCCGCTTTACTATTTGTTTAGTATTAGGGATTAAGTGTTATAAATTGTTAATTTGCGGCATACGACTTTGGACCGTCAAATTTTGGCGCCGTTGCCGGGGATTTGTTTAGGCTTTGATTGTTTTCTTTGTTTAGTGTAGTTGTATGCATAATACTCGTTCTACTAACCTGAACCTCGAGCCTTTTGACTCAGAGATTGAAAGAACACTTTTCAGGTTTAGGAGGAACGCAAGTGGTCAAGTCGTCGCCGTGCAGGATCCCGAGGTAGACGTACCTGAATACGCCTCGGACATTTCAGATATTTCAGACGAAAGCGACGAGATGGCCGCTCAAACTATTAAGCAACTTACAGCTCCGGACCTTCGACAACAACCTTTGTGTATCACCATCCCTCCTCTCGAGGCCGGTGTTAACTTCGAGTTGAAATCCGGGCTCATTCATCTACTACCCACATTCCATGGGTTGAACGGCGAGGATCCGAACAAGCATTTGTCGGATTTTCACATTGTCTGTTCCAGCATGAAACCTGCTGGAGTTACTGATGAGCAACTGAAGCTCAGGGCCTTCCCGTTCTCACTGAAGGACGCTGCGAGGGATTGGCTCTATTTTCTACCCACGGATAGCATTGACACGTGGGTCAAGATGAAGAGGGCGTTTCTAGAGAAGTACTTTCCCGCCTCTCGTTCTTCACAATTGAAGAAAGAGATAAGTAACGCCGAACAACGAGACGGTGAAAGTATGTATGAGTATTGGGAGCGTTTCAAGAAGCTCTGTGGCACTTGTCCTTATCACGGGTACAAGGATCATGATCTCGTGATGTATTTCACGGGTGGTTTAAGCAAGGATGATGCTCGTATGCTCCATGCCGCTAGTGGAGGAGGTATTGCTAATAAGAACCCGGAGGATGCGATGCTATTGATCACCGAGCTTGCTGAGAGCTCACGAGACTTTGACAGGAAGACCCCACGAAGAGGGGTTAATGCCGTTGGCTCAAGTCATGCTTTGCTCGAGGAGAAGGTTGACAGTTTGGCAAATCTGGTCAAGGACTTGGTCATAGGTAAGAAATCGGTGATGGCTTGTGGCATTTGCTCTGCCGAGTCGCACAATAGTGAGAGTTGCCCACAAATGAGGGAGGATACGCCTTTTGAAGAGGTGAATGCTGCGGGATATATGGAGCCAAGCCAAAGGAAATGGGACCCTTATTCCAACACTTTCAATGCGGGATGGAAGGCTAACCCGGCCTTCCGATGGGGAAATACGCAAGGAAATCCCTCTCACGTTCAAGGTAATCCCTCTCATGTTCAAGGTAATCCGTCATATGCGCAAGGGCACCACGGCGGTCCACCACGAGGACAATACATGAATCGTCCTCAACATCCGCCCCCGAGCTCACACGCACAAGCTCCACCGAGTCCGCAAATGTCTACTGATGAGATGATTCGGGCTTTGGTAACCAACCAAGGTAACTTTCAAGCTAGTGTGGCTCAAAACCAATTGGAAACTAAGAATAGCATCAAGAATTTGGAGACGCAAATTGGGCAAATGGCCACTACTCTTAGTCGATTGGAAGCGAGGGATTCGACTGTTTTGCCTAGTCAAACGGTGGCAAACCCTAAGCCAAATGTGAGTGCCGTATCTCTGCGAAATGGAAGGCAATTGGAAGAGGTCGAGAAGGCCAAAAGGAAGCCCAAGGAGGCTAAGATCAACGAGGAAGAAGAAGAGATAGTGATCGTGGATGATGATCAAGCTACATTGAGCAAGGAGAAGGAGTCGGTTCACCTTCACGTTGCCGTCGAGACGGAGGTACCATTTCCCGATGCACTAAGGAGGAAACATCATTTCGAGCACGACAAGGATATCTACGAGGTATTTCAAAAGTGTGAGGTAAACATTCCCCTTCTTAATCTTCTTAAGAGTATTCCTAAGTATGCTAAGTTTTTAAAAGAACTTTGTACGATCAAGAGGAATAACAAGCTAAAAGGGGCTAAGAAGGTCAAGGTGAGTGAACATGTTTCTGCTGTTTTTCAACGAAAACTTCCTCCAAAATGTAATGATCCGGGCATGTTTACTATTCCTTGTACCATCGGTGACACTAAATTTGACAGAGCTATGTTAGATTTAGGTGCATCGATAAATGTGCTTCCTTACTCTTTGTATCAATCTGTGAAACTAGGACCTTTGCATGCTACTAGTGTTATTATTCAACTTGCAGATAGGTCTAATGTGTATCCTAAGGGAGTTGTTGAGGATGTCCTAGTTTTGGTTGATGGTTTGATATTTCCTGCTGATTTCTATGTGCTTGATATGGAGCATGATTCTCATGCGGCTCCGATCCTTTTAGGTAGACCGTTTTTGAAAACTGCGAGTACTAAAATTGATGTGTCTACTGGTTCTTTAACTATGGAGTCTAATGGTCATGTGGTTAGCTTTAGTATTTATGATGCTATGAAATATCCTGTTGATCATCATGCTGTGAATTTTGTTGATGCCACTGACCCTCTTACGCAAGATTGTTTCAATCTTAGCGGGTGTGATGAGTTGCAGGTTGCTTTGGATAATAGTCTTGATGGGAAGGAGGTAGAATATGCTGTTTCTACTAACTTGCAGGAAGTTGTGGCTGAGCTGAACGATTATGGGAGACCTCTGTATGTTTCTCCACCATTGCCACTAACCCTTCCTACAGAAAGATTGTTACCATCTATTGTGCAGGCACCTGTAGTTGAGCTCAAGGCTCTACCGGAGCACTTGAAGTACATGTTCCTAGGTGAGGGAGACACTCTTCCCGTCATTATCTCCAGTAAGCTCACCGAGGAACAGGAAAAGAGATTGAAAGACGTTCTTGTGGAGAACAAGCTAGCGATTGGATGGACTATTGCCGACATCAAAGGCATCAGTCCAAGCACATGTATGCACCGGATCCTTCTTGAGGAGAATTCTAAGCCGGTGAGACAACCACAACGTCGATTGAATCCACCTATGATGGAGGTGGTAAAGAAAGAGGTTCTCAAGTTACTCTAAGTCGGAATGATTTATCCTATCTCGGATAGTCAATGGGTAAGCCCTACCCAAGTTGTTCCTAAAAAGTCTGGAGTGACAGTGGTTGAGAATGACAAAGGTGAGCTTGTGCCTACGAGAGTACAAAATGGATGGCGTGTTTGTATCGATTATCGCCGTTTGAATACGGTGACGCGGAAAGATCACTTTCCCCTCCCCTTTATCGATCAAATGCTTGAACGACTTGCAGGTAAAGCTTATTATTGTTTCTTGGATGGCTACTCGGGCTACTTTCAAGTAGCCATTGCCCCCGAAGATCAAGAGAAGACCACGTTCACTTGTCCTTTTGGCACTTTTGCGTACCGACGCATGCCTTTCGGCCTTTGCAATGCACCGGCCACCTTCCAAAGGTGTATGATGAGCATCTTTTCAGAGTATGTTGAGCGCTTCATTGAAGTGTTCATGGATGATTTTACGGTGCATGGTGATTCTTTTGACAGATGTTTGCACCACTTGTCTCTTGTTCTTAAACGTTGCATTGACACTAACCTTGTTTTAAATAGTGAGAAATGTCATTTTATGGTTGAACAGGGTATCGTTTTAGGACATGTGGTGTCGTCTAGAGGTATTGAGGTGGATAAGGCAAAGATCGATACTATTTCGTCTTTGCCCTATCCTACTAACGTCCGTGAAGTTCGATCTTTTCTTGGTCATGCAGGTTTTTACCGCAGGTTCATTAAGGATTTTTCAAAGATCGCTTCCCCTCTGTGCAAGCTGCTGCAGAAGGATACGGATTTCTACGTTGACAAGGCTTGCAAGGAAGCCTTTGATGCTCTGAAGAGTCGGCTTACCTCGGCCCCGATCATTCAAGCTCCGGATTGGTCTCTTCCATTTGAGATCATGTGTGACGCCAGTGACTATGCATTGGGAGCTGTTTTGGGCCAACGAGTAGGGAGAGTCTCTCATGTCATTCACTATGCCTCGATGACGTTGAATGAGGCCCAACGAAACTACACCACGACCGAGAAAGAGCTCCTAGCGGTTGTCTTTGCACTAGAGAAATTCCGATCATATTTGCTAGGTACGAAGGTTGTAGTCTTTTCTGATCATGCGGCGTTGCGCTACTTGATGTCAAAAAAGGAAGCAAAGCCGAGGTTGATTCGTTGGATCCTGCTATTGAGTGAATTTGACATCGAGGTGAAAGACAAGAAGGGCGCCGAGAATGTGGTTGCCGATCACTTGAGTAGGCTAGTGGATGTGGATGCTGCTCCTCACGCACACGTTCCGGTTAGAGGCGCATTTCCTGATGAGACGTTATGGGCTATTAAAGCTATCGAGCCATGGTATGCAAACTTGGTGAATTTCCTTTGCTCATCGAGATTCCCTTCTGGTTTTTCTAAGTCCCAAAAAGACAAGCTCAAGAGTGATGCCAAATACTATGTGTGGGATGAGCCGTACTTGTGGAAGCACTGTTCTGATCAAATCATTCGCAGATGCGTGCCCGAGAATGAGATGACTTCAATTCTTACTTTCTGTCATTCTCATGCTTGCGGAGGACACTTTGGTGCCAAGCGAACGGCGAGGAAGGTACTTGATTGTGGGTTCTATTGGCCCACTTTGTTTCGAGATGCTCACGGTTTCTGTCAAGTTTGTGATAATTGCCAACGAGTTGGTAATATTTCTCGTCGCCACGAGATGCCGCAGGCCTACACGCTTAATTGTGAGATATTTGATGTTTGGGGAATCGACTTTATGGGTCCTTTTCCGAGTTCACATGGGTATGAATACATTCTGCTTGCTGTTGATTACGTGTCTAAGTGGGTCGAGGCGATCCCCACTAAGACCGATGACGCGAAGGTGGTTGCTAAGTTTATCAAAGCGAACATTTTTGCGCGATTTGGAATGCCCAAGGTGATGATAAGCGATCGTGGAACTCATTTCGTGAACAAGACGATTGGTGCTTTACTCAAGAAGTACCACGTGACTCACAAAGTTTCAACCGCTTATCATCCTCAAACCAACGGTCAAGCCGAGGTGTCGAATCGAGAAGTGAAGTCGATTCTTGAGAAGACGGTGAATCCGGACCGCAAGGATTGGAGTGAGCGGCTAGATGATGCATTGTGGGCGTACCGTACGGCCTACAAAACTCCTATAGGTATGTCTCCTTACCGCTTAGTATTCGGAAAGTCATGTCATCTTCCGGTTGAGCTAGAGCATAAGGCATATTGGGCGATCAAAAGCTTCAATATGCACTTGGATGAAGCGGGAGTACATAGGAAGTTGCAGTTACAGGAGCTCGAGGAATTGCGGCTCGAGTCATATGAAAATGCAGCTACTTACAAGGAGAGAACTAAGGCGTGGCACGACAAGATGATTGTGAAAAAGGACTTTAAAGTCGGTCAAAAAGTCCTACTGTATCAATCTCGCTTACGTCTCTTTCCAGGTAAGTTGAAGTCTCGTTGGGTCGGTCCTTATATTGTGGTCCATGTTTATGCTCATGGCGCTGTCGAGATCAAGGAACTAGGTACGAATAAGATTTTCAAGGTCAATGGGCAGCGTCTGAAGCCCTACTACGAGGGTGCAGATATTGAAGCCGTAGAGTCGATGGCACTCTACGATCCGATTTACGAAGACTAAGCTCGTATCCTTTCGTCGAGCGAACGACGTTAAACAAAAGCGCTATCGGGGAGGCAACCCTTGATTTATCGTTTCATTTCTGCATTTTAGTTTAGTTTTTATCTCTTCAACAGGTGCTCGTGACGGTTTGTTACGTGTTTCAGGAAAATTGAGCTCAAGAACTAACAACCCGGAGCCCTTGTCGTCTTGTGTTGTTTGATTTTGAGGTGCAAATCTGTCAAAATTGGATTTTGAGGTGCAAATTAAGTCTATGAGGTAATATGCTTCACACAGGTGATCTGCTTCACATAGTTTCTTGAGGAGTTGCTAGTAAAAAAAAAAAAAAAAAAAAAAAAAAAAAAAAAAAAAAGAGGCGAATGCGCGAGGACCCGCTTGGCCAGAGCGCGGCAAAGAAGAAGAATATCATTATATACTCCTTCTTTTCCTTTTTCTCTTTCACTTTACCACTAAAAAAAAAAACTAAAAAAAAAAAAAAAAAAAGAGAAAGAAGAGCAGAAGAGACGAAGGACACACCACCGCCACCGCCTTGCTCACCACCACCACCTCACTACTCTCTCTCACCGGAGATTCATCACCACCGCCGGCACCCTCACCGGAGCTCCGTTTGCACCCCATTTTTTTTTGCAAACAATTAGGGTTTTGCTCTTCTCTTCAATTTGGGATCGATTTTGGGTTATTTTTGAATCGATTTTGGGCGTTTTTCTCTCCTTCAAGTAAGTTTTCGTTGCTTTCCCTTAAACTAATCACTTGGGTGGTTGATTTTGGGTTGATTTCGGGTTGATTTCGGTGTGCCCTAACCCTAAATTCGTGGTAACCCTCTTCTCTTCAATTCCACTCATTTATTTTGACCTCTTGAGTTCGGATTATGCTTAAAGTATGTTTAAAGGAGTTGGGGTTGTGCTTTTGAGTTACTTGTTGTGATTTCGATTGTGGTTGCTTTGGATTTTGGATTTGTGAGCCTCTGCGTCGATTCTGGTTCGATCTGGACACTTGCTAATGGTGTTTGCGTGCGCTGGTCTTGGGTTTTAAGGTTGTGTGGCTATTTGAGTGTTTGTCCTGTGACTTTGAGAGATTGTGGTTGAAGCCTCTGGGAATTGTGATTGAATTTTGCTGTTTTGTATTGAATTTTGAGTCGGATGGCTAACACACGAGGTAAAAAAGCCGCTCACAAGGATACTACGGCCACGCCTCGGGCCTCGACATCCTCTTCACGCCCTCCTAAGCGGCCCCGTGCCGCTGACGAATACATGGGCTGCAACTTGAGCTCGGGGGAGCAAGTAATTTGGAAGCGGCTGACAATGCCTAAGCGTGACGTTCTTGCCACGAAATTCTTTCATAGGCCGACCTTGGAGAAGCTTGGATTGTTGGAGGCTGTGGAGGGCCTCCTTACGCGCGCAGGGCTCCCGCATTTTGTTGACAGACATGCTCTCACGTATAAGCGTCTTACTTTAGAGTTTCTCTCCACCTTGCTCTCTCCTGTTGATGATAATCCTCAAGTAATTTCCTTTCGTCTCCTCAACCGGGAGTATAGGATGTCGTATGCGGCGTTAGCAGAGGTGTTTGGGGTCGAGTTCCGCGAGGATATGCTCGTTGGGGAGGAACTTGAGCCCAGGGCGTTGTTTGAATTTTGGAGTACTATCACGGACCGCCCCATGCAAACGGGTTCGGAGAAGCCCACTCGCATCCCTCATCCCGGTCTTCGTTTGATTTACCGGGTCCTATCTATGGGCTTTTTGGGAAAGGGTGAATCCACTCATCTCCAACGCGAGGGGCTACAATTGCTTTACCATATCCACATCGGGGCCCCTGCTGCGGTTGATTGGATATTCAAGTTTTTGAACAGTTGTGAGACCCGCCGTGGTAACGACAGGGAAGATTGCTTTAGGGGGAATGATCACCTTGATCGCTCTTAGTCAAGGTGTAAATTTGAGCGCCGAGGAGGCCCAGGTCGACACACCACGCGTTTGCCTTGCGCACTATGCGCCTGACCGTCGTCCCAATGCGAGGGGTGACGCTTATGTTTACTCCGCCGGGACCTCTAAAAGGTCCCCACCTTTCGCTTTCCCGCCCGGGGCGGCGGTTATTCCGATTGGCCCCACGTGGCGTCACTTATATATACCGGATCCCTCGAGATGGTGCGCGATAGCTACGCCATCTGCCAACTGCGTCGGATGATGATGCGGAAGAAGCTGAGGCAGAGGAGCAGAGCGCTCCTGAAGAGGGTGAACCGAGTCAGCCTCGAGCCTCCATGAGTGACCAATACTGGAGAGCCACTATGGAGGACAACATGGAGGAGCTACGTGATGAGATGGGCTTTATTCGTGACCAGAACCTTGAGGCGTTGGCGCTGCAACGCTCGGTTGGTGACATGTACACGCAGCTGCATCCCGAGGTATATCATCCTCCTCCTCAGGCCTTGTATGATGAGATTGCGCAGCGCAATCAGGCGAGAGAAGCTCGTGCGGAGGAGCGTGTTCGTCGGTCCCGAAGTCGCTCGTGCTTCAGCGCGTGCTTCGGGTCCTCCTCTAATTGATTCGGTATGCATTCTCTCCTCCTTTTTCTTTGTATGTCCTGTCTCACAATGAGGACATTGTTCGGTTTAAGCGTGGGGGAGGGAATTCAACTGTGTTGTATATATTTGTGTACTTTTCTTTTTGCTTTTGTTTATGTTTGATGAAAAAAAAAAAAAAAAAAAAAAAAAAAAAAAGAAAAAAGAAAAATACGAATAAAGTGAATCCCGGCTAGGTGAAAACCCGAAAGGGCGCCTAGGCAAAATTGGGATATGTGGCCGAGGGCGGAGTGAAACCGCAAGTGACTCAGTAAAATGAAGAATCGAGTTCACGAGCCACGAGCGTAGAAGTGAGGTGAATAAAGCTAGAGTGAAACATGAGGCGGGCACTCTAGGCAAAATGAGAGATTTTGGAAATAAAATGTGCTAATACTTCCTATTTTACCGGCGTGGCGACATAAGAAGGGTGACAAAGAAGGACGGAAGGGTAGGATAGTGGCTACGGTGTTAAGTAATCGCGGTGCACGGAGTAGTAGGCACCTCTCTTGCGATTGGGTTTGACTTATTTCCGGAGTAGAGGCGTTTAGGAGCTTGCTTGTGTGGGTTGTTTGTGTGTGTGACATACGTCTTTTGTCACAGGAGAACGTTAGTAGCACAAGTAAGCCGGGCTAGGATGGAGAAATAAGGGGCGTAGCTAGACTTGTCATCATTCTCACATGTTTGTCGTTAGGTCGATGGGTATGCATTTCCTAGATTTCGCTGATTTTTGTTGTTATAATGCGGATTGAGTGAAAATGGCTATTACTCAAGCCATTCGAGGGAGTTAGAGGTTGTAATTTTGAGTGCGACTTGCTTTGATTTGGATCCACCACGTTTCTTGAGAGCTAGTGTAGGTTTGGAGTTGATGGCGTTCGTTGAGTTTACTCGAGGACGAGCAAAAGCTTAAGCGTGGGGGAGTTTGATGAGTCGTGTTTAGTATAGGTTAGCAATGGAGTTTTAGGCCTAATTTAGAGCGTTTTCGGGTGATTAAATGAAGGTTTGTTTGATCTAGGATGAATTGGATTAAACCGTGAATTGTGGCGTTTTGTCATGTTTTGAAGTTAGCTAAGGTGATCACAAGATACGAGCAAGCAAGGAAGAAGCTTGGACAAGAAGAAGAAGCAGCAGAGGCGAACACAAGCCGCGAATGGCCGCGACTGACCCGCGACCACCCCGCTGAGCTACTGTTGGTGGGCTTCATTTTCCAGCTTTTATTTGTTGGGCATTGGAGAAACGTCAAAGGTTACTTAAGCAAAGGGTTTCCTTATAACAAGGATTACCATTCATTTTATCATTCACTTTTCATTTTTTTTAGCTTTCACATTATCATTTGCTTCTTCTTATTTTCATTTTCTTAGCTTAAGTTTAAGATCTAGTTTTAGTTTTAGCTTGGAAAATTGGGGTTCAAGATCAAACTTTCCATCTCTTTGTGTAAAGTCGGTATGAATAACTAATCTCTTTCTCGGTTTAAGTAATTGAAGCGGTTGGTTTTAATTGTGAGTTTGAAAGTTCTAGTCTTTATTTTGATTATTGATTATTGCTCGGTTTTGAATTATTATCTGCGTGATTGATTTGTGATTGCTAGGTGTACAACTAATTAAATGTGATTCATTGCGTATTTGTTAGTTTTGTTAGTTGAACGGTTTACGTTGATTAACTTAACGCTAGTAACGACTAGGTTTAATTGTTGAACGGTTTACGTTGATTTTTATTCCTAGGAGCGATTTTCATAACATCTAAAGTACAACTGGATTGTATGTGCTATTTGTTCCTTATCGATTCTCTTGTCGTTAAAGCTGCTAACTGATTAAATCTTGAACGGTTTACGTTAAGGTTGTCTTTTGGTTAGGGTTAGTTAAGAACGGTTTACGTTTTAATTAGCTAAACATAAGGAGAATTAGAATTGTTTGATTCACGATAAGGTAGTCAAGAGTATAAACTAGAACCGGATAACCGTGATCGATTAACTCTAAACCGTGGATTTTATCTTGAACCGAGATCCTTTTTATATCCTTTATTTCATTCCTTTTTACTCTCTGCATTTGCTTTATTTACTCTCTGCGTTCGCTTTAGTGCTAGGTTTTTAGTTTAGTAAAACAACAAAACCCCCCCTCTGTCACTCTGTTACTTTGTATTAGCTTTCTTCTGCGCTTAGCTAGAATTCGATTAAGCCTTATTTCCCTGTGGTTCGACCCCTTACTTCCGCTTTACTATTTGTTTAGTATTAGGGATTAAGTGTTATAAATTGTTAATTTGCGGCATACGACTTTGGACCGTCAATACGACTAACCTTCATGTAATCACGTGCATTGTGTTCACGCAAATTCTCGAATAAAATCGTTATACACCTAATTTTGCCGGAGCTAGTGTTGTTGAAAGTAATCAGAGTAACGGATAGAGTCATTTCTGCTATGATTATCGTAGTTTTTATTTATTGAATTTTGGTAAAAAAAAAAAAAAAAAAAAAAAAAAAAAGAACTAGGAATTGAGTAAAATTTAACACTATAGCATGTCAATCGTTAGAAAATTTATGACGTCTTAAGACCGTATAGATACCTAGTAGCCCGTAAACTAGAGTTGACCATATGCGTGCATAACTCAATATATTTATTACGATCATAACTCGATTTTAGTACTCACAAACGAAAAGGAAATATATTCATCAGTAGCTGCAGATTAAACGTTCAAACTTAACCAAAACACGATCGATCAACGATACTGATTTTTTTTTGTTTTGTACCGACTTAAAAGAGATTTATTTTACATTAAAAACCCAAAAAAAAAAATATTTACCACCATTTAAATTTGTGTTTGATGACATCAGAAAAAAACAAAAAAAAAAGTTGCTGTATTACAACAATTTCTACTTGATCTCCAAGAAATCACCAACTACGGTTAAACCTGCGGTTAACTCCCATTTTTAACCCTAGTTAAACTTTTCACCTGACTACAGCTACTCAACTACAGTACTACACTACTAAAAATCACCCTTCATTTTACTCCTTTCATTCACTTTTCACTTTCACAGTAAACTTCAGTAAAAAAAAAAAATTCAGTGAGAGAGAGTTTTGAAACCCAAAATATGTACCGTTTACCGATGATGGGTGTTTCTGCGGCGGTGACACGTGTCAGTTTCCGACGAGGGTCCACCGTCGGCAGGTTGAAAACGGTTGTGCCGTCTTTGATGGGGTCCACCGGCGGACGTCCACGTCACTTCTTCAACGGCATTAACCGTATTCTTGGTTTGAATTTATTTAATTAATTTTTTTCACTGTTTTATTTAATTTTCTTTTTAAATTTCCATACTTTTAAGCGTAATTTAATATTTTCCAACTTTTGTAATCTCCATTTTAAAATTTCTCGTCTTTTGTAATTTTCTTTAAAATCTCACACATTTTATAAGTTTTTTCTTTAAAATTTTCATCAAAATGCAATTTTTTTGTGAAAAGTAAAGAATTTTTTCTAAATATTTTCGTTACTAGTGAAATCTATACCGAAACCAAAAATAAAATGAGAATTTGATGTTTTCATAAGCGAAAATACACGTTTCATATGGTGAAAATGAGTTTTTTTTTTGGGAATACTCCATATGTTTATAAAAGGTAAATTTTTTAAAAAAAAGTTAGAAAAAATGGAAATTTAAAAATGTGTTTTGAAAAGGCGGGTGGTAACCATAAATCATAATTTTAATTTAATGGTTTAATTGTTCGTCTCACGTTAATTTAACCTAATTTCTTAGCAATATTTTACTTCATTTTCTTTTGTTTTTGTTTGCTCTGTTGAACTTTCTGAACTTAATGCTAAAACTTCTAAATGTGTGGTGTGAGCAGGCAACGAACGATTCACCCCTACTGTATTTGTAAGGCGAGATGAGAACGAGTCGACAGACGACTGCGACTGCGCCCACTGCAAGCATTACCAAGCATGGGCAGAAACATTGGAGTTCGAGCACAAAACTGACGGACTGCACATTAAGGTCGAGATGCCAGGGGTCGAGGAGAAGAATGTGAAGGTGTACGTTGAGGAGACCTTTGTGATTTGTGAGGGAGTCGGAGAGCTCGATCCTGAATTCAAGTACGCAGACGAGGAGGTGAAGAAGGAGAATACCCCCAAGTACCGTGTGGAGGTCAAATTTGGGCCGCTGCGCTTTTACAAGGTTGACGGAATTGAGTCTAAGCTCAAGAATGGAATTCTGAAGGTGAAGGTGCCCAAATTGAAGCATGAAGAGAGGACTGATATTCTGCAAGTTCAGGTTAAGTAACTGATCACGAGTTATCGACTTTGTTTCTCAGCAGCGCAACATTGTCTTGAGTAATATGGTATCGTATCGTAAATAAGTGACTCTTGGTGAACTGAAGATCTGGTGTTTTTTGCACATGAATCTTTGATTTCTAGCTTTTGCTGGATTATCTTTTGGGTTTACATTGAACAAGTTATGATGATAATTTACGAGTTTTTAATCAATGTTTTGAGTATTCGACTGGTCTTCATGTGCATTGAACGCACCCAAATTTAGATTGCGACTAATGGTTGTTACGACCGTTATTTAAGAGTTCGGTAACAATGGCAACACCCGACAATTGTACTTCATTCACTTAACTCGAATTACGACATATCGTAACTTGAACTACCACTTAAACCAACCTCCATCACCATCCAAAACAGCCTAATCTCCGACATACGTAACACGATCGTATCTCGAAATTATTACAACCATTTGAATTCGATTATTGCTGATCTTTTTATCTGATTTGGCTTGTTTTTGTTAGAGTTTAAAACGATTTTAAATCTCCAATTAGTAGGTTAAATTGTGGTTGAGTCGGTTTCTTCAAAATGATATACGGAGTAGATCTTGTGAACAACCTTTTGGTTGAGATGTACTAGGAGTGTAGGAGTCCCTCGGCCTTGAGCCTACATAAATCAAGCCACTGATCTCTGCCACGCCCCACATGAGAACGAATCGACAGATGATGGGAAGCAGACGCAAAGCACTTTCATGTCGTACTGCCAGGAGGTCGACAAAAATAATGTCAAGGTCTACGTCGAGGGCAATTTCTTGGTTGTCAAAGGAGTCAGAGTATACGGCTAACCTTCACGTAATCACATGCATTGCGTTCACGCAAATTCTCAAATAAAATCGTAATATACGTAGTTTCGTCGGAGTTAGTGTTGTTGAAAGTGATACGAATTTTTATTGCGGAAGCGATTTAATGAAAATCTAAACAAAAAGATATTTGTTTTGAAATCTTGTGAGATCTCGAACCAATGGGATATTCAAACCATAACGAATTTGGAACGAACTCGTCGAACCAGTTTACAACCGTAAACCAAAAACCTTTTTTTTTTTCATTCAATAATTCAACACCTCAAATGAATTACAAACTCCTATATATAGAAAAATCTCAAATTATAAATGACTAGATTCATTGTCTAGGTTCAACGAATCTTAATATAAAGACGACTAGATTCGTTGCCTATGTACAATGAATCTATAATTAAATATAACTAAATTTTATTGTCTAAGCTTAATAATAATTAAATATAATTTAATCTATCGTATACGTATCAGAAAGTGATCAAAGTAATGGATGGAGTTATTTCTACTATGGTTGTCGTAGTTTTTATTTATTGATTTTTGGTTAGAAAAAAAAAGAACTAGGAATTATAGCACGTCAATCGTTAGAAAATCTATGACTTCTCAAGAGTTTGCTAGGTACTCCGTATATAGTTACCTAGTAGCTACCATGACATATGCCATGAACGTTTGTCTGGCGTCAAATTTCGATTTTGCCTAGCTTTATCCGGTGGAGCCGCAATTTGGGTGGGACGGCTGGGCCCACCAAAGCCAATCTCGACCCATCCAAGCAACAGGTTGTGCTCGTGCCTCTCCTTTTCTACGATTTTACAGTTAATAGGCCTGACTCGAGCCTCAATTTAAAAGCCAAGCCCAAACCATGGCCAAGTCTACCGTCAACATAGTTATGGCTAGTGATTTAGTTTTGGTTGAACTTTTCATTTTTGTCAAACAACTGATATGTGATCATAACTAGACACTAATGTAATTTGTGGTAATTGTGAGTAAAAATTAGCAACTAGATTTAGCAAATTGCAACCAACAATACGTAAAGTTCAACAATGATACGACCTGAAAATCGCAATTCATTCAATTAACTCGAAATACGACTAAAATCATCCTCAATTATGTCCAAACCATCCTAATGTCCGATATAGTTAACATGATCATAACTCGACATTAGTGCTCACAAACGACACGTGTTACGGTTTTAAATAACCTCTCACGCAAGCGCACGTTGTCGATTGTAGCGTTAGAGAGGGTCGAACCACAAGGGAGTAGATGATTATGAGTGTACTTGTTCACGTGTTTATCTAGATCGATAGCAAGGATTATGATCAAGACTACTAAGACGATTCTACTAAAATAACTAAAGAAAGCTAACTAACAATAGCTACTAATAACTAAAAGAGGAATAAGCGAGGAGTTATACGATGATTAAAGGACTAGGGGTCGATTTCTCCACCTTAACACCTTAGTCATGCAATAGGTAAATTAATGTTAAAACGAGGATCGAGGAATTTATGTGGACTCGCCATATAACTACCCAAAATTCTCCCGTCCAGGTTCAATTCTAAGACTCCCTAGTCTAGACTCGACTCTACTCCCGTAGTAATTTCACCCAACCTAGGGGCATTAAGCGTGGCGGTACCCTAAGGTCATCCCCTTCCATTCCCATGGTCAAGGTCGATATAAGGGGATTCTAGAGACGATTTACCCTTCCGAGTTCAACAATTTCTAGTCACTAATGAGCGAGCAAAGAGGTCAAAATCTAGCTAACTTCCATTAACGGTCAAGGATTCAAAACCCATCAATTCCTCAACCCAAAGCGATTATTAACCCCAAATAAAGAACACGAATCCCACAATCCTCATCTTTTTAAAGGTTTTAATGCATGACTTAGGCGAGTAGGGATAATCAACCCTAGTTAGAGGACTACTCACTAATCATGGTCAAGACAACAAAATCAAAGCATATAATCAACATCCAAATAAGACTCATGATCAAAGACTCAAACTTTAATGGATAAATTGCAATAGATGATAGAATTAACAACCAAAAACACAAATCTAAACTTAAAATAAGAAGATAATATAAAATAAAAGATGATTCAACAAGTTTTACAACCAAAACCTAAATTACTACAAACATCCAACTATATTAATAATAAGATGAAGAGAGAAGAGAGATTATACCCTAAATTAGAGGAGAGAATTAGATAATAGAGAAAATAGAAGAAAAATCGAGACCAAATAACCCAAATTTCAACTTGAATAAGAACCAAAATCTTCAAAACCCTTGAAACCCTAGTTAATACCTTCTAAAATCACTCTAAAATGTTGTTTTATTACTTAGAAATTACTTAGGAATGAAAAATGAGGGTTTAGAGTATATATAGTCGCTCCAAAATGAAGCCAAAATAAATCGCGTGAAACAGGGCAGTGGGTGGGCGACCTGGGGGTGGACCGGGCGACCAACTCGCCCCTACTGACACTGTGTCGCCCACTTACTCTCCAAACTTGCTATTCTTGCTTCCTTCTCGATTCCTCCTTGTTTCTTTTGCTCTAATTAAATCGTGTGTGCTCCAGTACCTACATACAACCAATATAGAGCAAAGACTCGTCCAAAAGCGGAAATTCAAAGCGAAAAGACGGGAAACGAGCGAAAACGACAAAAACGAGCTTAAACTATGACTTATGCGCATGAAAATTAGACGAATACGAGCTAAACAATGCATTATAAGGAGGCTATTATTATGCTAACAACACGTTAACTTATTCATTAGTAGCAGACTATCCTTTCAAACTTAACCAAAACACGATCGATCAACGATACTGAAAATTATTTTGTTTTATATGTTCATGTGGTAACACTTCACCATTTTAACCTTACCAATTCAAAAGATATACGAGTATTTTCCATTTCATAAACTTTTAAAATCGTATCAAATACCACAAATTAAATTATGATAAATTGATAATTCCCTTTTAGTACATCATTTAAATTTCGTGTTTATTGTGATAAGAAACAAACAAAAAAATTTGTTGTAACTAACAACCACAAGTATACACCGTACTACAACACTTTTTTTTTTTTTTTACCTTGACACCCACGAAAATACGAAATCACTAACCTTAGTTAACTAACCCCTCTACGGTAACTCCATTTTTAACCATGGTTAATTTTTTTGTACTACACACTACAATACACTTTATACACTGTACACTATTTCACCCCCATTTTTACTCCACTGTTTTATCACTTTTCATTTGTACCGTAATTCACCACAGTAAAATTTCACTGATGGGGTCCACCGGACGTCCACCACACTTCTTCGACGACTCTTTCAACGGCACTAGCCGCACTCATGGTTTAAATTTATTTATTTGATTAATTTTTGGCATTGTTTTATTTATTTTCATTTTTTTTTGAATGAGATGTTTGTTTTTAATTTCCATTTTTTGATGGTTGTAGATCTTCGTCTTACGTTTATTTAACTTGAGACGGTCTCTCGAAAATTTATTATTGTATGTTTTTGCCCTTTTAAACGGTTTTTTTTTTTAATGGTAAATGTTTTTTAAAGGTAAATATTTTGTCGGTTTTACGGGGTACGACGGTTAATTTACGATTAAAAGATGTAATATTTGATGGAGTTACTAAATTTGTGGGTCAATATCAAAATTTTAAACCTTAAAGTTGTTAACTTCGACTAAAATGTGAGCGAGTTTATTATTGAGTAAATTGTTACCGAGTTTATTTTGGACACAAATATTTCGTTAATTAATGTGTGAAAAAGGTTGTTTAGTTATTTGATTATTGCTGATCTTTTATGTGATTTGGCTTGTTTTTGTTAGAGTTTTAAAACGATTTTAAGTCTCCGATTAGTAGGTTAAATTTTTTGGTTGAGTCGGTTTTTTCAAATGATATCAGTAGTTCTTGTGAACAACCCTTTTTTGATAAATGAGATGATTTCGTAGCAATATTCCTTTCATTTTCTTTTGTTTTTGTTTGATCTGTTGAATTTTCCAAAACTTAAGCTAAACCTTCGACAGATGACGACTGGGAATGCGAATACTGCAAGCTGCAGTACGAAGCATGGGCAGCAACAATGGAGTTGGACCACAAAACTGACGCACTGCACTTCAAGGTCGATATGCCAGGGGTCGACAAGAAGAATCTCAAGGTCTACGTTGAGGACACCTTCGTGATTTGTGATGGATTGGGTGAGCAGGACTGTGCCTTCTTGGAAGACGGCGAGGTGAAGAAGGAGAAAATCCCCAAGAAGTACTGTTTGAAGGTTCATTTGGGGCCGCTGCGCTTTTACAAGGTTGACAGAATTGAGTATGAGCTCACGAATGGAATTCTCAAAGTGAAGGTCCCCAAAGTGAAGCATGAAGAGAGAACTGATATTCTGCACGTTCATGTTATGTAACTCACGAGTTCTCGAGTCGTTTCTCAGCAGCAGTGTCTTGAGTAATATCAGCAGCTAGTAAGATATGGTATCGTATCGTAAATAATTCAGTCTTGGTGAATCGAAGATGTGGTGTTTTGCACATGAAACTTTGATTTTCTTGCTTTTGCTGGATGGATTATCTTTTGGGTTTACTTTGAACAAGTTATTATGATGATTGCAGAGGAGTTTTTAATCAATGTTTTAAGTGTTTAAAAAGGCTCGCTTCTCATTCTCTGTATGTGATACTATGACGTTAGAGTATTCGACTGTTCTTCACTTGCATTGTGTTCGCACAAATCCTCAAATAAAATCGTAATGCAGGTTGTAGGCCTTGTAGCATCATCCATGCTAGAACATCATCGGTGGTGTAGTTTTTATTTATTGAAATCGTCAATTGCTGTCTTAACACTCTGTTAAGTATAGTTACCTAGTAGCTGCGTACTGCGTTTTTGTATGCCTGTCGAAATAGTGTGTGAATTTGCGACTAATTTTTAACCACTATAATGCTTGTTACGTCCGTTATTAAAGAGTTTAAAATTAATCTTAATCTATACGGTAATGATCATAAGTTCATAACCTACAAGTACAATTACGGACACATTTTGGCAATCGATTTTAAGTGTATATACTGATGTACTGTGGGGTTTCTGACTATTATACAATGGTCGACTGGTCGTATAATGCATTGGATCCAAATATAGCCCGTTTCACAAATTTATCGACTAAATTTTGCAAATTGCAATAATGGCAACACCTGAAAATCGTACTACATTCAATTAAATCGAAATACGACAAACGTATTACGATCTTAACGCGAAATACAACTTAAACCAACCTTTATGAGGTCCAAAACAACCTAATTTCCGACACACTGTTGACTCGACCACGTCGTTGTGTTTTGATGATGTCTTTGATTTTTGTTACTATACTATAATCCGTTGTTAGTGTTTATGAAACTTAGTAGGTTGTGAAACATCCAAGCAAGAATCAAGCGTCTTTGTTGGGAAACGCGAATCAAATCAAGGCTATATAACAACTCATGAAGCATCAGTTCTTATTGTATACACATAGTCCTCAGAATGATAAAGGTAATGGTAAACAACAAGAGAACCTCGCGTTCCACTGTAAGGTTGTAGTGTCGTTGCTGGAAACGCACGTTTCCACAACAAGACACTAGAACCGTGAAGTTATACTCTGCGTTTCTAGATACTCTGCGAGAAACGCAGAGAATAACGTTACAAGGCCTTTTTCGGGAAACCTGTTTTGGAAAAGATATTTTCTGGAAAAATATGATCTTTGAAATTATTATCTTCTAAAATATCTTTTACAATAATTAGAGAATGATTTTGACTTGGAGAAGAAGTAAAAAAGGATTCTTAGAATATCTCTTATCTTTCTTTTGGAAATTTAGCCATGTTTAACAATACTTCCTATTTTTAAGAGATTTCGGTTTTGGAAGAATATCTCATGAAATATCTTTTCAACTTCTATTTAAACTCAATTTTTAGAAAATCATTCTCAACCTTTTTCGTGCTATTAAATCTTAACAAGTACTTTTGCAAACTATCTTTAAACGTTATCGTCTTCATTTTGCAAAATCTTTTGAAAAGGCCTTTGAAACGAATCTTGTGTTGTTTAATCGTTACTCAAGTCAATTGTGCTAGCACCGTCTCATATTCGTTCTCTTGTGAACAATTGTCGAGACACATTAGCTTTCTTTTGCTTGAGAGAAAGAGTGCAACTTGAAAGAGTTGTAGAGTGATTAATATATTGTAATCCGGAGTAGGTACTAATATATTAATAAGAGAATAGTGGACGTAGGTCTCGGAGTGTGGGACTGAACCACTCCAAAACCCTCCGCGTACTTTACTTTCGCTTTACGTTTTCAAGTTTTTCACTTTCGCTTTCAAGTTTTATTTATCGCGTTTCCAATCGTGTTTCCTAGTAACTACTCTACGTTTCCAACACGTTTCTCAGTAAACATTCAGCGTTTCCAGCAGACTTGAGTTAAACGTGATTAACTCTAAGTCTCAGAAACGTGATATATCCTTTAGTCTTGAAAACTCGAAAAAGTTTTCAAGCACCCAATTCACCCCCCCTCTTGGGTACTTTTCCTTTAAACTCGGATCCATAGACTCTTCAATTGGTATCAGAGCCTCGTGCTCTTGATTTGCCACACCGCAAAGAGGCTGATCCTTTCGTCTTTTTGTTACTTTACTTTTATCTATGGATTCCAGGCATCCAAAATGTCCCGTCTTTGTGATTCGACTACTGAACTTGAAACACTGGCTTCCCAATATATCCAAGGATATGATTGGGATTGTTGGAAAATTATCCTCGCTGGCCCTCATGTTATTACAACTACTGATAAAGAGGGTAACACAGTCGCAAAGAGTCCTTTAAACTATACTGAGGAAGAGGGCAGAAAAGCAGAAAAGAATGCGAAAGCCTTGTCTTTCCTTCAAAACTGCATGTCTCCCAATGAGTTCCACCGCTTTTCCGCGTGTGTTAATGCCAAAGAACTTTGGGAATCCCTAGAACTTGCCTATGAGGGAAATTCTCAAGTTAAGAATCAACGTATAGACATGCTCACTCAACAATATGAGTCCTTTACTATGACTAAGGATGAGAGTATCAATAGCATGTCTGCACGTTTTTCGAAATTGACAAATGAGTTGCGAAACTTAGGCTGCGAGATTGAAACTGAGAAAAGGATTCGTAAAGTCCTTAGGAGCCTAAGTGATAAATGGCAACCTAAGGTAACTGCTATCGAGGAGGCAAAAGACTTGTCAAAACTTACTTACCAAGATCTGATGGGCTCACTTATGGCACATGAGTTAATCCTCAATAAACGCACGAGTGAGCCTAGCAAGAACAAGGGTATAGTCTTAAAAGCCGCCTCTAGTGATAGTGACGATGATTCAGAGGAAATGGCTGCGTTTGCTCGTCGGTTTAAGAAAATGTGGAATAAACCACAACAAGATAAATCTGGTTTTTCAAAGAAATCTAATAGCTCGAAAAACTCCTCTTCAAATCGAAATTGCTACAAGTGTGGTGCCTCTGGTCATGTCATAAAAGAGTGCCCCTCTTGGAAGGACATCAAGTCCAAGAACCAACGAGAAAAGAAACAAGATAATTACCGAAAGGTCATGGCGGCATCTTGTTGGGGTGAACTTGACCCTTCGGACTTTGAAGATGATGAGGAGGATGAGGAAGCACATCTGTGCTTGAGTAGCCTTAGTATCGACATGATAAATCGTAAGGCTCCAGGAGAAACGGATCTTTGCCTAATGGGAAACGCTGGGTTTCCTGATATTGAAGATCTAACCGATGATGCTGAGGTAAGTTGTCTTGAACTCAAAAAGGATCTTCCTAGTCTTAAACGTAATGTTCTTATTAAGTACTTTGAACAAACTCTTGACACGTGTCATGAACAAGGTCTAGAGTTAACTGATGTTAAAGAACAAATCGTGGAGATAGCCGAAGAGAATGCGTTTCTAAAAGAAAAGTTGAATAGAATCGCTAAATTTAAAGGTCAATGGGAATCTAACACTAAGGATTTGAGAACTGAAAATGAATCCTTAAAAACTGAAAATGAATCCCTAAGTGAAAGAATTGTTGCCCTAACGGATGAATTACATGTCTTAAATGAACGAAATCTTGATGCGTGTGAAACGGTCAAAAACTCTGACGATCTCCTGGAAACGTGTGATTTAGACCACGATTTAATCTTCAAACAACATTCCGATGAACTAGAACACCTAAAGACTAACCACAACATCGAAATCAGTAAACTCACTATGACACTTCAGTCGTATTTGGACAAAGTTAACGTTGAGTTGGACAATTCGGTCTCCAATTGTGAAAATCTTTCAAAAGAAGTTGTGTCCTTAAATGAGAGGTTGAAACATGCTTTGAAATTCAGTAACAAATGGGAAACTAGTTCCCGCGTGAGCAAATTCTTGACTGAGCAGACAGATAATAACTTAAGATTGGGTCTAGGTTACGATTTGTATAGTCGTAGAGATCATTCTAAATGCAACCCTAAGCCTTGGGAACGAGACTTTAGGAAACGTAAATATGTGGACCTTCCTGAGTATATTATTTGTCACTACTGTGGAAAAACAGGTCATTTTAAACAGGCGTGTGAAAAATTCGATGAAGATATCACTAGAAACGTGAATTATGTTAAGAATATGAGTGAATCTTCTAATGAACTCAATGATAACGCCACCAGAAACGCAAAACCTGTTAAAGAAACGTGTAGTTCTTCCACTAATACTGTTAAAGAAACATGTAGCTTTTCCACTAAAATTGTTAAAAAAACGTGTAGATCTTCCTCTAAAACTAATGAGAAACGTCAAGAAACGCATGTTGCTGTCAAAAGTTTGATCAAAGGAAAAGTCACTAAAATGTTTTGGGTTCGAAAGGACCAAGTGTTTTGTGTGACTAACAAGAGAGGACCCAACCTAGCTTGGGTACCTAAGACTCAAGAATAATGCGTTTACAGGTCAAGGCGAAAGGAAACAGCTATTGGTACTTAGACAGTGGCTGTTCACGACATATGACTGGAGACAAGAATCAATTTCTTTCGCTGGAGGCCTATGATGGAGGAAGCGTCACCTTTGGAGACAACAAAACAGGTAAGATCATTGGTGTTGGCACAATAGGTATGTCTCCCTCCCTCTCCATCAAGAATGTGTATTTGGTCGACGGACTAAAGCACAATCTTCTAAGTATATCCCAATTTTGTGACCGTGGCAACAAAGTCGTTTTCCACTCAAATATCTGCCGGGTCATAATTGAGGGATCTAGTAAAGTTATCTTGGAAGGACGTCGCCTTAAAAACGTGTATGTCCTTGATGTTAAGTCTTTATCTAGAGATTCTTTTACTTGTTTGAGCGTTACTATAAATGATCCGGATCTTTGGCACAAGAGACTCGGTCATGCTTGTAGCTCCTTGCTGAATATGCTGAGATCAAAGAGTCTTGTGGAAGGTTTACCCTCCATAAAGTTTGATCGTGAAAGGGTATGTGATACGTGCATTCGGTGTAAGCAAGTGAGAGCTTCGTTCAAACCGAAAAAGGTGGTAAGTACCAAGCGACCTCTTGAGCTACTACACATGGATCTTTGTGGTCCTATGAAGGTAAGAAGTAGAGGAGGTGCAAGGTATGTTTTTGTTGTTGTTGATGATTACTCAAGATACGTTTGGCCAATCTTTTTGAGCACCAAAACTGAAACTTTTGATGAATTCGAGTGCTTAATTAAATTGGTTGAAAATAAGCTTGATGTAAAGCTCGTGTCCATTAGGACCGACCACGGTACTGAGTTCGACAACCATGCTTTCATAAATTATTGTAGAGGTAGAGGAGTGGGGCATGACTTCTCCGCTCCTAGGACACCTCAACAAAACGGTGTTGTCGAACGCATGAACCGTACGTTAGAGGACATGGCTCGTACCATGCTCTTATGTAGTGGACTTCCCCGTAGTTTTTGGGCCGGAAGGTACATTGTCACGACTTGCTATATTCATAACCGTGTTACGATTAGAGTTATCCTTAAGAAAACGCCATATGAATTACTTCGTGGTCGAAAACCTAACATTTCTCACTTACGCGTTTTTGGAAGCAAATGTTTTGTTCATAATAATGGAAAAAATCAATTGTCAAAATTCGACCCTAGAAGTGATGAGGCTATTTTTCTTGGATACTCAAATCATAGCAAGGCATATAAAGTCTACAACAAAAGAACTATGGTTGTCGAGGAAAGTGTCCATGTGGTTTTTGACGAAACTGACATCTTTGAAAAGAATGTGCAGGATGATGAGGATGAGAATGATCCAGATTTTCGCTTAACTCGTCAAGATCCACCAGAAATCGTGGATGATGAAGGCAATCTCGAAGGGATAGATGATGAGGTTACAGCTCATGGAAACGCGGCCATGACTCGGTGGTCAACACCCAGAATGATGCTGGAAACGTGCTTATTCCAGAAGAAAATGACCAAAATACAGCTGATAACAACGTGCCCTTAGATTTTGCTGAACCAGAAACTGATGAAACGCATCCAGAAACGCAGGAGTCAGTAGAACAGACTGCGGTTCCACAGGAAACAGGTGACCCAGGGTCCAGTTCAGGGGGAAACGCAAGTGTTTCCAGTGGTACAGAAGCCACAACAGTTGAAACAGAAGCAGAAACTGCGGTTCCAGATGAAACCACAGAAGAGAATCAGAACACTCATGGTTTACCTTTTGTGCCTAAGAAGTGGAAACATCAAAGTTCACATCCACTTGATTCTATTATTTCTGATATACAAAAGGGAGTACAAACTCGTCGTTCTCTAAATAATTTCTGTTTGTTTCATTCGTTTCTCTCGGCCATTGAGCCGAGTAACATCAAAGTTGCTCTTAGTGATGCAGATTGGATAGGTGCTATGCAGGAAGAACTAGAGCAGTTTGAGAGAAACAAAGTTTGGCATCTTGTGCCTCGTCCAAATGACCGCACCGTCATTGGTACGAGATGGGTCTATAGGAATAAACTTGACGATTCCGGAGTCATAGTTCGAAACAAAGCAAGATTGGTAGTACAAGGATACAACCAACAAGAAGGAATCGACTATGAGGAAACGTTTGCCCCCGTTGCACGCTTGGAAGCAATCAGGTTATTAATTGCTTTTGCTGCCCATAAAGGACTTAAACTGTTTCAAATGGATGTTAAGACCGCGTTTCTTAACGGCTATTTGAAAGAGGAAGTCTATGTCGAACAACCTCCCGGTTTTTTAAATAAGGACTTTCCAAAACATGTTTTTAAACTTGACAAAGCTTTATATGGTTTGAAGCAAGCACCTCGTGCTTGGTATGATCGGTTGTCAACGCATTTGATTGAAAATGGTTTTAAAAGGGGTTCCGTTGATAAAACCTTATTCTTAAAAAACGAGGGGGTTGATCTATTGATTGTCCAAATTTATGTTGATGACATTATCTTTGGATCCACTAACAATGATCTTTGTGTTTACTTTTCCGAGTTGATGACCTCGGCGTTTGAGATGAGCATGATGGGAGAATTGAAGTTCTTCTTGGGACTTCAAATCCAGCAAACACAAGACGGGATCAAGATTCATCAACAAAAGTACGTCAAAGAGTTACTTACGCGTTTCTCCATGATAAATGCCAAACCTTTGGCTACTCCAATGTCCACAACCACGAAACTTGGACTAGATGAGGACGGTAAGTCAGTAGATGCTACTGTTTATCGAGGTATGATTGGTTCTCTACTCTATTTAACTGCTAGTAGGCCAGATATCATGTTTAGTGTGTGCGCTTGTGCGCGTTTCCAGTCAAACCCTAAGGAAACGCACCTTTCTGCAGTGAAACGCATATTACGCTACTTGGTTGGTACTCAAAACTTGTTTTTATGGTATCCTATGGAGTCTAACTTTGATCTCAAAGGATATTCAGATGCCGATTATGCAGGATGTATGATAGATAGGAAGAGTACCTCGGGAATTGCAACGTTCGTGGGTCCGTGCATTATTTCGTGGTCTTCAAAGAAGCAAAATACCGTTGCACTTTCCACCGCGGAGAGTGAATACATTGCCGCCGCTCTTGCTTGCTCGCAACTACTATGGTTGAAACAACAACTATGTGATTATGGGGTAAGTTTCTCGTGTGTCCCGATTTTTTGTGATAATACGAGTGCGATTATTATTTCCAAAAACCCCGCTCAACACTCCCGGACTAAACATATTGAGATTAGACACCATTTTTTGAGGGATAACGTGGAAAAGGGAAACATAAAATTGGAATTTTGTAAGACCGAGAACCAATGGGCCGATATCCTAACTAAACCACTAGCTAGAGAACGTTTTGAGATGCTACGGTTAGAAATTGGTTTGCTTGGTAGTACATAAGTTGTGTTCGCACCTTCATTATTACCCCGTATGATTGACTAGAAAGGGATTCGTAGACTGTGTCCGCACCCTCGCTTGCACTATGACATTGCATTTTATTCTTGGCATTATGTTGTGGGATTGATACTTAACATATTTTGGCATGTATATGATTCATATTTTTCACACTTGGTAAAATATTTCACATTGATTATATCCCTCCCAAAATATACTCCTTACCCGAAATATTACCCCACAATCTTTTCCAAATCCTTCAAACTCACCAATTTTCCCAAAGTCTTCCAAACCCACGACCCAAAGCCCAAAGCCCAAACCCTCTCCAAATTCCCTCAGCCTTCCTTTCCACGCTACTCTTCCCTCACATCCCTTCTTTAACCCCAACCTTATCCTTTTCACCTTCCTTTATTTCCCTCACCTACCACATTCACATCTTACCACAAAACCCTTCTTTCCTTTTTTTTTACCGTCTTCTTCTTCCCACACTCCTCCCTCTTTCCTTTTTCCTCACTACAATCATGGCCCCCAAACCAAAAACCAATAACCCTCCTCTTGATCTCACTGATACGTCGGAACCTTCCTCTGTGGGGAAGCGCACCTCTCAGCGCCGCAAGTCTGCAGTTTTAAAAACCCCGCAACGTCAAAGTAAACGCTCTCGCGTTGAGACTTCTCCTGAGGTTACCATGGTTCACGACGAGGAAAACACCTCTGGGAATGATGAGATTATTCTCCCTTCAGGGCTTGAGACTTTGCGAACTCGACTCAAAATGGCCCGCATGAGTTATGTCGAGTGTGAAAAAGCAATTGAGGTACTATCTTATCCGCTTTTTCCTTGTTGTTATATTCCTGACGAATGGCTGGATAGGCCTGAGTTGGAGTTCTTACAGAAGATGGTGGAAGTACAGCAGTGTAAGTCGTTTCTTTGTTATTCGGGCCCCATTTATTTGGTTGAAATCGCTCAGTTTTACGCCACAGTGAACGAGACTGATGAGTCTCTAATGGCTCTTGTGAATGGTGTGGATGTTGTGATCTCTGATGCAGATTTGGCTCAGAGTCTGGGGGTTGCTAATCTTGGTACTATCATCGATCTGAATGCTCATAACACCCTTACTGCTGACAGTAAATTGGAATTGAAACGCTATGCTTATCCCAGTGCTGAGTCTGGGACGGAAATCAAACCCCACCTCTTGCTCCCAACTGACCGCTTGTTGTTGCACTTCATTTATTCCACTTTTGCACCCCGCAATAAGGCTAAAAACAAAATCCAGTTGTCTGATCTCCAACTTTTCCAGTGTCTTAAGGAGAATCATAGAGTGAATTTCGTCCGCCTGTTTAAGGACAAGGTCCTTTATGTCGCTGACTGCATACGCGCGGGTACAAATGACAAAACCCTAAAGCTGGCCTATGGGATGCTTCTGTCTAAAGTCTTACAAGCTAAGGGTGTGGTCAAGCACACGGATCTTGAGATTCAACCCCCTGCTATTGCTGATAACCGCCTTCTGAAAGAGGTAGGTATTTCTGTAGATGTGCCCACGACGGTTGAGAAAGGGGAACCTTCTGGTGTTCCTGGCCCAATGGCCACTGCTCTGGAGACCAGGTTGCGTTCTGTGGAGAAGAATGTTGTTTTGAACACGGCTTCGATTGCACAGCTTCTCGGTACGATTCGTGGATTTGAGGGTCTAGTCAAAGAACAGACCGTAGCTATGGAAACGATGACCACCGCGTTTCACGAAAACACGGCTGCTCTCGTCACGTTTACCAAGGATGAGGAAGGCCTGACTCCTGCTGTTCACGCTCTTCGTCAGCAGGTGGAAGCTCTGACTGCTTCCCATCAGACGGTGCTGGCCAATACTGAGGACATCTTAGCCCTTCTGCGTACTCCGCCTCCAAATCCCCCAGTCCTTTTCCTTCCCTATCATTAGCCATTATCCTTGTCTTATTTATCTCCAAACTGATCAATGTTTTTTTTGTTTTTATCAAGTGTGACATCTCTGAACTATTTATGCTTTTATGTGTTGACGAATATGATGTCTCTTAATATCATCTAATGCTAATGTTTAATGCTTTGTCTTATGGTTAGCGACGGTGTTACCCTAGTCACTTCCTTTTTAATGATGTCAAGAGGGGGAAAACGCTATCGCAACACACTTTTTGCTCCTTCTCACGTTTTTTTATGACCTTGCTTCTCATCTTCTATCTTGATGCTATAGTTTAGTTTTTATATCACTTAATGTTTCTTTCTTTTACAAACGGCTCGTTTCATGTTTTTTGATTCTCGTTTGACCTTTGTATGGTGTTTATTAGGTTGAGGGGGAACTACCCATAGAAACAAAAATAGGAGACTTGCCATCATCAAAAAGGGGGAATTTGTTGACTCGACCACGTCGTTGTGTTTTGATGATGTCTTTGATTTTTGTTACTATACTATAATCCGTTGTTAGTGTTTATGAAACTTAGTAGGTTGTGAAACATCCAAGCAAGAATCAAGCGTCTTTGTTGGGAAACGCGAATCAAATCAAGGCTATATAACAACTCATGAAGCATCAGTTCTTATTGTATACACATAGTCCTTGTAATGATAAAGGTAATGGTAAAACAACAAGAGAACCTCGCGTTTCACTCTAAGGTTGTAGTGTCGTTGCTGGAAACGCACGTTTCCACAACAAGACACTAGAACCGTGAAGTTATACTCTGCGTTTCTAGATACTCTGCGAGAAACGCAGAGAATAACGTTACAAGGCCTTTTTCGGGAAACCTGTTTTGGAAAAGATATTTTCTGGAAAAATATGATCTTTGAAATTATTATCTTCTAAAATATCTTTTACAATAATTAGAGAATGATTTTGACTTGGAGAAGAAGTAAAAAAGGATTCTTAGAATATCTCTTATCTTTCTTTTGGAAATTTAGCCATGTTTAACAATACTTCCTATTTTTAAGAGATTTCGGTTTTGGAAGAATATCTCATGAAATATCTTTTCAACTTCTATTTAAACTCAATTTTTAGAAAATCATTCTCAACCTTTTTCGTGCTATTAAATCTTAACAAGTACTTTTGCAAACTATCTTTAAACGTTATCGTCTTCATTTTGCAAAATCTTTTGAAAAGGCCTTTGAAACGAATCTTGTGTTGTTTAATCGTTACTCAAGTCAATTGTGCTAGCACCGTCTCATATTCGTTCTCTTGTGAACAATTGTCGAGACACATTAGCTTTCTTTTGCTTGAGAGAAAGAGTGCAACTTGAAAGAGTTGTAGAGTGATTAATATATTGTAATCCGGAGTAGGTACTAATATATTAATAAGAGAATAGTGGACGTAGGTCTCGGAGTGTGAGACTGAACCACTTCAAAACCCGCTGCGTACTTTACTTTCGTTTTACGTTTTCAAGTTTTTCACTTTCGTTTCAAGTTTTATTTATCGCGTTTCCACTGTGTTTCCTAGTAACTACTCTACGTTTCCAACACGTTTCTCAGTAAACATTCAGCGTTTCCAGCAGACTTGAGTTAAACGTGATTAACTCTAAGTCTTAGGAACGTGATATATCCTTTAGTCTTGAAAACTCGAAAAAGTTTTCAAGCACCCAATTCACCCCCCCTCTTGGGTACTTTTCCTTTAAACTCGGATCCATAGACTCTTCACACACGTAACACGATCATAACTCGAAATTATTACTGGCAGAAACGACACCTAAAGTTATTCATCAGTAGCAGTTCAAACTCAACCAAAACACAATCAATCAACGATACTGAAAACGCACAATTCAAGTCCACTACTCAAACACGCCCTCGGTTTGAACACCATGTAAAAGCGTAACGACTTCCCTCAAGGGCTTGACCTTCCTAGGCACCAAGATCCACAACACGCCGTGCACAATCTCGTACTGCACTTGGCTCGTGGTCAAGTCAAGCAAGCCGACCTTGAAGTACCCATCGTACTCCCTCCTCTCCTCGTCCTCACTCTCCCATACGACCCTGAGTAGTCGTGGTCCTCGCATAGAAATTGACGAATTCACGCTTCATCGACAGAGACACCTTGTCGTGCTCACCGATGCCTGGCATGTCGATTGCGAAGATGAATGCCTTGTCCTTGAAGCCGTGGAGACAGTGGCGGTCTCGACCCGTAGAAACCCGATGGGTTAACAAATGAGTCGGCGTGATGTCGTTGCGTGCTTCGATCAGCTTCGCCTTCAGAGTCACTCCTAGGTCTCCTCTTCTCGGTGGTCCTTTGCTGTTCCACGGGACAACGATCTCGCCATCAAATAAATTTACGACGATTTTAACTGAAAACACTTTTAAACCACAGTAAAAAGAAAAAGAAACAGGGTAAAAAATTCAAGAAATTACCAGCGAAAACGAAAGGTAAGAACACCATTAGAAAGAGCGTAACCGAAATCAAGCTTAGGAAACCTTTGAGGATCAAATTCAAGAACACCTTCATAAACCCGAAACTCATTCTCTTTACCAATCCCATGCATCGTAATCTTCTGCTCGAAACCCTTGAACTCGACTCGATTCTCGTGTGGAAGCCCCTTAACGTCCACCGTGTTCACCCCCGGCATGTCGAGTCTCACCTTCACGTACCCGACTCCAGCCGGCTCCCACACGGCCACAGGCATGTCGGGACCGTTCATCTTGTACGGGTTGGGGTCCACCTTCGACACGCTCATTGACTCCAGTAGAGCTGCCGCCGGTGTATACATTGCAGCGGCCGATGATGATGATGGCGGAGGTTGATCGTCGACGACTTCTATCACCATTTTTGAAATTGTTTTCTTTGTTTTGGAGTATTTGTGTTTGGAAATGAGTAAGGTGAATGGAGGTTGTTTTATATATAGAGAGGTGAAGTGTAATTAACTATGGTTAGTGTGATTTAACTGTGGTTAGTGGAGGTTTGTTATGTGTCCGTACAGATAAATTCCGTAAAATGCGGAAGATTCAGTTGTAGGAAGTTAGTGCGCGCACTAGTGAGTGTACTGAGCTGTAAAAAAAAATTAACCGCCATGTAAGAAGTAGAGGTGGCCAAGGGTCGGATCGGGCCCTGACCCAGTCGTTTAGTTATAAATTATTTAAAAATTAGAGGTTCAGCGGATCGAGCCATACAAGATATGACCCGAGCATAACTTGTTATTTGGAAGGACGGGCCTTGGCCTAGGCCTTGGCCTGCTCCTTGACGGGCCAACCGGGCTAGCAAAATAGTGACTAATTAGACGGTTTGGACCAGATTGACTCGTTCGATAGGCCACCTTTAGTTTTGAGCTCCGTATTTTACTTTACTTGACGGTCCATTAGTGGATTACGAATTTAAGTGTGTATAAATTTTGTTGCTTATGAGTTTTATACTCGGTATAGATTTAAAATGATCAATCATTCAAATATTTCAAACTAATTTAAGTTTTCGAACGCAACCCGAATGTATTTGTACACAATAATTTGAGAGTGTAACATTTTCAAAGCTAGTTGAATTTTTAACGATGATATCCAAAAGTTAATTAAACATGTATCATCGAATGTAATTAATTACAATTCATAGATGGATCGATTTTGCATCAAATTACAAAACAACGGTTTCTTACAACGCTTCATCAATACACGGTGATTGGATTGGGTAACGGAACAAAACGAATTCAACTAGAGATCGAGTATTGATTTGGCTTACTAAATGTGATTACTTTAAAACTAAATCATAATCTTATATAATCAACATGATCAAAACATACTTAATTAATTAACCTCCAATAATACCATTATTTGAGTGCATAAATCCCATCAACATAACACTGATATCTCATAAAATTGTTCAAAACCTCCATACTTTGTAACTTAAACTAACAACATAGTAATTAAAGAGTATTATTATCATAATCTCATGAAGTCTTTAGTAGTAATTAAACCAAGTGATATAATATGATGCTAATTAAATTGCAGGTGTTGCTTACGACCACCACCATGAACAATTGTAACACAGTGATCGTCATCATCAAGTGTTGTTTTCGCAGCTCTTGGAACTCGAAGCCACATAACCCCATGGCTAATCTCGAACTCCATTTTCCCGACATCAAATTCCCAGAAATCAACCCTGAAACCGCCCTTGTAAAATCTCCTCTGCTCCCCTAAGCTCTGCGCGTACGGGCAGGTGCGCTTCTGTTCAATGAGGAAACTGACAGTCCCGGTATGCTGTGACACGCGTACGACCTGATTGTCGTCTTCACCGATGCCTGGCATGTCGACTGCAAGCACGAAGGAGTTGTCGTTGGTGTTGAAGCCGTGGAGAGAGTACCGGTCTTTGCCTTGCGACACCAGTGGGTTGTAGGCAGATTCCTTCAGTTCATTGTTGTGTGTCATTAACTGCACTCCTAGGTCTTCTGTTGTTGCAGGATTCGGGCTGATACGACATTACAAATTTAGTCGATTAATCGATTTACGTGAATTGATAAAATCTACTATCTTACACTCAAATTATGTTATGAATGTGTAATTAGTAAATCTTCAATACGTCAAATTATCAAATACATACATACTTTTAAAAATCGTAAACCTCTTTCAACTTCGTATCAGATTAGTAAATGTTCATATTTCAAAACATACAACTAATAGAGTAATAGGTCACACTCGTAATTCATAACCACAGTGACCTAACATATCGAAACAAATGCACGTTCTACAAACGTCTAAAACCACAATCTAAACGATATAATTGCACTCCCTTCATTTCAGTAATTCGACTAGTGTCGATTTATTACCCACATTAGCATATTACTATCTAATTTTACTTTAAACTCATTTAACCAAAATCAATACCGTTCCAATTTATTGATCATTCTAAAGTACTACTCCGTATAATAGAACGAAAACAAAAAAAAAAAAAAAAAAAAACGTCGATTTGTACCTCTTTCCAAATAATTAATCAACACAAAATCCTTCAATAATGACAAACCATGAACTTAAACATCAACAATACTCAGACAAATAATACAAATAAAAACACCAAAATTAATTTTTAATCAAAAACAATAAAAACAAATCCACAAAATCAAGCATAAACTCTTATTTTAAAAAAAAAAAAAACAGAGCATAAAATAAATGAATAAAAATTACCATTTAATATTGATGAAGAGAACACCAAAACCAAATTCATAATCAAAATCAATAATCTCAGATGAATTAAACCTTGAAGAATTAAGATACAAAGTCCCTTCATAAACCCTACAAATTTTGTCCTCTTCCTCATAAATCCCATGCATACCAATTTCTTCCTCCACACCCTTGAAATTTATACTCTTCTCATTCGGGTTCGGGTACACCACCACCAAACCCGCACCCGGCATCTCGACTCGTACCCTCACCACCCCGTCTCCCTCGACTTCCCATATCGACACTGGCAGGCCCGGGCCCGGCCCGGTTCTCTTGTACGGGCTCTCCTCGACCCGCTTCACCATCATGAGCTCCAGCAGCATTTCTTGGGTCATCACCTTGGTTGGCGGCCGGGTCGTCGAGTCGGATGTGTCGCCGGGTTCGGGTCGGAATCTTGGGATGATTGTCACGCGCGGGTCACTGGGTGTCACGTGAGTCAGCATTTGTGGAGCTTCCATTATTTTATTTTAATTTTTGGTTTGTTTTGGTTGAATGTGTGTGAATTAATGAAAGAGGAAGGTTAAAATATTTATAGTTATATACTCCACTCCATGTGTTAACCATGGTTAATTTAATTAGGGTAATACTGTAATTTTATTATTATTACTGAGTTAGTTATTTTGTTTGTTTGTTAGAAGAGAACGAATTTGTTATCCGTTACACGTGAATCCCGTAATTCTCGGGTGTGTTTAGTTGGATTAAACGGAATGTTGAGGTGATATGAAATGGTCACATTTTATGTGTCGATTAATTTTTATATAGTGGAATTTATGAATACGATGAATTTTATTGTGCGACTATAATGATATGGAATATTATTTTATGGCTTGTACGGTATATCCGTATATAGTTGGTATTTGAATATTGAGAGCAATCGAGTTTGTGGAATTCGTCTGATCATTTGAGACACGTGAAAAAGAGAGTATCAAATAATGTAATTTTTTATTTTTATGATTAACTCTTAAATATCTTCTACTCTTTTGTAAACCCTTCTTATACCATAAGACGAAACCGATACTTAAAAAAAAAAAAAAAAAAAAAAAAAAAGCTTGAAAAGAATTTCAGGTTTCAAACATAAAACTTGAGTCAATGACAAAAAAAAACTTTACTTAAGCCGTCACCATTCGGAGTTATTTTTTAATATAAGACAGTCTTACACTCTTGTATACGGAGTAATAATTTTGATTCTTAAATATTGAGTATCAATTGTTATTCAGTAACTCTTCTATGAGACCGTCTCGTCATAACTTATGGTGAGACGAGCTTAATAGAAGAGGCCCAATAACATTTACATTTAAAAAAAAAAAAAAAAAACAAATAGTGAAATATATAAAATTGTTATAATTGTAATAATCAACAAAAATAACATTCATGTAATTGCCTTGAAAAACCAAAACTGAAAACCTGGCAAAAAAAATAAATTATTTAGTTTTTTTTTTTCATTTGAAAAATTTAGTTTCTTCTTTAAAAGTCTACGTTTTAACTATAAAACCTTACGTTTTAACTTCAAAACCTGACTTTTTAAGTTTGGAACCTATCTTTCGGAACATTATATTTTAACTTTACAATCTCACATTTTAATTGGGCTATTACCTATAAATGAATTTGTGTCACGATAAGTTATGGTGAGATTGACTCATGTAACAATTAGTGATTGTTATTTAATTGATCTTAATTGGGTCAAGCCCACTTCTTCTTCCGCTTAAGCATGTGACTACGTGGGTAAAGAGAAGTTTTGGGCTTCATCATGAATTAAACCCAGTGAAATTAATGGTTTTAACATCATAGTAATGAAATACTCCCTCTATTTCAATGAAATAGTCTCGTTGCTTTTTGTACAAATATTACAAACAGTGAAAAAGATAAGAGTAATAATGATATTTTAGTTCAATGAGACCCATTTTAGAAGATAAATGTGTGGTATTTTGGAAAAATAAGTAAGGGTAAAAATGATACTTTCATTGTTAAAAGTAACCATAAATAGAAATGAAGCTAACTGAGTGAAATTTACGAAAAAAAAAAAGTGGGACCAAATAAGTGAAATAGAGGGTGTACGTTATAGTAACGTCAGGACTCGAGAGTGATGAAAATGAGTCAACAATATTAACAACGAGAATACTGAAATTAACTACAAAAATATTGAAATTAACGATAATAACAGTGTGATTAGGGATTATAAAATAAAATTTGGTTGATAATTTTATATGAAGTATTAACCATAATTAAAAGAACAATTTACAAAAATGAAATACAATTTGAAAATAGTTACTCCCTCCGTTTCAGTGAATTGTTTACAGTTTGACTTTTTTGTGAGGGGAAAAAAGTCAAACTGTAAACAAATTATTGAGACAGAGGGAGTAGTTGGATGTTATTTAAGATATAGAGAACTCATCATATATTTCAATTTTATACTATAAGTTAATGTTAAATTCTGTTACACTTTTTGTATTTCTTTTATCTTTTCATGTACGAGCAGTTAATATATAAATTGTACGGAATATCATAAACAATCAATATATGAACTAGAGTATACACAAATATATTTCATTGATTTAAAGCTAAAAATAGATATAGACAGTCCAAACAAAGCCCCAACAAAAATCAGTTTTGGATATTCCCTTTCGGCTTAATTTCAGTTTGTATAAATTCAGTTCAACTCCTACAAGTTCAGTAAGTATAAGTCAGCTCTTATAAACTTCAACCCTAACAAATTTCAGATTTAATAAGTTCAGTTCAACTCCTACAAGTTCAGTAAGTATAATTTGAACTCCGATATACTCAATTCCTCTAAGGCCCTGTTCTTTTCTGCTTTTTTGAGCTGAACTTATAGGAGTTGAGCTGAACTTATATGAGTTGAAATAAGTGTTAATTGAAGCTTAGTGGGCCTTATAGGAGCTGAACTTATTAGAACTGAACCTATAGAAGTTGAGCTGAACTTATAAGAGCTGAGCCGTAATTTAAGAACTGAAATTAAGATAAAAATAACAGGGCCTAAGTCGAAAAGAACAGAGTCAAAGTATCAATTTTGAAATGCATAAAGTTGGGTGGTGTAAGGAGTGTGATGTGGGCTCATGAAATAGGCCAAAGTTGGCCCAAGTTCTCTTACACGACAAGGTATTCTTTTTTTTGCCTTGTGTTGTGACCTTTTTCTTTCGACTTGAAATTTCATTTTCTTGTGTTAAATACTCCCTCCATTCAACTCAACATTGCACATATGTTTTATGCACAAACATTAAGAAAATAATTTTTTAATAATAAAAGGTACAATTAGTGGTGGAAGATGTTAATAATATATAGTATTTGTATTAAATAAGTGGGCCATAGTAATATAATAACATTATAACTATAATCAAATAAGGAAATGTGTAATGTGGAATTGAATGGACCAAAAAGGAATATATGCAATGTGGAGTTGAATGGAGGGAGTATGAGACTTGAATGAATGGTCAACAACCCATCACTACAACACTACCTATTTTTGTTGTGGCCTAGGTACTATAGTAGATGAGGTCAAGCCTTTATAAATTAAACAGATTAAATTAATAAAAAGTCAGAAAGAAATATCATCAACCAATTATTTTTTTTATTTTAAGCTTAAATATTTATTATACATAATTTTTTATTTGCAATTCTCATATGCCCTAATTAACGACGAATGAAATTATATTACGAGTAGAAAGATAAAAGCAAAATGTGTAGTGAAAAAAATAAAAATAAAACTTATAAGTAACAAATAATCTACTCTGTATATAAACGGTTGAATGATCACCCTCTCTCTCTCAGTCATTTGTTTATACTTCTCTGAAATCCTCCTCATAAAAAAGTCAAACTGTAAACAAATCACTGGAACGTAGGGAGGAGTATAACGAAGGATCTACACAAATTTATAAAATTCAATGTAAATAGTCTGTCTTTTTTAGGTAAATTAGATTCAATTTAAGGTAAAATTAATTAGTTGAGTTTAACAATTAATTAAATTGAATTATTAATAAACAATTTATCTATAACAATAAGTAATAGGGAGTATAAATGTACACGCAACGTGTAGATATAGTTGACAAGGTTAGGCAAAATCAAGTAATCAAGAAATTTCAATTTCCAACAATATCAATATTAATGAAGAAACAAATTCAGACAAAGTAATGCCTGTCGGGGTAAGATGTTGGAGGATATATGTACTCCTTCTGTCTCAATCATTTGTTTACCGCCTTTATTTATTGTAATTTTGTGTGCTTCGACCAAGTCTTGTGAACGATCGTCCAATATATGTACTCCTTCTGTCTCAATCATTAAAAAAGTTAAAGTGTAAACAATTCACTGATAATAGTTAATTGTTGATTAAATTTAATTGTTTTGACAATTACAGTGATCATGTTATTGATAATAGTAAATTTAAGATTTTATAATGTTGTTATTTTAAAGTCGAGCATTAAAATAGTCATATTTTAATTATTCGTAAGTCATTGCATGACAAAGATTGATAAAAGTATAAATAAGGTTAGTTACTAGTACTGAAACCACCGCAAAATTGTGGCTAACCACAATTGCCCCACATCGATCGCCACCTTCCTCGATTGATTTGAATGTATCTGTATGCATGATGGCTGATTAAATTACAATTAAAATTCAATCAACCTATGTACTCGTAATATATTTAGTTATATTTAATTTTAGATTAATTAAATTAGACAATAAATTTGGTTATAATAAGTTTAAGATTCGTTGAACTTAGACAATGAATTTAGTCGTATTTAATCTAGTTTAAGTTTTTTTTGCTATATAACCTAACTTTCTGGCGGTAATTGATAATTAGAGTTTTAAAATTGTCAGAATTTATTTTATTACTCGTATGTTATTCTCATGACAATCAATTGTCTATTATATAAGGCAACCTCAAACTAAGTCGAGTATATCCATCGTTAATATCATTCATGTTTTAAGCTATCCCTTGTTTCAACTCCTTCTACATCAAAAAGGAAAAAGAAAATTGAGTCTACTTAGGGCTGTTTCTTTCCAAATTATTTTCGATTGACTCAACTCACCACTTTAGTTCATTCCATTCAGCCTGGGCCATTTCGATTCGATTCAAAGAGTTTATATTATTTAATTGAACTTCATTCGATTCGATTAATTTCAATTCGATTCGATTCACTCATTTGATTCGATTCAACTCGATTGATTCAAATTCTAAAAAGTCCGAAAGAACATGTTGTTAATCAATTGAGTATGGAGTAATACATTTTACAATCTACATAAGAAAATATAGTAATACAAAATCTTATATGATACGGAGTACTTGATATGTCTCAATAATAATATTAAATTTTAAGCGTTGGTGGTACATTTTTATTTATTTAAAACTCGGATGGGAGAACATAAATATTAATTGTATTCCTTTGGTTCCAATGAAATGTCTACACTTTTTAAAATTTGTGAGCGATAATTAAGAAAAGTGTAAACAAATGATTAGAACAAAAAAGATACGGAGTATTATTTTTTCTGATTTAGTCATTTTTCAGATGTCTACTTAAAAATTGATAATAAAGGATGAGAATTGTTTTTAGAAAATCATTATTTTTCAAAATAAATAAATGATTAAATCAAATAGACAAAGGCCCTGTTCTTTTCCGCTTAAGTTCAGCTCCAATAAGTTTAGTTTAGCTCAGCTCTTATAAGTTCAACTCAGCTCCTATAATTTCAGTTATGACATTACAAGCACGGATTTACACACAACAAAAAAAAATTTAACTCAACTCTTCTCTTATACTCGTATAAGTTTAGTTCCTATAAGTCGAAAAGAACATGACAAACTAATAACAATATTAAAAAAAAAAAAAAAAAAAAGGGGGGAGAAGTGAGAAGAGTACAAAGTAGGGGGACAGAAAAGCCTAGAGATATCAAAATCATGAGGAAGAGAGAGAGCCATTGAGTTTATGTTTTGTGAATGAATAGATAAATAAAAGTGGTCATTACCCTTCAGAAACTCCAAATTCCCCCATTTTCTTTTCCTTTTTTTTTTTTTTTAATAAAATTTTTAAAAAAAGAAAAATACAAGAGAGAGAAAAAATAAAATAAAATAAAATTGAATAGATCGAGACATAAGTGAGAGAGAAACTCAAAAAAAAAAAAAACAAAAAAAAAAAAATTGAAGAGAAGAGAAAAAGAAAGAAGAGAAGAGTACAGAGATGTTAACTTTATTTACCTTTTTCATGATGCACGCATCCATGGCTTCTTCTTCTACTACTCTCTACTTCTCCTCCTCTTTTTTTACCCTCTAATTATTTATTATTTACTGTTTTCTTTTACCCTCTTCTCTCTCTCTCTTAGTAAAAAAAAAAAAAAAAGCCTGGAAATAAAAATATATATTATAAAAAAAAAAAAAAAAGGGAAGGTTTTTGTTAATGGTGGTGGTGGTGGAGAAATGGTGCATCAAATGAAATCAAAGTTGAAGGGAAATTGTCAAGTTATAATCTTTCACCAATTTCACTTGGTTTTGTGAAATGGGTGCTTAGATCCAGCCAAAGTAAACTATGGTACCTCCCTAAATCTCAAGTTTCTTTTTGTTTATTCTGGTGGACATACGTTAGAAAAACCGTTATTTGAAATTTGGTGTTTTGTTTCTCTGGTTGTAGATGCGAGCTATGCCCTACAATTTGCAACAAGGAAAGGGTGTGGTGGTGGCTTCTCCTAATTTCAATTCTTTCAACTATTTTGTTGCTCCTGAAAATAATAATATTAATTATAATAATAATAATAATACTAAAAATAATAATAATATTATTGATAATAATTCTGGTAGTGAAAGTGTTAAGAAGAAAAAGAAGAGTGTAAAAAGAGGAAGTAGTTCTGTGGAAAGTGAGCCTACATCTGCTCTGGATTCAGTTCGCCGGAGTCCAAGTACTCCGACGTCAACTTCCACCCTTTCCTCCTCTTTCGCCGGTGTGGCGGACCCCACCACATGCGCCAGCGGCGTAGGCGGAAATGGTATCGGTTTGGAGGAGTGGGACAGTTTGTTCCCTAATGCTGATGGGGCCCTCCTCCCTTGGATCATGGGTGACCCTGATGACCCTGGTTTGGGGTCGGGTTCCGGTATCAAACATTTGCTGCAGTCGGGTAATAACCCGGTTGTTGAGTATGAGGGTAATGCTGGTCTTGGTGTTGTTGACCAAGTCAATGCCTCCGTGGCGGCCCCACCACCACCAATTAGTTGTGTTGGTGTTGGTGTTGGTGGTGGTTCGATGTTGTCCGGTTGTGTTCCGACGAATGTGTTTGGTTTGAACCCGAATCAGTTGTTTGGTGGGGGCGGTTTGCAGTTTGCTCCGCCGATGGGGGACGAGAAGCCCCAAATATTCGAATCAAGGTTGGTTATGAACCAACAGCAGCAAGGTCACAGTTTCGGAAACCCTAGTTTTATGATGTCGCCTGCTGCGTTGGGTAATAATAATTACTGTCATCAGCAGCAGCTCGAGCAGTTTCAACCTCAGCTTAAACGGCATAACCCGGGTGTTGTTCTCGACCCGAACCTCCTCCAGGGCGGTAAAAACCCGTTTCTTGATTCTCCGGGCCATCATCATCATCACGAAATGCTGTTGCGGAAACAACATCAGCAACACCAGCAGCAGCAACACCAGACCCATTTACCCACGGGGTTGTCGGTGATGATGCCGGAGCAAGGCGTAAAAGAGCAGCTCTATAAGGCGGCTGACCTGATACAAACTGGGAATTTCTCACTCGCGCAAGAGATATTGGCGCGGCTCAATCAACAGCTTCTGTTCCCGGCAAAACCGCCCCTTGTTAGGGCGGCTTTGTACGTCACGGAAGCCCTCCAAACGCTCCTCCAGCTGAGCAACCCGGTTGCAGTTCCTCCGCCTAAGACGCTCACGCCTTACGACGTCGTCCATAAGATGGACGCATATAAGGTATTTTCCGAGGTTTCCCCCATTACTCAGTTTGTGAATTTCACTTGCACGCAGGCCATTCTTGAGGCTCTTGAGGATGCTGATGCTATTCATGTTATTGATTTTGATATCGGGTGTGGGGCCCAATGGGCGTCGTTGATTCAGGAGCTCCCCTTGCGGAAAAGGGGAGCTCCTTCGTTGCACATTACTGCTATTGCTCCGCCCACGACTCACTCTTTTGAGCTCGCCCTCGTCCGTGAAAACCTTGTGCAGTTTGCAAATGATACAGGCATTGCTTTCGAGCTCCAAGTCGTGAACTTGGATTCGTTTGACCCGTCTTTGTCCTCCTTCCCCAATGTTAGATCTTCCGAGAACGAGTGCATTGCCGTCTGTATCCCCATTTGGGCGTCTTCAACCCGGCCATCGTTACTCCCATCAATCCTTCGGTTTATTAAGCAGTGCTCCCCGAAGATTGTTGTGTCTTTAGATAAAGGGTTTGATCGCTGCGATGTTCCTTTCCCGCAGCACGTTATCCACTCCCTTGAGTCCTGCACGAATTTCATGGACTCCCTCGACGGTCTCAATGTCGCACCAGAGATCATAAACAAGGTCGAGAAATTTTTCGTCCAGCCTAGGATAGAAAACTCGATGTTGGGCCGTCTTCACGCCCCCGACAAAATGCCCCACTGGAAGAACATGTTTGCATCATCGGGCCTCTTGCCTTTGCAGTTCAGCAATTTCACGGAAACACAAGCGGATTACGTGGTGAAGCGGACCCCAGGAAGGGGATTTCACGTGGAGAAGCGACAGGCGTCGCTAGTGCTGAGTTGGCAGAGGCGAGAGCTTGTGGCTGCTTCGGCATGGAGGTTTTAATTGTATCGGTCAACATTGCACACGCTAAGAGGCTCTCGTAAGCCTTTGTTTTAAATTATTCGGGTACATGAAATTGTCAATAATTAGAAGCTGCGGTGATTATGATGACGACTACGACTACAACAACAACGACCTCTTTTGTGGCTCGAGTCTTTGTTTCGATCTCCTCTTTTGCTTTGTAAGCTTCCTATCCTTGAATGCATCTAAAAACGTCGAAGCATATTATTTCGGTCTCTGTACAAGAACACATTTTAACTGCATATTTCTGTAGCTTTATTTTACGCCCTTTCGACAATTCTAATGGTGTAGTAGTATGGAGAATTGCAATTGTTTTGCTGTCATTGTTAGCAAAATGACTAGGGTACGAAGAAATGTGATTCTCGATTTCCTCTCGTCTTCTGTCCAAGTTCAATGACGTTTTTCGTGTGCATTCTCCGTACTTTGTCCGAAAATTCAATTTTTTGAAAAGGTCTAAAAAGAAGTGAAACGAAGCATAGTTTATTCAATGTTACGACAGCGTAATGTGCGAAATGGCAGGAACGTCAGCTAGTTTAGTCGATAAAATTATGATTTACGACTTTTTAAAAAACCTTTTCAACATTATAATACTTCTTAAATTTTTTTTTAAAAAAAAAAAAAAAAAAAAAAAATGATTGGATCCTCAAAGTCATTGTTTTGATGATGAAAACTTAAATTTCTGTGACATAATTTATGTTAATTAATTTTCTATTGCTCTTAATACACTCAACTTGTACATTTGTTTATCATTTCCTGCCGCTAAAATCTTTTTGTTTACTTGGATTAAGATCTTCTTTGATTAAACTATTCCCCATCTCCTCTTTGCTATCCTCCCATAGCTTTGTAGTTGTGTGAGTATCTCTTCCTTGGTGTCCCCATCTGGCATCTACAGAGACGGTCTTACGATAAATTATCGTCCAACAACGAGACAAGAATTGAATTTCTCGGCAATTAGGATATACGTGGCTTGATTACCACGAAACTCGCTTGATTTAGAGCCTGTTCATCAAACATTTTAGATTATTTCAGAAATTTTTAGGAGTGCTAAATATTAGACTACTTAAGGCGAAGGGAACATGCTGTAAGTTTTGTTTTTTTAAACTTTTTAGACTTAAACTGAATTGAGGAAGGTTAAGAACCTGTTCTTTTTAGCTTAATTTCAGCTTTTATAAGTTCAGTTTATCTCTTATAAGTACTGTTCCGATAATTTTAGTACTCCATATGTTTATTGTTATGGTGGAGGAGTATTAGGAAGAGTAATGTGGGATAATAATGTGAGTTAGTCAGTATAGAAGAGCTTTTGTCTTACTGTGCACTGAATTGAGTTTTGGGTTTTGCATTGTTTTATGTAGACAACTGCTAATCACACCACATGCCTCATGCTTGATTGCTCCATTACCTTCACAACTTTACACTAATTCTTTTTCATTCCTAACTTATTTTTAGTTAATTAATCCTTCTCTCTTACGGAGTACTATATAGTTTCAAAATCCTAACTTTAAGATAAAGTTTTGTTGTTAACCTTTTCCTTTACGTTGTTATTATAAGACCTGCTCTTTCCAGTTTAATTTAATTTCTTATAAGTCTGATTCAATTTCTTATAAGTTCAAAGACAAAAAAAGTTAAATTTCTTATAAGTTGATTCAACTCTTATAAGTTCAAATTTTTTATAAGTTCAAATTCTTATGTTCTAGAAAAGCAGCCCATAGAGCCTTAATAAGAAGTGCAAATGCAAATATCGTCTCAATTCTGGTTCGATTAATAGTTATCTATATAAATTGATCTGATGTATTTGTAAAAATATTTCAAAAGAAGATAATTACAACTAAGATAGATTTATATTCTCACAGTCACACATAGAGCTGGTCAATTGGGTGTGGACCAATTCGACCCATTTGTTGGACCACGTTTTGGTTGGTTCAACATGAGTCACATGACACTGCAAGGGCACAATCCTTCAAGCCACTGCAGTAAAGGGTTGAACTCGAAACTAAATTTAAACAGGTTGGCCTAAACCTTCATTCAAAAAGGCTAGGCTCGGATAAAGCTAAGCTACCTCTGATCATATATATTCTGTTTATTTATCTTTTCAAAATAAACATAGAGAAATTATCGAATTAAAATATAAAACTGCGAGCTACAAGTGGGGTTTAGTTTTACAAATTTAGGAGGGTGAAATATGAGTTATTAGAGGGACAAATAAATAGCACTTCCTCCATTTCATTCAATTCTATACATTTACTTTTTGTACACTATTTAAAAGTGAGGATAATTTTCGATATATCGTCTAATATATGAAATAAAAAATAGTCATGTGAGATCTTGTTTTAATTGCTTTTTCGAGAGCATTATTAATATTCAAATTTCATATTTTTCAGAATTATGTAACTAAAGATATAAACAAAAGAAACGCAGATCGACGTACGCAAGAAAAAGAAATGATGTAATTAAATGAAATGGAGGAAGTATAAACATGTTAGGAAGAACATGCTACAATGGTAGGTATGGACAAGGACATTATAAAGAGTTTGCTTTTGTTTTGTTCAAATATTAAAAAAATGGAAAGTTGTTGCAATCAAATTAATTTAATTTGAATGTTTGGAGGTGGTCGCTTTTTTGGGTATTTAATTAAGGGTCTTAAATTGGTAAACTAGGTCTTATATTATTGAGGGTCGGTGTCATTAAAATACGTTTCTTGTACAAATCTTTGTATGTACAACAAAGTAAGTTCATATGGTGGGTTTTACATGATTTCATTGTCATGGTAGGCCAATTCTTCTAGTGTGACTTGGGTCCTTATTACGTTCTCTTATTCGTTACGTTCTTAAGTTTGACTAAAATTTTCATCATAAAAATGGTCAAATATTAAAATTCTGTTGAATTGAATGAAGTAATATTTAGATAAAAAAAAGGTGTATATATGAGACGGTTATACAAATCATTTTATAATATGTACGGAGTAAGTGATTTACTTTACGAATGACTGCTGTAAAATCAGTGTAGTTCTTACTGAATCATGGAAAATTTGAGAAATAGTTAGAATTTTTAACTTTTTTCTAAGATTATTTTGTTTTGTTATTAATTCGTCACCTTGTTATTTTTTTTTTTTTTCTCTTAACGACAAATCATTAGTACCATTGTGATATATTTACCCAAACCCTAAATGATAGTTCTATAAAGTAGTTACACCTCCAATCTATAAACACCACCACATATAATAATCGATCTACTATCTCTGTCTCAATCATTTGTTAATACTTTTCTCAAACTCTTATCACAACAAAAATCAAAGTGTAAACAATTCACTGAAACGAAAAGAGTAAAAGAATTCGAATTAAATATCTCTCAATAATAAGCAAATTGTCTTAATAAAACACACTAATCCACTATTCTACTACTTCCTCCGTCCCAGTTAATTGTTTACAGTTTAACTTTTTTGTGAGGGAGATTTAAGATAAGTATAAACAAATGACTGAAACAGAAGGAGTATATAACCTGCAACATGAGACAAATTAAAAAAAAGGGTTAAAATAAAAGTGAAATTATGAGGATAAAAGAATGGAAGAAGTGTCAAAATCAAGACACAAAGGGGGGGTCACTCGATAATGAAATAAAGTACGTTACATGGAAAACAACATTTTGGCGTTTAATTTTGTAGGCCAATTTCATCCACATCTAAAGCTTAAATAAGGTTCTACTTCAAACTACATTTCCTCGATCTTCATTTTTAAAAGAGGACCATTTGTACATTTTTCTGCCTTGTCAAAAGCTGTACTACATTACTTGGTTGCGTTTGTGGTCCATCTCCCCCCACCCCCACCCTTTCGTACTCTTTAAAAACTAAAAGACGGTCTTTCACGATAGACAATTCGAAACAGAAAGAGAAATTACTTTTTTATTTTACGGTTAATTAATTTCTCAGCTTGGAAGTAAATTCTCATATATTTATTTGTTGTAGCTACAAATAAATGAGTTATTAGGCATCAACCATTATTTTAGGGTTTAGTTGAATTGGTATTTCATTATGATATCATAGCCTTATGTCTTCGGGCCCCCTATGATGTTTTTATCCACACATCGACGCTTTTGAGCGTCTGCATGCGGGGGAATGATACTTCGTAATAGATAAGAATCTATTATGGGCATCATTTCATCAACTATCACTTTAGGGTTCTGGTTGGATGGATCTCTATTAACAAAGCTTATGTTGCTCATTAAAATTGCTCTTTTCATCCCGATTAACAATTAGTGTTTCGAAACTCTGATAATTCATTTTAACCTTAAAAGGGACCAAATAGTATTCATGTTAATTTAACTATAACATACATTTTGCTAATTTTGAGGTTTTTTTTTTTAATTTTTGTGTCATTTATATAATTGACCTGTTTTAAATACGGAGTAAAAATTTATGTTTGATTCATTATTTAGCACTCCGTATATATGTTTATTAAGTTGCTACTCCGTATTTAGCATGAAATATAAAGAAGTATCTAAGTTTAGCATGTGAAACTCGTGTAATTAATAGAAGTTGGACGTAATTATTCTAGTAAATTGATGATGGCGTGTGCATATGATTAAGTTGCTTGCATAGTTGCATTTATCGTTCACTTGATGAAGAAACGAATAACGAAGGTTTATCATTGGAAGGCATCTTAAAAATGATATAAACAATGTCCAAAAGCAACGTATCTTATCTATCAAAAGAAACTCCCCTTTTTACACATTACATCATCTTCATCATCGTCATTCACCACCAATGAATTGAAAGCCTTTAAATTGTGAGACTATTTATGGAGATGATTAGTGTGAATAGTTTTTTCAAAATCGTAAAATCGATGAGTAATTCTCTTAGAGATAATTGTTCACATAAGTAAAGTTGATTATGACTAAAATATATATATTGAGCGATATGATTATTACTGTAAGAGAGCATAATTTCAATCTACGGTCTGAACTAGTCGTTTAAACTTTTATATTTAATTTCTAACGGTTGGTGTTGGCTAGAGGTCGTAGTTCGAATCTACCAGCCCTCACCAGTCACCACTAAAATATAAAGTCAATCTTACATTACAATAATTACATTTAAATCATAGTAAGTCGGCTATATATCAATGTTGATAATTCGTATTCACGTTATTTTTTTTTTTTTTGACAAGACGTATTCACGTTGATATACTTACTTTCTAAGTCATTTTTCTACCTCTTCTATATCACCAATAATTGATTATTTTGCCATGAATATTGGTTTGGACTTTAAAGTGGACTTTAATCACAACCATTAATATATGTTAAGTTATCTAATGAGCCTCATATTGGAGCCTTCAACTTTTTAATCCATATAATGATTTAGAAGTATTCCCTAAATGTCAATGGCTATTAAATATGAGAAAGTTGACCAAGGTAGCAGCTGCTACCCCATACAAAAGAAAAAAAATTGAAAGTTGTAATAGCAATTCCTAAAATTCGAAATATATTTACAATATATACGGAGTAGTATATTGTACAAAGTAATATATAATCAATATATAGTAAACAATATAAAAGAAGTATAAGTTATTAAAGAATTATGCATTAATGCTTAAATCATCGATCACTTTAGTACAAATGATTTTTATTATGAATTTGTAACTAATTAAAATTAATTCTGCTACCTCGATTTAAAAATTCTGGGTCCGTCCCTGGACTCTTACCTTCAATCATTATTTATATTTAGAGGTGGCCGACTGTACAGTACATAGTCCAACTTGTGTCGGCATTTCCATTTGGGCCACATTTTCTATAGGCCCAACCCAGGCCGACCTTTAATAGCATAGTATGGCTCTTCCAAGCAACGAGCCAAGTCGAGGTTTGATTTCAGAGATTAACGACCCTCTATTTTCTTATATAATTTAAATTTATAACTTACAAACTAGTTTTAGATCTTGATTTTAAAAGCATGATACCCTAAAAGGCCAATTTCCGGTCAAGCAAAACAAGGCCTCACACGCTAATGGTTGTCCCGACCAAGCTCGGCCCTTGTCCACCTTTTCTTACACACAGTTATTTCTTACTTTAGTAGATATGTTCTTTTGAATTTCAATTCAGTTCCATTCAATTCATTAAATATGTTTCATTTAGATGTTTTATTCACAAATATTGAAATATATACGAGTATGAAATTAAATTTTATTCAATTAAATTTTAGTTCAAATTAAACTAAGTCTTGCATTGTTCCTCAAAATTAAGTCGAAAAGAATATGACTTGATTAATGATATTGGAAGACGACTTCATGTTACTACTCCTATGTTTTAATATCGTTAAATTCATAAAAATGAGCACAAAAAGCCACAAGCTTTTAGCAAAGAGGTGTTACATTGCACGTTCATAAATCGTAATAATGACAACTTTCCATCATTACTAATGCGAGAGGAGGCACGACGACAAACTGAATTATGAGGCAACATTGCAGGCTTTTAAAAATGGAGTAATAGATAGATGATTTTTTTCATACCAGTGTTAGATAAGTGTTATTAACTACTTAAAAGTCATCAACTCATCACCATATATCCAATTCACGACATTTACTATGCATGCATGACAAATTTAATGGTATTCGGTATACAATTTATGAAAATTTATCTTCATTTAAATTAACATTAACATGAGACTCAAAACAAATAAAACTAAAATAAGCTTAGAATGTAATTATAAGTTTACTGTTTACAACACATACATCTCGGTATTGACGAGGCAAATTCGACTTTAGGGCAGTGATATTTGTCACGGTACAACCATTCATATATCAAATACGTCATCTCTATATTATTCATCGTAACTTTATTTTTACAATACTTCCTATCTATTCGTCTTTGTTTTATTTTTAAATTTATTAGGTTCGTTTATGAAGAGCCCAAAGTGGTGCTCAATAACAACACCACAACCCACAAGGATCAAACACAAGACAATCAACCAACAAGGAACCGATAAAACCCAAATCACCAATAACAAACCAAGCAACCAATCAAGCAAAAATAGGGCAGCGATTAAAGGCAAAAGCGGAAGTGTAAAATTGCAAACAACACACACGATTTATACGTGGGAAAAACCCCCTCGATGTGAGGAGTAAAACCACGGGACTTGTAAGGAGTCCACCCTCTTCTTCTCTTCTTATTATGAATAAATTGAGGGCAAAAGAAACCCAAATCGGTCTACAAAGATTTCACAAACCCACCAACAACATCAACAATAAGAAACTACAATCGAGAGACAAAAGTGAAGAAATCACCAAAACGTAGGTCTTCTGTCCAGATGCGATAACAGACGATCCAGAGCTCCAAATCAAAAACTGAACGGTCAAAAGTTAGCCCCAAGAGCCACGAACAGGCTGGCAAAATTTCAGCAAAATCAGACGGTGGGATCTCCGGCGATCTTCAGTTTAGTGAAGCTATGTCTGAAAAATCCGAACTTGACAGCTCTTCTCTCAACTCTCTCTTTTTGTGGTTTGTGTTTTGTGAGTGTTCTCTCAAGTTGGTCAGAAAATTTAAACCCTAAAAGAGCTTATATACTCACACCAAAAGCTTATAAAATAAGCCACACATATACCCACAATATTTGGGCCTTTCCATAAGCACAAATAACCCGATACTTGTGCAACAAGTGGGCTGAACCCACAACAGTTTATTGATTTTAGTCACAATATTTTCCAATACATTATTCTTATATGAGCCATCCAATTGACCAATTAAAATAAATCATAGTATAAATCACACCTTAAATAAAATTTGTACCCAAATTTTTTTGGTGTATTTCAAAGTAATACAGTATAATTCATAAAGTTTTTAAGAATTATTTGAATTTTTCTTAAGTGTTTGATAGTACATGTATCAATATAAAGAGACAATAATTTTTATTTATTTATTTTTTAATAAAAGAGGCTAACATCAGCATGTAATAGAATGAGAAAAAGGGAGGCACATATTATTTATTCACAAATTGTTAAGTCAAGGCTCACAATAAGTTATTGTAAGTCAGTCTCGTTTGTACTCGATTATATAGTTTTTGTACCATTTTAGTGATAATTATTATTAGTAGTAACTAAATTTTTTTTAGTACCAGTAAAAGTAGCTTTAGTATATTTAATTTGTTTCATGTTTTTGTACCATTTTAACGACAATTTGTATTCTAGTCTCGCATTAACTTAATGTAAGGCTAGTCTCACATAAGAATTACTCTTATTTATTATAGACAGCTAAAAAACAAAATTAATTAAATCACACAAAAAATAAAGCAGAGAAAATATTAATAATATGCTATATACTTTATATTTTACTCCGTACATGCAATGCAAAAAGAAAAATAAAGTTGGAAGATTGCGTTACACTTACATAGTCGATCTGTTTGTTTGTTGTTGTGGCTGTTTTGTTATCTTTATTATCTACTCCGTACTTCGAATCTAACCTTCTTTAACCCTTCTATCGTTTTCGATGTGTCTTTGTACGCTTATTATTAACGCAATAATGTTGTACTTCTAGTATCATCGTCTTTAATTTCCTTTCCTTTACGGGTATAATAATAAATGTCGACATATCGAAATCTGAGTAATTAAAGAATATTGATATGTGACATTGTGACATTATGATCAGTGGTAGAACCAGATTTTTCGTTCAATGGCCTGGGGGCCATTTTTTCTTTTAATGAAAATTAAACAGTTCAATCGAATCATAGAGTAAGATAATTTCGATAAATTTTTACAAATAAATTTTCAAATTTTTGAAGGCTTAGGTGGGGTGACCGCCCCTAGCTCCACTCCTAAATCATATCATTAGGAGGATCCGTTTGATTTTCCTTGCTTAAATAATAATGTCGTTTCATTCCTCGCTAGCTTGAATTGCATGAAGGTGAACACATGAATATCCTCGAGTTTAATTGTAATTCAATTCAATTCAATTCAATTCAATATTCTCAATGCAATTTTATTTTTCCATTTATCTCTGTTAGCATATAATTTTAAAAATTATACACAAAAAGTGTTAGAGATTCCTTGATAGTCTTCAATTTTGGTTTTGTATGTGGTTAAGTATCCCACATGGAAAGATTATGGATGTTTTAATATCCTTATATTAACATATATGGGTTATGAGTTAATTGGGACTAAGGGTGTGTTTGGATAGCAAAATAGGAGGGAAAGGGAGGGGAGGGGAAATGAGGGAAGGGGAAAGAAGGGGAAGGAAGGGGAGGGGAGGGGAAATGGTGGTGTTTGGATACCATTTTCCCTTCAAATCTCTTTTATTTTGGAGGATTCCACTAGGCAGAGGAGGGAAAATGGATCCCTCCAAATCCCTCCCCCTCCATTTCCTTCCCTCCATTTTTTGTATCCAAACAAAGGAAAATCAATCCCCCCATTTCCCTCCCCTTTCTTTCCCTCCATTTCCCTCAATCCAAACACACCCTAAGTGTGTGTAATGGGCCATTTGGTGCATTGGGCTTGTTGTGCTTGGCTTGGATCATACTAATGTTTCCGATCATTAGACAGCACTTTGCACGGTGCACGAACACGAGGTCTGATAAATGCGTTTGTTTTTTGCGTTCGGTTATTTTCCCGCCAACCATTGTGACTTTTCGGATTGTCACTGTAACCGCCAAATTTTCTGTTATATAAACAGAACCGAAGGGCGAATGCAAATTATATCATCATCACATCATAATTATTGTATTAACAAAACTATGGAAATCGTGTTCATAGAGAACGATTAGTATTGCTGTTATTTTCGTTCTTCGATTAGGGAATCCTGGGGGTAATTAGCGCGCATCCCGTAAGCAATATATCGGGGCTAATATTATCCTAAGGACAGAGTTACTACTCGTCCTAATCTAGTTTTCGTTTGTTGTATTTATATATTATTTCGTATTACCGTATATATAACAAACAGTAGTTTAGAAAATGATACTCCGTATATTGTACGGAGTACTAATAATAAATCCACTAAGGTCTATTATTTTAACTTAAATTTAATTCGGTCAATTCAATTATGTCGAAATTTTAATTACAAATTTGATTTTCTTAGTTCACTTTTCTTGAAAATGTAATTTTATTGGAGACTATCTGATATTCACCATAAAATGATCGCCGTTATTGTAAAATATTATGTTGTCAAATAATATACAAGTAAAATGAAAATAAAACAACTTTTCGTATTGTCAATAAACATTTGAACATAATCCATTAAATTTTTGTCCATCTTTATTTTATTTTATAAACCGTCTTATAAAGTATGAGTATTGATTTTTCATATACGGATTTTACTCAAGTTATATACTCCACTTTTTTCATTATTATTTCCCAACACTACCCTTTTTTACTCAAAAAATATACACAATCCTCTCACCAACAAACCTCCTTAAACCACCCTTAAAACAACCACTAACCCCCAACCGTCAACCGGTCCCCCTCCACCCTACGTTGTTGCCGCCTTGACCCACGCCGCCGTCGGCCACTGACCACCGCCACTAACCACGCCTTTACAAATCTTATAACCATCCCTTTATAAACCCTAATTTTAGTCATTAAATCTATTGAAAATTAATAAAAATCGATAATTTAAACACAAAAGTTGAAATTAAAAACGATTAGAACTTATTATTGGGGTTAATGATCAAGAAATTGAAAAATTGAATGAATTTGATTGAAGATTAGTAAGGGAAAAAAAAAGAAAAAAGAGAGAATTGTATATTTTTTGAGTAAAAAAGGGTAGGATTAGAAATAATAATGAAAAAAGTATACAACTTGAGTAAATTTCGTATATGAAAAATTAATTACGTAAAATATTCACCAAATGCTAACAATTGGCTATTTTAATATTGGATCAATTTCATTATAGGGCAGAATTATTGGAAGATGGACTCATTAAGATGATGGTGGGTTGGCTTTCTCCTCATGAAGGTTTTCCTCAGACAATTTTAATCCAGCCCAATCCAATACTTGCTCATTTGTTGAGTCAAAAAGTTTTAAGGGTTTTTCTACTGTCTTCTCCAAGCTTTTGGCTTTACATCGCAGACTTCTATTTTTTCCTTATACCGTGTACCCTTGAACTTCATTACTCATTCTATAAGATGACCTAAAGTCCTACTAACACCGTTAGAATAAACTCCTATTTTTTCTATTTTTTATGTTTTTCTTTCAAAATTATGAAATATCCCCTTCTTTTTTCTAATTTTCCACTATTTTTCATCCTTATTTATTTTTTTTCTATGGTATATAATTTTTTTTTAAATTGTTGTTAAAAGTCATAAACTTTATTGATTTACTTTATCGTAAAATAATCATGAATATTTGAAATTCATAAATTTAGAAAGAAATATTAAAAAGAGGGAGAAATGAGAGCTTAATGTAACGGTGTTAGTGTTTAATTAACGGTTAAGTAACTTTAGGTCACGGTTGAGAATGGATAATGAAGTTTGAGGGTATACCGTGTAAGTGAAAAAAAATAGGGGTATACGATAGAAAACAAAAAAGTTGGAGGGTACACCGTAGAAAAACCCAAATTTTAAATATGACGATTTTACAAGTACAACATATAATCTACGATCAATTTATGACAACTTTAACTTTTAACATCCACTTGTTTATAACGATTAATTTAAAACCAAAAAAATGGTCACATTAAACTTCAAAGTACTCCCTCTGTCTCAGTCATTTGTTTACAGTTTGACTTTTTTCCCCTCACAAAAAAGTCAAACTGTAAACAATTCACTGAAACGGAGGGAGTAGTACTCCATAAGTAACTTCAATCGGAAAAGCAATCAACAATTCCACCAGAATTGAATTTTGACCAAAACATACCACTTCGTAGCGGTTTTTCAAGAAATTTTCGGCTACTAAGATTGGATCGAACGAGACAAAATTCAATCACGGTATTCACGGATCCAACCCTAAACGAAAAAAAGGATCCATTTTACGATTTCTTTTTGAAATTTAGTCAGTTTTCAAACAAAGAAAGATTAGGATGAGGAAGGGTTTGAGTGGAAAATATTATGACGAAAAAGAGTACAAGTGAGTAAAATTCGGATATAGTAGAACAACTATTAATTATTGCGGATTTCTAAAAAAAAAAAGGGATATTAGTATTTGTCCTCGGTTTTTGTGTTTCTACTTGTTTTGAACTTGATTAACAATCGCGCGATGCAACTTGTGGTTAATTATTGACCCATTAACGTGACCATTAGTACTAATCCGTCAATTAATAACGTTAATTATTGACCCATTAACGTATTGATGTGGGTCAATAATTAACCACAGGGGCAAAAATGGGTCACGTTAATGGGTCAATAATTAACCACAGGAGTAATTATTGACCTATTAATTGACGAATTAGTACTAATGGTCACGTTAATGGGTCAATAATTAACCACAGGGGCATTGTGTGGATTGTTAAGAATTGTGGGTTACAGCATAGAAAACACAAAAACTAAGGGGCACAGCATGGATTATCCCAAAAAAAAAAAAAAAACTAAATTTGAGAGCAACAAGTAATCATTAATCTTTAAATCAAAGAGGGTTTGACGAAACAACTCAAACTAATCTAACCTTCTACGCTTCTCCTTTTTCTTCCTTATCAATTTCATCGCAACTTAATTTAGGTTTGATTCATCTATGATCTATCTAATTTCTAATTCTAATTTTGTGTCTTAATTTCTTTTGATTTTGAATTGTTTGTGTTAATTAAGTTGCTTAATAGTCTGGTGTTCTTAATTTTTGAGTAATTTGTTGTTTTGATTGATTTTGATCAAGTAATAGTGCTCGTGTGCTTGATTGATTGATTGATTGATTGTGCTTGATTGATTGAAAATTGCTGGTTAATTTTGGTTTGTGAGGTTTATCAGAGATTCCTGAAACTATTTAGTTAGCTTTGGATGAATAATCTGTGAATTTAGAGTATGTTTTATGAATGATTTACGGAGTACGTAGGTGCGAATGGGGGTGGTTGTCGGAGATTCGAGTAATAGTTGCTTGTAGATTGTGAACTGCTGATGTATTCTCGCAACACAGCTTTGTTTCGGAATATCGTGCAATATCGTACACTTTCGATGGAACTTAGGCCCGTGTTCTTTTGGACTTAATTTTGCTGAAGTGAAGTTATTTGAACTGAATGGAACTTAATTTAGTGTTAATTCGTGAGACGAGTATCTAAATGGAATCGATCAAAACTGCATAAAAAAAGTCCAAAAGAACAGGGCCGTAGAGTAGGAATTTGGGTGTTGAAGACAATCTAAAGATGTTTACGTGTTAAGATATGAAATGTGAAGTATGTGTCCATGTTAAAACATGTCTGAAAATGGACTACAAAATCGCAAAAGTGTTGGTACTTAGTGAGTAATTGGCACGTTTTCTCCGATGATTTTTATTATGTTGGATAAGTGGCCATCTCCTCACGACCATTCTCCACATCATATTTTCACCAACTCGATTAATCCGTTGTCTTATTTTTGGATACTTGGATGCTCAATTTGGTTCGTTAAACCTCTTGTGTTATTAATTTTTTTAATCTCAAACTGAACTACCTCTTCATTCCTAGTGATTGGTCAATGTTGTTGCCGTTTATTTATTCTTTCCAAAATCATTTTGTTTATATGTCATGTTTTTGAGGGTGAAGTTACACGGTTTCCCTTCTTCTAAAGAGTCATGTAGAAGCAAATTCTTTCAGACTTAATTTGGGGCGAGGCTCAATCTGCCTGTTCCTCTTTTTCCCTCTTACAGCCTATTCTTTCAGACTAAATTTCATTCGGAGAAGCTAAGTTCAATTTAGTGTTGCTCTTCCCAGTACAGTTCTTACTTTAGTTCAGTTCGAATTAGTTCAATTTAGGTGTAAAAAGTCTGAAAAAGAACATGGCTTTAGATCCTCTTTGAGACACTTGCTGCCACAAAGGTAATAATGATGTCGATAAATAGACTGTCATGTTTGTTGTTCAACTTTCCGTGGTTTCTTGTTCACAAGATTAAGAATAGTTGAAATAAGAGCAAGTTTTATGTTTGGGTCATTCGATGGTTTATTGTTCTACAAAGGTAATATGATGTCGATAAATAGACTGTCATGTTTGTCGTTCAACTTTCCTTGGTTTCTTGTTCACAAGATTAAGAATAGTTGAAATAAGAGCAAGTTTTATGTTTGGGTCATTCGATGGTTTCTTGTTCTTTACTGTGTAATAGTCAGTAAAAGTGTAAAATGAAGTTTTTTTTTCTCCCTTGCCTGTGTGCTATACAGAAGAGTTGGATGGCATATGTCACGCTGCCTTGGCTGATTGTTTTCTGTTTTAGTAATATTGGCGTAGTCTTATTTATGTGTGACTGCTTTCAGGACAAATGGCCAAGAGCTCCTTCAAGCAAGAGCATGATCTTGGTAGGTTATATATCTTTCGATTGTCTGTAGTACTCATTTTACGACAAGTCGGTTTAGTAACTATGAACTGATGAATTTCAGAGAAAAGACGTGCAGAAGCTGCTAGGATTAGGGAGAAATACCCTGACAGAATACCGGTAAGATGTGGCTTAGTCTACTTTTATGCTCGGATATGGGTATGGATACTAGAGTTTAGACACTCAGCCAAGATGTATTTCGATACGTGGAAGTACAATTATGCGGATACTTGCTTCTTAGGTTAGGATGTGAACATGGGAACTGGCGGATATAGCCAGAGAGTTAATCATTGAATACGAGATGTGTTAGGGGAATGCTATATAACTGTCTAACTCGCTAGCTTTGCATGATATATAGAGCTAGATTTTCATTGCTTTACTGATAGGCCTGCATGTTTCACATGATACGTTTGCTTATTCCCGTAGTGAATTAGTTGTCGGTTTTTCTTGATAGTTCATACTCTCTAATTTGAAGTCCACAATTAAAAAACGATCAGTCACAAAGACTGCTGGGAGCCATTTCCAGCATATATTTGAATCATGTGGCGACCTACCCTGATAAACTCTGATTGGATGAATGGATGGCCTTTTTTTTTTTTTTTTTTTTTTTTTTTTTTTAGAACTTAATTCTTAGAGAAAATTTAGGCCTAATTTTCTTAATTGAATACCCTGAAGTCCAATTTGTGTTGAGCAGTGAGAGAGCCTATAGACATTTACAGTGAAGTTCTTCTGCACACCTTCGTTTTAAGTTTTCTTGATGTTGACTGCTGAGTGAAGGTTAATTATACATTCTGCGATATTTTACGATTTTATCACCAATATTTTTAATTATTCTGTTTTGAAGGTTATTGTGGAGAAAGCAGACAGAAGTGATATTCCAAATATAGACAAGAAAAAGTAAGATATGCATTGCCCTTGTTTCTATTATTGACCAAATTAGTTACGTTGTGCTAGTATTGCGTCATTCGATATGGCAAGTAATCTGCCTTATTAACTTGTGGTCGGTCACTGATATAGTAGTCTTGCTAAAGCACCTATGGTCGGTCATCCGATACATCTTTGGGTTGAGATTCTTTCCATTCTTTCTTTTTCCTCTGGAAAGGCCCAGATGTTTATACTTTTAGAGACTGAACAACGCCTATAAATATACAATTTTTTGTTTCGGGTAAGTGGATCATTAAGGTCTTATAACTCACACTACTACCAGCCATACTGATTCTTGATTCCTGATTTGGCCTCTCTTGGGATTTCTAATCGTTGTAATACATCTCTACGGTTACGGTGAGTCGTGTGAGAGAGACTGTCTCGTATATGAGATCAATCAAATTGCTTGCGTAATCCTCATATAGTTGTTCGATTAATAGGTTGCTTTCGCATGTGAGACTGTCTTTCTTATGTCAAGGATTTGCTGTTTGTTTCAATTTCATACTAGTTTCGAAATTTATGGCTTTATCATTAGCTTTGAGGGCTAATTTGATTACTTTCTCTTGTTGAATTGTAAGTTCAGTTTATCGTGCTCACAAGGGTCTTAACTGAAAGAGAGCACGTGAGTACGTGACACTTACACGCACCCTGATGTTTCATATGAGCTAGCGTTGAAATAAAACTTTCCTGCTCATTTGCAATACTGCAGATACTTGGTGCCAGCCGACTTGACGGTCGGACAATTTGTTTATGTAATCCGCAAAAGGATCAAGCTCAGTGCCGAAAAAGCTATCTTCATTTTTGTCGATAATGTCCTCCCACCTACTGGTAAATATTTTCATCCACCTACTTGTACTGATCTTGTAGCAAACCTTGTAATTTGTTTACGGGTTCTTATAACGTACGCCCTCTAGCTCCCCCACCCTCGTTTGATTATGAGTCAAATCCTCATTTGCAACGTTATGAAACTACTTGATCACTTTTGATCAAAACGCTTATGACGATCATCTAATTATGTCCACAGGGTCGATATTGTCCGCTATATATGAAGAGAAGAAAGACGAGGATGGTTTCCTCTATGTCACTTACAGTGGAGAGAACACATTCGGAAACCAGGCTACAGCGTAGTATGAATCACTTCCTTGTTTCTCATTGTGAACATCCTTTATTCTCATCACTTCTTATCTCGCTCTCGTAATTTAATTTCGTCGTTGTTTTAATATTTATCAATCCATTGGACTCTAATTCGTGTAAATACTGTAAATAGTACGAGTACCTCTTTGGATACTTATGTTTATTTCGAAGTAATTAATTTAAATACAAGAAGTGTTGTATTTGAATAAAAAAAAGTACATTTTTTTCAAAATTATAAGGTTGAGTTAGTTGGGGTGGTTGCATTGAAAGAGCATTAGAAAACGAAACAAAAGGGCGACATTAGTCATGTGAAGTTGTACGTTAGAAGGGCACAACTTGGTCGTTTTGTATCTTAATCATGTCTTTCTAATACGAGGCATGATAAGCCACTTGCTGTAATTGCCTTCTTTTACCGGTCAACGGTAAATTTAGATTCTATTCTTTGGAACTTATTTTCACGTTAATTTAGTTCAGTTCATTTCAGTTAGGTTTCATGCTTTCGTTCAATACTGTACTTAAGTCTAGTTCGGTTCACTTCAGCAAAATTAAATCCAAAAAATAGGGTGTGGCCGTGGCCCGTGTGGGAGATGGTAAATGGGGTTGGTTAAAGTCGCGTCGATTTAGAACTCGTTTCTTTCTGACTTTTTAGAAATTGAATCGAATCAATTAGTTCGAATCGAAATTGGCTGAAATGAATCAATCGAAATTGAATTGAATCGAATCGAATGAAGTTCAATTAAATAATATATTGAATCGAAATTAACTAAAGTGAGTTGAATCGAATGGTGAATCAATCAAGTGAGCTGAATGATCTGAAATGAGGTGAAAATAAGCTGGAAAGAACAGGCAGTAGAGATTGTGCGCGGGTTCACCTCATTTTATGTTTCGGTTATATTAGGTCGAGTTGTTTTGACGTCTTCCAAAGTTAGGTTTGTCTCACTCAACTTATAGACATTTGTCATCTCAAATTTAATTTGAGCTTGTGTTTGATAGTTATGGACATCTCAATCAATTTGATGCTCAAGTTTATAGTTGAAGCTCAATTAATTAATTTGACTGAAAGTTCATAGTCAATGATTCAATTTAAACTAGAAGTAATTATTGTGCGGTTAATTTTGGTCAATTTAAGAGTAAAATGAAGGGAAGTGTTAGAGGACTCGTAGTAACCTATGGTGAAAAGGTGGCTAGTAGAGTGAGGGTGATATCATTTTACTTTTCACCTCTTGCGTGTGTGACACTCGCCACATTTGAACCCTTTAAATTTACGTTTACAACTTGTACTCTGCTCTTTCTTAGAACATATGAATTGAACTTATAGGAAATGAAATTTAACTTATAGGAGTGGTGAAATTTGAATAACTTATAAGAATTGAAATGAATTAACTTATGTGTTCTGAAATTTGAATTTATAGGAAATTAATTTATAAATTAAATTTATTGGAGTTAAATTTATTAGAATTTAAAACTTATTGAATAATAATAATAATAACAATAACAATAATATTAATATAATATGAAAAAATTTATTAAATAAATAACAATAATAAACAATGATATTTATAGTAATGATGATGATGATTACAATAATTAAAATCTTTTAATTTATTCAAAATGATTAATTTTACTAATAATAAACAATAGTGTTCAAAATCGATTTTGCGGTGTAGTATAGTTAAATATCTCAATATATAGTTGATTATAAATAAGTTGGCTCGGTTAAATATTTTAATATACTATATTTATTTTCTCGAGAATTTTAGTATTGCATTTTATAGAAATGTTTCATAGGTGTCAATTTATTTCATTTTCGACCCTTAATTTTTTTATTCCACAAAAAAAAAAATATGAGAAACATATTATTATTATTATTATTATTATTATTATTATTATTATTATTATTATTATTATTATTATTATTATTATTATTATTATTATTATTATTATTATTATGCAATAATAATAGTTATATAAAAATAAAACATAATAGAATTTATAGAAATTTGAACTTATAGAAATGAAATTAACTTATGTAAGTTCTGAAATTTGAACTTATAAGAATTGAAATTAACTTTAGGAGTGAAGGAGGTGAAATTAACTTATAAGAAATTTGAAATTAAATTTGAAAAGAACAGGGCCTTAGTCAGTTAAGTTAGGCCCTCTTTTTTTGGACTTATTAGCGTTAAATAGAACTTAATTGTCGTTAACTAAATGAATTTAAATTAAACTAAACTGAATGAAGCTGTATTGAATTGAACTGAACTGAAGTTATGTGTAAAGAAACCGAAAATTTAGGATCATTTGTAACTACTACTTCAAGTTTACATTTTAGTTGTCAAATTTTGGCTTGGGACATTCACAAATTCTTGTTTAAGACCAACATACCCATTTTAAGCTTAAAACGGGTCAAGTACCCTCCACTTGCACATAAAAAACAAATTTATTGCACCTTTCTAACCCCACTTGTCTTTTGTCTTATTCTTAGTACTTGACCCGTCTTAAGTTAAAACGGGTTGACCCGTTTTAAGAGAGACAAATTGTGGGACATTAGTCTTTTCTCAAATTTTTAGGCTTTTGGTATTTGTATATGCTATTTCGCTCGTTTGATGTTTCCTCGCCAGAGTTGTGAACAAGTTACAAATTTTCCTCTTTACAAGGAAACCAATCAATAAAAATTTCTGTATACCCAAAACTTCGATATCGTTGGCTACTACGGAGTACTTTCTATTCCATAAGGATTACTTTCAAAGTTGATCCTCAGGTGTCGACCGCATATAGTTATGACCGAGATTTTTCGGTACACAACCCCCGAGACCCTTGTCAAGTGTTAGTTGGCGATCCTCCATCTAACCTCGACTCCAATCACTAAGCAAAGAAAACCCGAACCATAACACATTACAACTTGCCTTTATTTTTCTTGCTTTCATCCGATACTCTTCATCCACATAAAATTTACTTTTAATCCAATTTACTTTTGGATAGTTGGAATATAATTTCTCTCAAATCTAATTTATTTTTGTTTTAGAATACAGTCAATACACGACCCTTACATGTAGTTTTATACGGAGTAGTTAAGAGCCCAAAATACCGTTATGTAGCCTAAGTTTGGTGCGACTAATAATACAATTTTATTGGATTTGACAAAACTTTAGATAAAAAACGGTGAAACTCCTATGGGTTTTAGGTTCAATTTCTTTCAAGCGCAATCTTGTTGGGAATGTTAGCCCTGAGGCTATGCTTAAGATCACAAGCCTATCGGCTATCGCCCTGGTAAAAAGGGTGACTGACCTGACGTGTATGGTTTGCAGGCTATCATGCACGCTCGGAAAATTTACCCAGTGCACCGAAAGTAGCGGCTACAGATCTCCACAAAATCCCAAAAAAATAAAAAAATTATGCACACTATTTTTTTTTTTTATTCCAATTGTTTAATTCCAAGGCAGTGGCAGTAATTATTGATGCTACTAACATACGGATTATGAAATTTAGTTACTGTAGACCTTTAGCGTGTCAGCATATCAGAGAATGTTTTAGTTTTTACTTCTTTCTAACTTTTTTAACCGCCAATTATTTGCTATACTAGACAATGATCTTATTTGAACATCGCAATTAATTTCAAGTTTTCAACCATTCCAATGGTATTGTATTTTTCATTTATATAATTATATAATAATTATAAAGCCTTATTCGGTTACTCTATAAATAAGATTGTTATACGACGTGAAGTATATACACATAGTGATTTTGTTATGAATTTATGATGATTTTGATTTCATTTGTTGATATTAATACAAGAGGTATAGAAGTCAATTACACAAATTTCATACTACTCGCAACATTTTGTAAGAGCTTAACCCGTCACTGAAAATTACTCGAATTAATTTTGAGTCTGTTTTATATGAAAAATGTTTCAAAAAAAGTGAGGAAATAAAACAAATGGAAAAACGTATTACCGTATATTGTTTACCGTAACTGAAACGAGTCATCAAAAAGAGAATAAGATAAATTGTACAAAAGTGAAAACTCCGTATAAGTATTACCGTATACGTAATTTGTAAGATATGACAGGCATTAATAATTACTACGCTTTATAAACAGTAAGTTTTAGTAGATAATTCAATAATAACAGACCCTAAACCTACTTAATTAGTGGACCTTGCATGCTTCAAATCAAAAGAACAAATTTCTATTGTTCTCCTTCTTAACAGGCATGCTACCTCATTAAATCCTGCATTAAATTAGGGTTTTTGAGTTTAAATTCTCATAAATTGGATGTGTGAATATGTCATTTAATTTAGTTTTGAGCCTAATTATTATGGAGTATGTATTTAGGTTTGAGCATGTTTATAGCAACCAACGAAATTAGTCGATCGGTAATAGTCTTAAATTGGTCGTCAAACGCAAATTGATCGCAAAAAGATCTTAAATTGGTCACATAAGGCTCAGTCGCTAATTAAATTGGTTGCTAAATTGGTCGCCTGAGTGGTGTGTTATTTGTAGTGAATTATAAGTATCAAGTTATGAGATGATATATATAATTTTTAATTGGATTTGATTAATGTCATTAAAGTTACGTTTATTACGTACCTATAGTTTTATTTTGTCATGACCTTTATGTTACCTGGTCCTAACACTTTTTCAATAATTAAATCATTTCCGAACAGTTTAAATTTTATTTAACTTCATTAGGTAAATCTAAGGGAGTAGAACTCGATCAAGTTCAATTTCAATGCATATTTATACAGTTTTGATCCCTTCCACATTTTCGAATTATAAGTAAACCTTATTTATAAATGAGTAAAAGTGTAAAACTGTTTAACAATAAATATAACTCTATTTACATCTAAAAATAGAATTTAGGACATGGAATAATGGCGGACCACTTGGGAAACAAATGGGCAAGCCGTCCAAAAACCCTAATTGTTTCTTGTGATATGAAATTCTTGGTATGGTCAGCCGTAAACATTTTTCGTATTTTGGTTGGTACAATGAATGGATTTCCATGCCTTCATTATCCTCACTATTTGTTGACTCTTCTAAGACTTTTTTTAGCTAGACACATGTATTTTTTTTTTTTTTTGTTAAAATAAATACTTTTGTCAGTATAGTTCATTTGTTTTAGCCATTTGTTTACACTTCTTTCAAATTCTATCACAAAAAGACAAAATATAACCAATTCACTGAAACGGATGAGAGTATTTAATCTCCAAGTTTAATAAGGACGCTTTAGATTATAGTTTCCTCACAAGATCAATGGTAGAAATAAGTTCATAATTTGTAAAATAATGTACTCCGTATATGTATCATTTGGATTGTAAAATTATGCATAAAAACATGAAACTTCAACGATTTCGAAACAAAATATTATTTGAATTGAACAGCAGTCTGAGTTCATCAATCCTCAACATCCAAATATACTTTATACATAGTAGTAGGAGAAATTTCACGTCAAACACCTGTATGCACGTATCACTAAATCTCAATCTAATTTTACTAAATTAGTTTTTAAACTCATCTAAAGATGTCGATCATCTATCGTCTTGTCTTTAGCTAAAATTGTGTAAACATTTCAAGCCCGTACTTGCAATAAACGCGACAATAATCTTTCACGATCGATACCGTCTTGTATAATCCAAATCAAAACCAAACAAATTACTCAATTTGATACAAAACACTATTTGAGGTGGGCCAAAAGATAGAGGGTAAAAGTGCAATAGAAGAAGGGGTAGAAGGGGACAAAGGTAGTCCTTAGAGATATTTGAATTGGCAAAATCAAGGGATCATAGTGACCCTAAAAACACCTCCATGTTCTTGCAATTAAAGTCTTTTATTTTTCATATATTTTTTCAATTTCATATACCCTCTTATAGCAACCTTCATTTATTGCTCTTGTATGATCAAATTTCCTCATGTTTCAAATCATGACACTACAAATACCCTCTTCCCTAGTTTACACTCAATATAATTTTGATAATATATAAGTCGTTTCAAAAAGAAAGAAAAAAAGAAAAAACCCTAAGCAAATATTATATTATCGTTTAGTTTTGAATTTGAGTTGTAAATTAAAATTATCTGTGATTATATCGATCATGTCGATTGTTTCTGCTTTGATGATTTTGTTATTTGTTTCAATGCATGCTTGTGATGCAAGACGCTCTCCGGGTTCTGGAATTCACAAGGTATGTATACTACCCAATACACATATTTTAGTTGTTAAAATTTGTTACCCCCTCTGTCTCAGTCATTTGTTTACAGTTTGACTTTTTTTCCCTCACAAAAAAGTCAAACTGTAAACAATTCACTGAAACAGAGGGATTATGTAAAAAATGTACTGAAAACGGATATAAAACAATGAAAACAAATCGCTATGTTGTCCTTATAGAACAATTCAACTCGTATATCTGTGCCTGGGTAATACCGAATTTTCTATAGAGATTAGACGATGTTCCTCGATTTTGGCACGGAAAAACGGAGATGTAATTTCAAGATATTTTATGAGTAATATGTTTTGGGTTCAAAAAGAATAACGTAAATTAGTTTTTCTTAAGGAATCTAATTGCTTTATCTTAATATTTATCGATGAAGAATGGGGGGAATACTAGGAATACTTATAGAACCCTGGCATAGTCGTTCGAGAGGCAACTATAGTACTGTGAAGTCATAAATAAATAAGCCAATGTACACTCCGTACTTTCCGAACTCGTTTTATTTTTTAAAAGTTCGCTCGCCTTTGAACCAAAACCAGCAACCCAAAAATGAATCGATAATTACACTTATATTATCGACAAAATCTTATTTATATAATCACATTTGAATTTAACACTTAATTAATACCAAGTACTCCACATAGTACTAATTTAAATTACTCCGCAATAATCTTCCTAATAGTTTGCATTTCCGTTTCATTTTATCATGTTGTCATCATATATTTATAGAGTAAGTTACTAAGTTGTATTGTATGTTTAAAATAACTTGTCATACAAAATTAAAATACTCATACATGCTTAAACGTCAAAGTGACATCGTCGAGATTCGAGAACAACATTAACATGATAAGATCAGGATACCTACAAATGATAAGATATAACATCGATTATTGAATTTCAATCGTCATTTTTAATTAGGGTTTTGATTGAATTGGTCTTCTAATAACAAACTAACCAATATATTTTTATAGCTCTCCTCTATTTATTATATATATACGGAGTATATAATTGAATAATTAATGCATATTTGAGTATTTTTTATTTGAGATATATTACTACGTATGTTATATTTGCATGCATTATACGAGAAGTAAGAATTGCATGGGCTAATAAAATACGTAAGGATGTATATGTATGAATTTTGCAGGGTATGATTCATGACGAAAAAAAGTTAAATCATAAAATGGATATCAACTCTTCACTTGCTTCATCAGAGAACTCAAAAGAAACATTTTCAAGTATGTTAGTTCGTTTATATTTTATTTATTTTATTTATTTTTTTCGGCTTTCATAAATAATTTTATTTGGATCAATGATCAAGATGTTGCCAATAAGCAACATTAACACCGAAATAATTCGACCTAAAAATAATTCTAAATTAACTACGAGTAGTTAAGGTCTTGTTACAACAACCGATAATTCATTAATTTTCAAGTTTGTTTTCATATGAAGAGATATATATGAAATTAAAATGCGATCGTTATAACTGATTGTTATTACGGAGTAGAGTTTTAATATTGATCATAATATATTGTACGAGTATTTATTAATGGTTATAATAATTATAATAGCGATTATATTTAGTCACGTGATATTTACTTTACACATACAACGGTCACATAAAAATATACGGAGTAAGCGTTATTTGATGTACGTTTTGTTTGTGAATTATTTTTTCACCACAGAAGACACAAGTTTATCAGAAAGTACGTTGGGTGAAAGTCAAAGCTTCATTCAAATGCAGGTAATAATTAATTAACTTCAATTCAACTGGAAATGTTGTTTTTGTATAACTGATTAAGAGAGTTTACCTCCATAAAAAAAAGAATTAAGAGAGTTATTTGAACAATCCTAAAGTCTCGTATATATCAACAATTTTTTGTAAAACTTGGTCAACAAAATAAATAGCTAATTCTTACGGAGTAATTATTAAAGAAAAAAAAATAATATTTTAAAAAGAATCGTAATCAAATTTATCGTAAGACGTTTTATTTTATGTACGAGTAATAATATTGTGTTTATATTCTGTACGTGAGTAGGGTTTGGAAAGAAGAGAAAGATCAATGAAAGAAGCCACGACAGAAACACATGAGACTGAGGAGCCTTCCGATGAACACGAAGGTATTGAAGACGCCGTGGTCATGGATTATGTTACGCCACATCGAAAATCACCTATCCATAACAATCATCACTGATTTTATCGTCTTTAATATATATTATATTCTTATCGATCTGAGTTGTAATTTATATATTTACATGTGAACATATACTTTGTCTTTGATGATATTTTCCCTAATATAAGTATCATTGTATACTACTACAGTACGTAAGTAGAATGAGATTGTTATGAATCATGTATATGTATTTTATCGTGTTTGTTTCCCTGATATATTACATTGGAATAACAATGACTTTAATAAACTTCTAAAAGGTTGACATGGGATAGTAGATCGGCCTCATTGCATTGTTACCGCTATTAAACATGAGGTTTTGAGTAGAATACACGTTTTGATTAGGACCATTAATTCAACCGATACATAGTGGTTAAATAGGCTTGAACTTGTATCGATATAAACTGCATATACATAGGTATGGTTGTATACTTGTATATGATCGGTTTTTATGAGATTAATAGAATTTACGATTTAACAACAAAAAACAAAAAAAAGAAAAAAAAAAAGAAAAAAAAAAAAGTTGGTCTAAGGGATGGGCCAAGTTTGATAAGTATGGCCCATGATAACTCCATCAATAAATGTAAAAGATTGTTTGTGTGCGAGAGAAATAAGAGAATGCATAAAATTAATGTTTGATAATAACTGAAATATCAGTTACGTTCAACTACCATGTTCTATATAACCGACGATACTTTGTCACCTTAAGAAACATGAGATAATCATCACCTCCTTTATTCTTTTATTTTATTTTATTTTATTTTATTTTTGAGTCAACTTTCTCCTCTAACGTTGGCAAAATCGTCTTACGATAAGTCGATAATGTTATTGTAAGACCTCTAATATAAATAAATAGTTACTGAGTAATTGAAGTGGTTTTCCAAATAAGATAGTAGGTCTCATATTGGGAGACGGGTAATTCTTGTGTAAGACCGGACTTACACTAATTTAGTGCAAGTCCACTCAACCTCTTAAAAAAAAAAAATACAAATAACTACCCCTCATGTGAGAGAACTTACATAAATTTATTGTAAGTCCCGTCTCACATGAGAATTAGTGTTGTGGGACAGTCTTACATGAGATTTACTGTTTGCGAAGCCTTAATAATAGCTTAAAATGAATAAGGAAACAAAATAAACACGAAACACAACAACAAAAATGACACATATTGTACTGTACTTCTATTAATTCCATTCATGACTAGAGATGACAATGGATCGAGTTCGGGTTCGGGTTCGGGTTCGAGTCGGGTGAAGTGTCACCCGCATCAATCCGTGTCAAAAAAATCTTCATCCAATCCACTCGTCATCCGCGAAACTTGTCATCCATATCCAATCCGTCCGTCATCTGCAGGTGAAGCAGGTGGACGGGTGGAAAAGTGGATTGCAAACTAAAGTGATATGAAAATAGAAAAATAAAAACATGTCGTGTTTCGTTGAAGAAACGAAACTAATTAGTGTTTAAATCAAGTTAAAATGCGTCAAAAGTAAATATCTTAATTGATTATAGGTTGAATAGTAAAAAAATTTGATAGAAGGTTACATATAATATATTTTCTATATAAAAATATAAATTTTACATAGAAAATTTAATAATCAGGTGATAAATCGGGTGATGGATGTATGATGTGTTGGATGAAGCTTCATCCAGCCCACCATCCATCCATCATCCGTTACATCCATCATCCACTCGTCATCCATATAAGTCGAATTTTCATCCGTTTTTTAGGGTCGGATGGATCGAATTTGAACGGATTCCGGTGAAATTGACATCTCTATTCATGACCTAATATCATAACACAATGGTAAAACCGATGTTTTTTTGGTTACACATTATGAAAAATTATAAAATTTTAACATTCTTAATATATTTACGAGAAAAATCAAACAAGATCACACATAACTACATTTTCGCATAATATTTCACAAAACTCCGGAATTTTCACACTTTCGTGTTTAGTATAGCTACGGAGTACATCGTTTAAAAGTTAGAATGAACTAAAACAGTAAGTCACTTGATTCCAACAGTTAGCCAGCAAGTCAATTAGAAAAACAATAAGGTAAGCAAGAAGAAACAATTTTAGGACAAAAAATATTGTACACTGTCCAACATCTTGACTAAAAAATAAAAATCAAGACATTATGTATTAATGTTTCCGTACTTCGACATTAATTCAGACCAAAATGAGACATGACGGGTCCAATAAATTTGACTATCGATAACAGCCACGTATTTCACCGAGAAAATCGCAGAAGTTCAGTTAATGAAACAAATAATAATCTAAGCTATCGATGGTTACCTGCACAGCTCAATTACCAGTTCAATGGTGCACAAATCCAATAAAAATGACGACGAGCAGCTATCGTACTTCAGTATGTCGGTGTGAGAGCTCTGAAAGTGCAAGAATGTTTGTGTCTGTATCGTAAGGTATCAAGCAGTGCTACAGCTGAAAATAAAAGGATTTGTAATTCGGATGAATTCCAAGGTCCTGATTCCCAGCTTCAAGTACACCTCTCCGCCTCCCAACCAAAAGTAATCGGGAGAGAGCTTCACGATTGCTTCATCCAGAATAACCTGGATGACGATGGAAATAGAAAAATTACATTAATCGTATTAATTTTTTTTATCACGACAGCATATTAAATATGGTAGTAGAATTTTAGGTAAGAAGCATTAAAAGCTTTAAAGATTTCCGAGAATTTATGTTTTGTATTGCTAGAAAAGCGACAATAAATTGGAATATGAACTCCGTCTCCTCCACAACGATAGTAAGGGAATTTTCTCTTGATCTTATTTTTTAACTTATCAAACGTGTAAGAAAACTTCAGAGAAACTTTAGAAAACTTAAGGACACGGAGTACTTTAAAAACAATAAACTTCATAAAAATTCCAAAAATCTTCGGACTTCATATTAAGCCTTCAAACCACATAACACGAAGAGAACATGTCCCAACACTCCTAAGCCTACTACTCCGTACAACTCAAACTCCAGAGAAGCAGAGTGTCAGCCGATTTGGTTTTGCGGAAGAAATTGTTTTTGGTGCGTCTAGTTCACAACAGAGCAATGAGATGGGTTTTCGAAGAAAAGTAAAAATGATGACCTCCCACCTACGTCGAACTCCGAGGTGGGTGAAACGTCGTAAGCAATGAGGCCCAACATGTTGGTGATGGTCTGATACTCTGGTAGCAAGGAAAATGGACGGTCCCATTGCGAAAGAAATATAGCATAATTGATTAAACAACCACAAACAGGATGTCATAATCATTTAGCTTAGGCAGACACAAAACTCATGGGATTATCTGCTGCTGAAACGATCAGCGGAGAAAGGCTAGACCACATGCAAATGTAGCAAAAAGACTGTCTATTCAACTTTTATCTAGGGTCATCGGTTTTGCAATGATATAATTCTTGATAAAGTAACATGAACATAGATGATTCACAGTAAATTGCCATAGATAGTCGTGTCAACAACAGCCTTTCTTGGGCCTACATAGTAGTATAGTACATAATCATCGTAGTATGATTATGATAGGTTGGTTCATGCAGCAGGAATTCTATAAGATTATCATTTCATGATTAAATGCCATAACAATAAGATCTCAGGGATCTGGGACGAAGATAAACTTACTGGTATGTCAGTCTTCATACCGATACATGTAACAGCGTTGTGTCCGAAGCCAGTCAAATCATTTGATATCTCCTCCGGAGCAAGCCTCACTAAACAAAGAAACAATAGTAGTTAGACACTATGTACTAACAATGACAAGGAGCCATTCAAAGTTTCGGTGAAAAACATCACGGACAAACAATTTAAACGCTAGCTAAGGGGGAAAATTAGCTTTTCAAGTTATCGTCAATTTTGTTATTGAGTCAACGGTGATAACGGTCACTCATAGATTAGGTTAAAATTAACACAACTAGAACAAGCACCGTCAACAATTTGCCTCACTGGTTAACTTCTAACTGTCTGTGGTAAGGTAAAGGGATTGGATGAGCAACTCTTATTTCTACGGTTTGGACTTCAGAGGGATATTGCAACTAACAATGAAAATAACACGGTAACATCGACTATCTACAATGAATCGCAGTTCAAGCAACTTATTGAGTTATTTTTTTATTTCTTACACGATTATCCAAAGCACACGCATTTAACCCTTATAATACTCATTAGTCAGTACACTTCATTTTATAGTAAAGTACTCCATAGTAATCATCTGATACAGTCGTCGACAATCTCAGGGTTTAACTATCGGTCATCCAGAAACAGCCTTCAAGTGTTAACTTTCACAGCAGGTTATCGACTCCATTGGAATTGAGAGTATGGAAGTCCCAACTCAACCATTGTAAGCAGCATAACAAGACTAAAACAAAGGTTCACCAAGCAATGTTGCCAAAAAGTTACATTGCTAGGAAAATCCATGTAGATAAACGCGTAGTCTCCAATACACAAATTCTATTAGACTCGAAACTCCCAAAATTATTACCTTACAGCTTACACAACAGAATCTAGTCGTTCAAATATAACGATTAAAATCTTTAATAGAGAGTCACTCACAATTGAATTTCTTTTTAGGTACTTTGCCATCATTGATTGAGTACAGGTAGTTCTTCACCATTTCTGCACTGAATCTTGCTGTGTACTGAACAATGCACCCATCGAAATCAGTGATAAAAGGCCACATAAAATGAACTATAAGTGAACAGAGAGGTAAGCACTAAGCACCTGGACAACAACAATGTAATACTTCGAATTATTGCGGTTACTACAATCAACAATGTGCGATGGGGCCTGTGTATTAACCTGAAGCAAAATCGAAAATACAAGGTTAGACATCACTAGCAGACTTGCAGGAAATCCAGCGTAATATTATTTATAATCGAACTCAACCAAAGCAATGAAACTATTTCCGCCCATAATGGTGCCATCAGAGTCAACTACGAGCGAAAACTGTGTATCAACTTATTTCACGATCAATATTCGGGTTTTTAAAAAGAGGAGAAAGCATCTATCAGAAGCTTAAGTAGAATTAAGTGAGTAGAAAGATGAAAGCAGACAATTTTGTTTCTAAGTAGATAGATGCAGCGCCACAGTCCCGGATAAATGCCATGGGAGTGCGCGTGGCGTATGTGAAATGGATAGAGAAAGTTACGTTGACACTTCACGTTGACGTAGCGTCTCATGTACAACACTCGACGCTAACACAAGCTCAACAATTCATTTTAGACCACAAATATGGAACCTTTACAACAAAAGACAGTGTCCAAATGTCCAACACTTACAAACGAGTCGCAATTTAGGACTCTTACTGAGTTTAGAGATAGGAGCTCATAACAGCGATGAGGTTAATCATCCAAAACAACGGACGTAGTATGTCAGTAATGTCGCAACAACCTGCAACGCAATTACGTGCAGTAATGCACGCAGACAAAAACTCGATGTTCAATCATTTCTTAACTCGCGGAATTTAGGGTTTGGCGACTAGATTGGGCATACAAGCAGCGCGGCAATGAAATTATCAACCAAAATTCCTTCACGTTTCGACTTTCGACTACCAAATTACGAAAAACATCTCAACAAAGTTCCTTTGATATTGAAGATAAGCTCAATGTTACAACATAATCAACCGCTAAACCTCAATCAAACAAGCTAAAACCGCAAACCTAAAATCGACATTGTCACCATATTCGACAACAATCAAGGCAACAAAACTCCTTCTATAACATCAATCAACGAGAATATTCGCTGAAATTCATCATCAAACTCAAAAAAATTCACAAAATTCATAAATTCATCCACACAACATTCGACTACAATCAAAATCATACAAAACGACGAAAATCGAATACTCCATACCAAAACAATTGATTTACAGAGGTGATGAACAGAAGCAGCGCCGAGGAGGTCACGCCGGAATTCAAGCGAGCGGTCGTAGTAGTCGGCGGGAACGACCTTGAAGGCGAAGTCGGCGACAGCCTTGTCTCGGAGAATGGCGGAGAGGCGGTCGGCGGTGGCGTCATCACCGTCGGCGGCGGCGGCGACGGCGGTGGAGAGAGAAGTATGGTCGTCGGAGTTTGGGGAAGCGTAAGTGAATTCAAGAAGTGATATTCTTTGCAATATTTTTGTTTGAAGTTTTTCTAATTCTTCAATTTCCTCCATTTTGATTTTGTTAAAATGTTGTTCTTAAAGTCTTCTAAATTAAGACTTTATACTTGTTGGGCCTCGGATTTCTTTTCCAAATGAGCGCATTAAGTTCTGAGTGAAAAACTATTAATTTCGACTTATGAGTCACGTTGAAACTCAAAACTCACGGTATGTTAACAGTAGTCGATCGTTAAAATACTCTAATTTGCCTATACCGAGACCCTGCTCACAATGAGGACTCATCACCCAAATTAAGGGCATATGGAATTTTGAAATAGCTGAGTGAAAAAAATCACATTTTAATAGCTTAGCCTAAAATATACAAAATCACTATTAAATCAACCTCAAAATGTCTTAATCTTATATAAAATCAATTCTAAACACCTACTCTATACTATGTAATTTATTAATTATGCCCAATTATTAGTAATGACATAGTCACCTTACCCTAAGTAGGATATGAATGATGTAAGGTAAATTATTAAGGGTAGGATAAAAGTGAATGATGAATAGAGGGTGAGATAATGGTGATCGAAAATCACCATGAACCTCATGAAAAATAAAGTGGAACAACATGATTAATACTTCATGAGATTATTATTGCGTTAAGAAAATATAAGAGAATATGATTATATATTTTGTTGTTTATTTCATTGTGCGAATGTAATGTGTCGAACTTTGTATAACTGAATTATTATGTTGTTTGAAATGTAAATTTAGCATTTTAAATTTATAAAATTAGATGACTTAATTTATTATTATTGTTGAAATATTATATTTCCTGATTTATTTTATCGTGAAATTTTTTTTATGACATTGATTTAATTGGTGAAAATTATCCAACGGATATCCATTTCATCCTTTTACCCTAAGAATAAAAGGATAAGGTTACGGCTTTACCGTGCCCTTATTCTGCCTATTGCCATCCCTATCCATCACCGAAAAAAATAACTATCAATGGTAGCTAAATAAATAAATTTTAAAATTACCTTTCTATAAAATAGGAAAAATATGAACATGATACTTTTTTTTTAAAGTCAGATATGAACATGGTAGTACGGAATACGGAGTATTAATTTACCATAAATAATACTTTCCATAAACGATATACAGTACGAGTAGTAGTGAATATATTAATATTCATTTCCTTATTTTGATCACAGGCTCACAGCTCAATTTATTAATACACAAGTATAGAATTACTTCAGCAAAATTTCTGCCTTTCTTTCCTTCTATCTCCTTACAGCAGTAGAGGTAAACAGTTTAACTCATGTTCCACTTTTACTTTTTTTTTTTTTTTTTTTTTCCTTTCATCTCTTCTTAAATTCAATTTTGCTCTTGTTTTTAACCCTTTAATTTGATTCAACCTTGTTTTGAGGAGTCAAAAGGTCTCGCCAGATATATAAAAACTATAAGCGTCGAAATTATTTCATCCTTATGCGCGAAGCCAACTTATATAAAATGATCCATGTTCGTGAACTTCTGAATTCTGTGTAATCTAACAGATATGGAGTAATTCAGATTATGAGAGGATGCGTTAGCGTATAAAACCAATTACCGTGCTCTAACCAGGGTTACTGCTGCATGATAAAAATAAAAAAAGCGACCCGAGAGACGATATTATAGGTTTAAAGGACTTCAGATTGTGCGGTAAATTAGAGGGTACTCATACTAGAATGCCAAGTAAGGAATCATACAGAGCATAGGTTGGAGTACCCTATAATGTCTTAAGCGTTTTACATGAACAATTCTAACTCTGCTACTTTAGAATAACAAACAAATGTGTTGATTAAATCCATGGATTGCTCCTATTTTATTCTCTCGTATTAGCCAGTTGTAAAATTGTATGAGTACTATACTGTGCCGAACTGACGAGCTCATTTTATGCACGGGCAGATTTGAGCACGCGAAGCAAAATGTGTCTCGTACAAAATAACAGTGGGCATGCCTCTAATACTTTCGCCGAGAAGGTAAATTATTGAAACTTCTTGCACTTTAGGATCCGATTTTCTCAAGGTTAACTTTCGTCTGACATCTTTGTGTTTTTACGTAATTCTTGAAAGCCTCAGGGTCATGAAGTAAGTAGCACGGAAACGATCGACAGGCTGACTGAACTCCCAAAAGATGTTGTGCTCCTAATCCTTTCTTCGTTTACAACAAAGGAAGTTAGACGAATTAGTGTCGTCTCCAAAAGGTGGAACGAGTGGTTGTTGGGGTACTATCCTAAGTTAAAATTTAAAGCCTCGAAGACGTTAAATGACCGTTGGTTTGAGATTCGAAACAATGATAACGAGCTTGCAAAAGAAAAGTCTAGCTTCATTAGGCGTGTTGACCATGTCATGAAACAACACATGGACTCGTCGATAGACGAATTCAGCGTTAAGTTTGATCTTGACTGCAGTTATCAACCTTGTGTCGACAGATGGGTCGATTTCGCGTTAGCAAAACACGTGAGAACTCTTAAGCTCAACTTTCAATCATATTATCCTCGGCCGGATACGTCGAGTAACCGCTGTGGTTTGACAATCAAAGGAGTCAACCACCAGTCTTTGACATCGTTGTGTCTCAGCTACGTTAAAGTTACTTCTGAAATCGTCGAAAGTGTACTTCTCTCATGCCCCTTCCTCGAGAACTTGTCCATTGAATGCACAGAGTTTTTAACCAGCGTAAGACCACGTGCACCGGTCTCATTGAAACATTTCGATGTATCTTACTGTGAGAACTTGGAAACAATAGACATTTCTGCTTCAAAGATGGAGTACTTCAGATATTTAGGCCAACCTATTGAGCTGAACATACGAAATGCCGTCTCACTTTCTTCGCTATTCATCGGTGGGGGCCCGACAGAGGACATAACGTATGCCTTTGAGCCCCTCTCAATGTACCTTCCCCAGTTGGAGGCTCTGTATTTGCACATAAACATGCCCGGCAGCATGTCTGAGGTCCGTGTTGATCTCTCTGTATATGGACTTAGTTTATTTAGTGTACTTACATGATCTTATTTCAAAATATATAGTTTGGTGCCAATGATACCGTGTTTGCTCGTGTTTGCTAATTACGTCGTTGATTACCTCCTTGCAGTGGAATACTGGAATTGAACACCTTCAATTGCCAGTTTTGAGTAAAGTTAAGGTGCTAGACTTGTATATTGAAGGGAGTCAGTCAGCATGCTTCCTTGGTTGGACTCCCTTAATCGAGGCGTGTCCAGCCCTCGAAAAGCTGACGGTCAAGGCAAGATTTCTTCCTTTGCATCTATTTTCGTCATTTTTTTTTTTTTTTTTTTTTTTTTTTGCGTTAAAGGTATAGGTGACAAATATTGACACGACACAAATCCAACACGAAATCAATGGGTTGTTGAGGCATTGTACGTTGTAAACCATTTAAGTTGATGGGTTAGGTTAGGGGATGAGGTGTCTCAACACGAATCCGATATTAATAACTCATTCATTAAAGAAATTTAGAAAATGCATCTTGTTAATTCTTTCATAAGATATGTTAAATAGGGCTGTACACGGATCTATCCGATCCGATTGTCAGTATCGGATCGGATATCCAAATCCAAAAATCTAAGAAACTACTATCCGATATTTGATCCGAACCACTTCGGATATCTGAAATTTAATATCCGAAATTTTCGGATCAGATATCCAGATATCCAATCATTATCCGAAAACTTCATACACCTTCGATTTTTTTTCTACTCTGTTACAATTTTCTAGGTGGAGATGTGGGAGAAGCTTATGAAACCATAGTTATTGAATATGTAATTTGTCATGAATATATGGGTTAAGAGAAGTCAGGGTTGGGTTATTGAAAAGGTAAATAGGTTGGTTACGGTCACTACATATGCCCCAATTATTTAACGAAATTGGATTTAGGTGAATAGTTGATGACTCGTTCAAACATGACGTAAAAATGGGCATGTATACAATTCAACACGACCCAATCTATTTGTGAAGTTCACAAGGTCGACGTAATTAGAAATGTGAACGAATGAAAATGATTTTGCTTTCCTTGTTGTGTAGAAGGGAGTCAATATGACACTAATTATTGTTTATCTGCAGAACAATTGTTATGATTCCGGTGCAAATTGGCGCGTATTAAGTAGACGCAACGGTTCACCCCTCGCTAGTTTGAAGACACTAGAGCTCCTGGGCTACACTGGGCGTCGTATAGACATTGAGCTAGCCGCTTTCATATTCGAGAATGCTATTAATCTCCAAGACGTGATCGTTCAGCTCAAATCAATTTCTTTTAAACGTACAACCCCTCTTCCGCGTGCGCGCCTTTGCAGGTTAAAGAGCTTGGTTCCTCGGGGCGTTCGCTTCATTTTGATGGATTCGAAATGGGAATATTAGACGAATTATTAGGGCACCCTATTCACTTGATATTTACCGCAAATGATTCTCTTACGTTCGTTAATATTCCGTATGTTTTAGGTGACTATTCGATTACTCTTAAATTATCTAATATAAATTGCAGAGTATGTATTAATTTTTCACCATGTAATACAATTGAACTTCAACTTAAGCATTTCAATTAGAATTTCAATTATGTGTTAATTGTAACGTCGTACTACGTACTCACTTATAATAAGTAACTTGAACCTTTCATCAATAAATTACCTTTTTACTGTATATAAAAAAAGAAAAAACATAAACATGGTACCTTATTTTTTTAAAAGTCAGATATGAAAATGGTTCAATAAATTTTCCATAAAAAAATTCCATAAATGATGTAGAGTAGTAGTCATACTAGTCAACATATTTCCTTATTTCCGCAGGCAAAAAAAAAAAAAATAAAAAAAAAATAAAAAACTTATTTCCTTATTTTGATCGCATGCTCACAGCCTCACAGGAGTCACAGCTCAATTATTAGTATAGAATTACTTCATACGGAGTAGAAATTATTCTTACATTTCTTTATTTGTCGTTAATAAATTCTTTCTTGTGATCAGAACTTATCTTTCTTAATATACTTTAAGAATTTTAATGAATAATTATTTATTTAGTTATTATTATTTATTATTAAGTTTGAAATTATTACTTTTATAATTTTAAAATTTTTTATTAAAAATCGTTTAATTTTTAACTCGGTATTAAGAAAATAGTAAAAATGTCCGACGAATCAAGCGAGGAAAACGAGGTAATTTTTTTTTTTTTATATATGTTTGTGTTTTTATAGTGTATTTTTGATAATAGAAAGTTTTAAATGAATATATTTGAAAAACGAGAATTTATATTATAGAAATTAAAAATCGTTTTGTAAAAAAAACAAAAAAAAAAACTCGAAAAAGGGACATGTCGAAGGAACCATCTGAAATGTGCTAGTAGATGGCGGAAGGGCAACTCGAAATGTATAGGCAGATGGCAAAGAAACAGGCGGAATTGTGGTGGTATATGTCGAAGGAACCATCTGACATGTGCTAGCAGATGCCGAAGGAACCATCTGACATGTGCTAGCAGATGTCGAAGGAACCATCTGACATGTCCTTTTTTCGAGTTTTTTTTTTTTTTTTTTTTTTTTGACAAAACGATTTTTAATTTCTATAATATAAATTCTCGTTTTTCAAATATATTCATTTAAAACTTTCTATTATCAAAAATACACTATAAAAACACAAACATATATAAAAATAAAAAAATTACCTCGTTTTCCTCGCTTGATTCGTCGGACATTTTTACTATTTTCTTAATACCGAGTTAAAAATTAAACGATTTTTAATAAAAAAATTAAAAATTATAAAAGTAATAATTTCAAACTTAATAATAAATAATAATAACTAAATAAATAATTATTCATTAAAATTCTTAAGTGTAATTAGTAAAAAGATAAGCCGACTGCGCAAAGTAATTTGTCGACGACGAATAGCACATCCCAAATTATTGCGTTTTCTTTCCTTTTACTCCCTCCATTCAATTCCATTTGCATCAAAGAGAAAAAAACTATTTCCTCCATTTTTTTTTCAATTCTATACATTTGGTTTTTGGACACTATTCACTAGTGTGGAGAATCTTCGATATATCGTCTGATATATGAAATAAAAAATAGTCATGTGAGATCTTGTTTTAATTGCATTTTCGAGAGCATTATTAATATTCAAATTTTATAATTTTCGGAATTATGTAACTAAAGATATAAACAAAAGAAAAGGTGCATCGGCGTACGTGCAAAAAGCAAATGTATAGAATTGACAAAAATGGAGGAAGTACTATTTATTCAAGTGGAAAGTTTTCGGAATTTCTCACAACGTATTGAATAAAATATAGTCATGCGAGATCTTGTTTGATAGATCTTAATGAGTACAATAAGAATATTCAAATTTTATAATTTTTGAAAACGTAAAACTCTACATATTTGCGTCCCAACATTCGCGTTGGCAAACGTGAAAAAGCAAATGATGCAAATGGAGTTGAATAGAGGGAGTATCTCCTTGCAGCAGTAGAGATAAACAGCTTAAGTCATGTTCTACTTTTACAATTTTTTTTTATTTTTTACAACTTTATTTAACACAGATTTGCTCTTGTTTTTAACTTGAAATATCAATGGACGAGGCGGAGGCGGGGAAAAGATTCCCCATTCGCATTCACCAACAAAAACTCACTTTCACCTTCGTCTCATTACCCATAGCAGATTAGCAGGTGACCATCTGTCCTTCGCCACCCGTTGAACCTAACAAAATCAACCTGAATTGAAAAAACCGACTGAAAATATTTGGACGTATACTCGATTGAACACCCGATTTAAGTAATCTGAATAGTACCCGAATTGAATTGAAATTGAACCGCATTCAATAATTACCAAATGACTCTCAAACCTGAATATATCCGAACTGACTGTAAATGACTGATTGACCCAAATTACAAATATTTATTTCTCTTAAATGCGTCCAAATTTATGTTTTGTTTTTCATTTATTTTTTGCTTATTAACAGTATTTTTGAATTTTACATTCAAATTGAAAGATAATTTTCGTTCAAAATGTTGTTTTTATCCCTAAAACACAAAAACCCCAACACCTGAAAGTCAACTGAACTGAAGTTGACCTGACATTTTGCAATAAAATTGTGACATTTTACAATAAAATGGTAACATTTTCCCCGTTGCAACTTGTGTAACACCCCCATTTAAGCCGGGCGGACCCCACCTAAATGACGGCGTTACGGGACCCGAATGAACCAGTCCATGGGCAAACACCTGTTAACTCAAGACAAAACGCCAAAACATAAATATAACTGCAAACGTAAAAAGGCAAACCAAACTCTCAAATCTACAACTGTCACTCAAGACAGTACCACGGCACGCAGGCCAGAAAACTATAATCAACAAAACGAGCAAAAGTCTACGGTGATAGCTAGACCCAACTGACTCCAGTGAACCCTCCAAGCGTCCCCACTAGCAAACAAGCGTCCGAGTACCTACGGGGTGGGGAAAACAACACAATACGACCAACAACAAAACCCTAGTTAGCCTTTTCCAAAACAGTTAAAAGAGTGCGTAAATAAATAAGACTTAATTACTCGAGGCGGGAAAAGAGATATATCGAACCACATTAATCTTAGATTTACAAGATAAGGTATTCCGCGGGTACTATCTCGGACGTATCTCATACAATTCAAAAATCACAAGCAAGTCGAGAACCCCACTGTGTAAACTCCACACAGGGGACTTACCATGTCGTCATCGCTCCATACCTCCTCCAACATATCATCTCCGATCATTGGGCCACACAGACCTCATGACATTGGGCCACACAGACCTCATCATGTCGGGCCACACAGACCTCGTAATATTGGGCCACACAGACCTCATCATATCGGGCCACACAGACCTCGTAATATTGGGCCACACAGACCTCATCATATCGGGCCACACAGACCTCGTAATATTGGGCCACACAGACCTCATCATATCGGGCCACACAGACCTCGTAATATTCTCGAGTACTGAACGTCATGACAAGAGAACAACAACTTATATAAACTTATATTACAAGGAAAATCATTCCATATTCAATCTCATACATGTATCATCATAAGGTCGTCAACTCATATCAAACCACAATTACATACTTACATATATACATACATACCCATTACCTCTCAAGTACACAATTACAAGATAGCCATAACTCAAGCCAAACATTCACTTTCACAAGCCGCTATTACAACTCTTATCAATACTACATTATTTACAACATTACAACGGTTACAATAACACGAGTCACACACACATACATACGAAGTCCATACAATACCAACACAACCAAATCACACATACACAAGGTACTATACGTCATGGCAAGTCAACGCTACTCATTCCTATACGGATCCTTAACAATATAAAGACGCATTAACAAAAGGCACTCAAGTGTGTACACATACATATTCACCTAATTAGACCGCTTCGACAAAGTTCCTTCCCCTACGAACCTAAGCCACCCTAGGCCTACGTGTCAAGCCAACAACAATTCCTACTCCTATTAATCCAACATCGTCACGATTTCAAAACAATAACCAAGAGGTATCTCGACACCCTCAAACCATAAAGTAACAACTCCAAACATTAACTTGACACTAAAGACTCATCAAATCGTAGTAACAACCCACCATTACATCCCGAAACGACCCCCAAGCTGCTGGCCACACTGCCCACATACGACCAGCCCTCGGCAGCCCGTCACAGCCCCTAAAACCAGCAGAAAAGATGGCCCAACAGCCCCTCTAGATCAGCAGCAAGACGGCCCCAACAGCCTGCTCCTTAGCCGACAGTACAACAGCCCCAAAACGCACGAAAACAGTAGCTTTTGAACTCGGTAAAGCAACCCAAAAAGGACAGCAGAGGTCAGCCCCAAAACGGCCCTAAAACACGATCTTAACGCAGCTTTTACACAGCCCCTAAACTGACCAAATCACAGCCTTTACGCAGCCCGTAAACTGACCAAAACATCAGCTCGTACACGGCCTCTAAACTGACAGAAAACAGCCCCAAACATGGCCTTCACAGCCCTCACATTAACTCACACACACACGTATTTATACTCACATTCACACATACAACACATTCATTCAATTCACACACATTCAAGGGTTTACAAGCTCACAATTCACTTCACACAGCTGCAACAACAACACACACTATACTAAAAGACTAAGTAAGGGAGTAACCCTTACCTCGGAAACTCGACACCAAAACTGAGCTTAACAGAGAGAGATTTCGTCACAAGCCTTCTCTACGAACTCGCACACTACAAATAACAGTATTAATGTCAATTACCATTCATATACGCACTAATCGACATCTTAAAACAAAAGAAACTGACTTTAAATAAAAAGCCCCAACTTTTAGGGTTAGGTCGATTGGAAATAAAATTTGGAAGATTGAATGTGGAATATACCTCAATTGCTCGAATAGTAAGGTTAATACTTGAAGAATTTGACGAATTTGAGTAAAAACACGGGAAATTGAAGCAACATGGCTCAAAAACGAAGAGTAGCAGCAACAGACCGTGAAGAAGAAGACGTAGGTGAGCAATGGTTATGGTGACGATAACAATGATAATCGATGGTGTTGAACGATGAATGATGAATGATGAATGATGAAGAGTAATGATGCTCAATGAGGATGATACGAAGACAAGGAAGAAGAAGAACGAGGGACGCTCTCAGCCTCTTATTATTTTTATTTGATCTTTTGTTTTGATTTGGTTCAAAGAGTTAGGGAGATGGTGGTGGACTTGTTTTATTTTGGGTCCTTATCATATTACTCTTATTATTATTACAATTATATTTATTATCATTATTATTATTACTATTATTATTATAATTTAAAAACTCCACTTAAGAAAATAATATTAACTCGTAGAACCTTGATTAAAATATAAAACCCGGCTTAAATTATAAGACTTGCTTATAACAAGATACAAGAAAATACGGTGTATTACAACTTGCGACCAAAAAGGGCCGTCGCAAGGAAGACAAACTGTTAAACATGTGTCACTGAATAGTTTAAATACTCAATAGTGATCATCATACACCTAAATAGTTCAAAAAAAAATAATCTAAAAAAACTGTTTTTTTTTTAAGACTAAGCCATACTCCACTTCAATAGTGACGTAAAGAAAAGTGGTGGTTGTGGAGTAAATTATGTGAGCATCAAGGTAAAACTGGGTAAAGTTGAATCACAGTCATTAAGTATTATTGGTAAAACATCAATTCGCTGTACACTTGTACTTATTGAGGTACTCAGTGATGTACTGATGTTAACGTTGAGTGAAACATTCTTTCATTATTTTAGTAAGTATTGTGCATAATCGATTATTAAATTTTCAAGCAATAAGCGGTAAGTTTTACGGTAGTAATAATAGGTAGACTTGATAAATGCCATAAATCTAACCAGACCCAATAAATCGACCCAATATTCGAAAAATATAATCCAAAATTGACTTGAAATTTGAAATGACTTTGTTATTGTACATATTACGGAGTATTTGAAATTTGACTACTAACAGAAAATTAATACTCCGTAATTGAGTAACTATATAATTTGTTTTGTCTTGGAGAGCTTGGAGATCATAATGACCCCAAACTTATATTTTAATCTTTTTTGTGAAGGTATAAATTATCCGATGGTAAAAAATTATGCAAATATAGCTTTGTATTCTCACTTATATAGAAGTAGAGGATAGAGAATACGGAGTATATGTACTCCGTATCATTTTTAATATATAATTAATATGACAAACAAATAAATTTAAAATTAAGAATATTTTCTATGTAGAATTTGTAAGATATCAATATTAAATGAATTTGTGGGATTTTAGTGAAAAAAAAAAAGAGGTTTAGTTTCATTATAGGATGAAGTTGTGGGGCTTAATTACTTCAATTAATACATAAGAGGCTTAATTAATCTCAACCTATAAGGCATAAGCAAAGTTAGGACCTGTTCTTTCGGACTTTTTAGAGTGAATCGAATCAATCGAATCGAATCGAATCGAATCGAATCGAATCGAATCAAATGGAATGAATCGAATCGAATCGAATCAGATCGAATCGAATGCAATCAATTTATAACTTGTCAATGAATCGAATCGAATCGAATCGAATCGAATCGAATGGAATGAATCGAATCGAATCGAATCGAATCGAATCGAATCGAAATGAATCGAATTGAAAATAATGGAAAAAACAGTCCCAATGGTCTTAATTACCACTTTTGCCTTTACATAATTGCATAATTTAATATCAAAGATGTTCTAACCAAGTGATCAGGTCGGAAGTATCCTATTGTATGTTATGAGTAGACCTGTCAAAACTCGACCCGACCCGATCCTTTTTTTAGGGTCAAGACCCGTAAATTTTGACCCGTGACCCGAAATGACCCGAACCCGAAATGACCCGTTAATTTAGGGTCAAGACCCGATCCGACCTGTTCGACCCGATGGGTCAATTGTTATTTTGTGTAAAAAGAATTTTTGAACCTATAAATTAATATTTCATGAAAAAAAATAATTTAATATTAATAATTTTTACAACCTCACTATTATAAGTTGGAATATCAAAATAATATTGAAAATTAAGTTTGAAATATAATGATTATATTCATAAATAGAATATTTTAATTTTATAAATCACAAGAATGAATAAATATCAACTTTAATATTACATATGTACAAACAAAACATGTAAACACTGTAAAATAACAATAAAATAATTATTTTAATTAAAAAGATAATAAATAAAAAGGAGCAATAAACGTATTTTTGACCCGTATTTTGACCTGAAACCGACCCGACCCGAACCCGACCCGTATTTGAGGCGAACCTGTATTGACCCGACCCGTATATTGACCTGACCCATATAATCCGAACCCGAACCCGACCCGCCCGACCCGTTTCACAGGTCTAGTTATGAGTTCCATAATTATGCATGTTATATACGGAGTATTTCATAGGAGTATTTCATAAATAGACTGATAATTAGGATTGATTACCACCATATAAATTTAATTAAATCAAATAACAATTTTAATATAATTAAGATTGATGAGTCGACGTTTTTGTATGAGGTGAAACTAACTTTATTTTGGTGCAAATCGGTTTAACCAAGTGACAAACAATAGAATACATAACAATAATCAACCATGCATATTTCATTAAAAAGACTTCCATACAATGCAACAACACTAAACACCAATGATGATATGATCGAACTACAACGGAATAACTACCGGAATTAAATAAGTGGACGCAATGACACATAAAAAACTGCTAACTAGAACACAGTTCTACGGTGTCTCGCGCCGGCACTCATGATTTCTGCTTTTAGGAGGTTGTTGACGTGTTGAGGAACACGAAAGACGATACCCTTCGGCATATTCTCTTGAGCAAAGTCGAATTCTTCAATGGTGGAAACAAAAATAGCCCCACCACTCGACAAGCGACGCTTAACAGCGGAGAGCCGCTCCTCGAGCCTATTCTTCTCGGCCACCTTACTAGCAATAGTGATGTCGACTTTGTCGATACGGTCGGAGATTCTCTTCCACTCGCCGACAAGGTCAGTCGAGTCAAGTTGAGCGACAGGATCTTCTGTTCGGGGTGATTTTCTCACTCGGTTTGATTATGTATTCGTGGATCTACTAGTACTATCCTTTAGGTTTAGCTTTGTGTAGAATGTGATTTCGGGACTAAAATGTATAAAAGACAACGAAAATAGAACAAGACACACGATATGGTTACGTGGGAAAAACCCTTAAATGTTAAGGGAAAACCACGGGCGCCAAGCCAGGAGAGGTTATGCACTAGTTCTGGTTCAGGAAGTACAGAGTCTGGACCAAGTGGTACAGGATACAAAAAAGGCGTAAAATAATTATAAAGTGTTTGATTGCTTGTCAATTTCGTAGAGTGTAGTATAATTGAGTGGTGTGTCTTCTGATGTTTTCTTCAACTAATTCTTGCTCCTTTTATATGCTTCATGGGTCCTCAACTCCTTCCTTAGAAATAGGTCAGCTTCCTCCTTTTTTGGTGGTAAGTTGGACTTGTTCTCCTCTTTCTTCTCTCCCATAACGTCTCTTTTTAGTTGCTAGTCATGCTCCACTTTTCTCTCAAATTTGGCAGCTGCTTGTTGACTTTGACTAGGGTTTAACTTGTTATTTTATTGGGCTTGGCCCATCTTGACCTTTCTCTCCGACTGCACCTTTGTTGCATGCATGCGTCCTGGACTCGTGGATCCTGGACTGTCTGCATCGGACTGGACTTTGTAGTAGATCCTGGACCTGCACGGGCCTGGACTCGTTTGTAGATCTGGACCCGACTGGTTTCTGGTCCCAATAGTTTGTCTCCCATCTCCTTGTCCTTGATCTTTGAGCTGGGGGTGAGGATATGTCTTTGTTGTCCCTCTGGCCCAGGCGTAGCCCTGGTCGAGCTTCTTAAGTTTGCTATGCTCTTGGTCCTGGACCTGAGTTTTGTTTTCTCTTTTCCTTGACTTGGGCATATTTGCTTTGTTCAGACTATTGGACCATGTGAATATTTTGGTCCCAACATTTGCCCCCCATTTCCTCAGTCTCCTGGCCTGGCCTGGAAGTGAGGAAATGTATTCATCGAGGGTCCAGGGTAGACCGGATTCGGGATTATTATTGGTGATCAAGTGTATGGTCTTTGGCTAGCAGACAGAGCGCAGGTTCCTTGGGAGGCTGGTAGTGTGAGTCCTGCAAGGAACTTTGTCTTGTTAATTTGGATCGGGATTTTGAATTTGGTGGGGGTATGACCCCTATTTGGACATGTTTTGTCTTGGGATCATTTTGTCTTTGTGACGGTAAGGACGTCATAGATGGTTGTGTGGTTTTGTTTTATTTTGTTTTGTTTTGTTTTGTGGATATGTCATGAGTCTTTTTGTTTTGTCATCTGTTTTGGTGCGCACAAATTTTGTTTTGAATTTGTCAAGTAGCATGCATGCGTTTGAAAGTTTAGGCGACCACACCTTGGGGCTCCCTTAACGGACATTACTCCCTGTCCCGTTTTTGTAGTCGTGCTGGGGCTGATGCCCTTAAGTTTGTATTTGTTTTGTCAGTTTGTTTTGTTGATCCGGTGTGCTTGTCTGCTCTGCATGTCTGCTCTGCTCTGTAAGTCTGCTCTGCTTTCGGGGTTGACTCCTGAGTCATCTTCAGGGTTGCCCCCCGAGTTGTTTTTGGATCCTGAACCAGAAGAAAAAATAGAGAAGTCAATTTGTCTGATAAAATCCGAAAACGAATTACAGTTGGATCCTCGGATCACGAGGCATTCTTCTGTGCTTGGATCTGCCATCCCTCACGTTGGTTGAATTTGTGCTGGTTTGAGATTTTTGTAGGATTAATAAACTAGTATCCCCACAGACGGCGCCAAACTGTTCGGGGTGATTTTCTCACTCGGTTTGATTATGTATTCGTGGATCTACTAGTACTATCCTTTAGGTTTAGCTTTGTGTAGAATGTGATTTCGGGACTAAAATGTATAAAAGACAACGAAAATAGAACAAGACACACGATATGGTTACGTGGGAAAAACCCTTAAATGTTAAGGGAAAACCACGGGCGCCAAGCCAGGAGAGGTTATGCACTAGTTCTGGTTCAGGAAGTACAGAGTCTGGACCAAGTGGTACAGGATACAAAAAAGGCGTAAAATAATTATAAAGTGTTTGATTGCTTGTCAATTTCGTAGAGTGTAGTATAATTGAGTGGTGTGTCTTCTGATGTTTTCTTCAACTAATTCTTGCTCCTTTTATATGCTTCATGGGTCCTCAACTCCTTCCTTAGAAATAGGTCAGCTTCCTCCTTTTTTGGTGGTAAGTTGGACTTGTTCTCCTCTTTCTTCTCTCCCATAACGTCTCTTTTTAGTTGCTAGTCATGCTCCACTTTTCTCTCAAATTTGGCAGCTGCTTGTTGACTTTGACTAGGGTTTAACTTGTTATTTTATTGGGCTTGGCCCATCTTGACCTTTCCTCTCCTGACTGCGCACCTTTGTTGTTGCATGCGACGTCCCCGACCTGCCGTGGATCCTGGACTGTCTGTCTGGCCTGGACTCGTTTGTAGATCTGGACTGTCTGCACTGGCTGGACCTGTTTGTAGATCCTGGACCAGCCTGGTTTTCTGGTCCCAATAGTTTGTCTCCCATCTCCTTGTCCTTCAGTGCTGAACTGGGGGTGAGGATATGTCTTTGTTGTCCCTCCTGGCCCAGGCGTAGCCCTGGTCCAGGCTTCTTAAGTTTGCTATGCTCTTGGTCCTGGACCTGAGTTTTGTTTTCTCTTTTCCTTGACTTGGGCATATTTGCTTTGTTCAGACTATTGGACCATGTGAATATTTTGGTCCCAACATCTTCCATTAGTGATTTTGAGAGAATGTGAGGGACTATCTATGACTCTATGAGTTGGTCGTAACTCGTAAGAGATGTTATGACTTATGAGGTGATGAGGAAAGCTTAAGTCTATAGACTATGGCCACTATGCTTTATATAGGGAGTTACGGAGATTTATCTCCCCTTTCTATTAATTTGTGCCGTTTTTATTTGAGTGAAATGACTATTTTGCCCCTAATTTAAATTTTGTCCAACCAACAATAAAAACTCTATAATATATTTTTTTACTTATTTAACTTTTTATATTATTATTAACATGTTAATTAATTATTTTTAAATATAAATTTACATTATTTTGAACAAAATTTCGTTTATATTAAATTATTATTGATTATAAAAAATCAAGAATAAAAAATTTAAGTTAAATACTCTCTCCGTCCCGGTCATCTGTTTACACTTTCCATTTTGGGGCGTACGGGTCATTTGTTTACACTTTCCAAAAATGATCATGCTTGACCCATGTGGGAGGTGACCCCTACTCCCTCAACCAATTACATTTGATAATTTTAAGCAAACGGACCCCCCTTTGTACTTATATTATTATTTTATTAGTTTTTTTCTCAACCTCTCTACTCACATCGATAAATGTGTATAAATTAAACGTAAATAAATCACCGAAACGGAGGGAGTAAAAAACTAAATTAAAAGAAGAATAAATAAATGAAAAAATAAATAAAAGGACAAAATGGTAAAAAGGGGCGATAAATAGTAAAAATGGGGGCGAAAATTGAATCAGGTGAGACCACCCCCTTAAAATGAGGCCACCCCTTTAAATGAGACCATTCTGTTATAATAACATAATATCTTATTACTGTAACAATGTATTTCTTTTTTATAACAACATGGAAAATTAGCTCAATGTTGAAATTATGTTATAATAATAAATATTCATTTATGTTATTATATACGGAGTATATATATAGATAGACAATATATACGAGTAGTAGTGGACTAATGGATAAGCATGTACTCGTAAGTATGTAACTAGAGCTCGCAAGCTTGACCCGACCCGAACCCGAGCAAAACCGACCCGAACCGACCCGATGACGACCCGTAACCCGACACGACCCGATAAATTCTGACCCGAAACCGAACCCGACCCGACCCGAGATGACCCGTAACTCGATTTCATTTGATAGCTGACCCGACCCGAAATGACCCGTGAGGGCCGTGGCCCGAATTGACCCGAAACTTAGAAGATTTGAAAGAAATTTTGAAACTTTTTTTAAAAATTTTCAAATATTTCAATCTTTCAAATATACACCAAATATAATATTTGACATTTTGAGACTGAGATATAGTTAAAAATTCAAATATTGGTTTGAAAAATATTAAAATTTCAAAATTTGTTTTTGCGCCAAAATTTAAGCCAAAATTATTAGTGACCCGAATTTGACCCAAACCCGATTGACCCGACCACTTTAGCTTTACTGACCCGACCTGATATGACCCGGACCCGACCCGAGACCGACCCGAACACTGTTATAACCCGAGATGACCCGAACCCGATACGACCCGAAACCGTCCCGAACACTGTTATGACCCGAATTGACCCAAACCCGATACTACCCGACCCGATACAACCCGACCCAAACCCGACCCGAGTCCCGACCCGACACACTATAATTACAAATTTACAATGTTTAATTCGGTCATTATTTTACAAGAGTACTATGTACTCCGTATTTTTATTTTTATTTTTTTAAGTGACCAAGTGGAATAAGGATCGAATCGATAAGTTCTCGGTTCGGGTTTGGTCTGGACCAAATGGACTGTTTCGGTTTAATTTTACTATACGGACCAAATTTGCTCTCCCCTACGTAACCCACTACAGACTATTTTTACAACATTTCAATGTGTAGGTAATTTTCACGAGGGTAAAAACACGTAGATTAATTTAACACCATTTGTATGTCTTTATATACATTCCCCTGCAATAAACATGTACGGAGTAAATCACTTGACAGTAATTTTAGGGTATTGCTCTTTCACCCGCGAGTTTTACTCAAACGCCCGCAAAAATTACTATTCTAACCTTCTCATTTTAACACCTAAATTTCATCATCTTTTCCATTCCTCACATTCTCAAGCCACTCATCATCATCATCATTATCATCATCATCCTCCTCACTACCAATATCATAATTATCCTCATAAATCATAACCATAATAATAATGATAAAACAATTGTTTCTATAATAATAATAATAATAATAATAATAATAATAATAATAATAATAATGATGATGAAAATAACAATAAAATAAAAATATATAAAATATAAAAAAGTGATGGGTCTCGGTCTTCGCACAAATCACCACCACCACCCTAGTTCCCGCCTAGACCCGAGTGCACACGCTGGACGACCCACCACTGGTGGTCGGCCACCACCTCTATTGTAGCCAAACCGGCTAATATGATCGCTTTTGTCCCACGAATACTAACCCTAATTAAAAATTAATCTAATTGATGTAGAAAAAACATAAAATTAATCATTAAAGCAACTGAAATTTATTTGTTTAATGCACAAATCGATTCTTATTCAATTATTTGTTCAATTCGAGTATAAGTTGATTGATTTTTGTTGATTAATTTTGTAGATATATAGAAAAAAAGTTGAGTACATACAAATTACGATGATATTGTATAGGGGTATAAGTCGGAAACTTTATGGGAAAATGCGGGCGTTGGAGTAAAAGGCGCGGGTGATTGAGCAAATACGGTAATTTTATACAGTTACCCTATTAATGAATGTGTGGGTAGCTTTCAAAGGGTAAAAACACTTAAATTTATTGCCCTTTCCAATCGATTTATTGCCCGTTCCAATGGTTCACTTCAACAAGAATTAAAAAAAAAAAATTATTAGTTGGAGTATCATAAGTCATAAATTATCAATTTTAGTTTTACCATATTCTAAATATCTAAAATTTGAATTTATACATTAAAAAAAAAAAGATTTAGTTGGAGTATCATAAATTCATAAGTCATAAAAAAAATGTTTTAGTTCTAAGGTAAAGTTTTTTTTTTTTACCCCATAAAAATCCATCCATTAAAAAAAGGAATTGAGTAAAAAATACTCACAGTGTTTTACATGTGTGCTTTAAGGGAAATGGGAAGGAGATGCGCACGTGCTTACTCCGTATAAATACGGACGTGTACAATTTTTGGGGAATTGGGGTATACTCCGTACTTTTTTTATTTATTTATTTTTACTCCATATCACTTTTATTGGAGTACTTTTAAATGAAATTTTAATTTTACACAAATTCTTGTATAAAACGGGTAATATCCGTTTCACACAAGAAACAGGTCAAATAATTGAATAAGACAAAAGTTAAAAGCCTTGAAATTAACGAAAGATTTGTCTTTTCTATTCAAATGTCAAACTATTTGACCCGTTTTACATATGAAACGGATAATCCGTTTTATGGGAGACTAACTCTTAATTTTAATACCTCCATTTCAGTAAACGATTACTCGTAGTACGGAGTAATTGTTAACTTACTTTTTCCTTTTTCCTTTTTTTTTTTTTTTTTTTTTTTTTTTTTTTAAACACGATTTTAAAACATTTACATTATTTAATTTCTAAAAAAACTTTCTTCTTTTCCGAATACTTTCAATTGTTAGTTTTGAGTAAACTTAATTACTAGCTAGACTTGTATATTAAAAAAAATTCCGATCAGGCAACAAGCGTCCTTAGTTGGACTCACTTAATCGAGGCGTGTACAGCCCTAAAAAAATTAACAATCAACAATTTTTTCATTAAAGGTTACGGAGTATCTTTTATTTGTAATGTTTTTTTTGGTAGGTTATTCGTTTGCAATGTCGGTACGCATCATTGAATAAAGCTCACCGGCAGGGCAGCCGAGTTTTACGAGTCCAGTCTTCGATCAGAAGCCATACCATAAGCCATTTATTATTTAACTTAATACTATTATTAATATCGAGACATAATTATATGTCTCCTCATATACTCTAATAGTAGAGGAATGAAAGAAACCTCCATTGATGATGATGAAGCTCTTGGACGCCATTGATGAGGAAGTATGAAGAAAACAGAGCAAAGTAAATCAGAGAAAACAAAGGACGAAATTATAATAGTGTTTGATGTATATTAGAATGAATGAATTGAATGAGTACAATGAGTTTGTTATGTACATATATATAGAGGAGGTTGTTATGGTTGTAACAACTTTCTAACAACCTAACAACCTTTCTAACAAACTTTTCTCTCCTATATTCTAACAAGGAATAAGTTGAAGTACAACTGTATTACATGGTGATAAATAATACATACTCCGTGCAATTTATATTAGATAATTTAAGAGATAATCGAATATTCACCTAAAACATACGGAATATTAACGAACGTAGGAGAATCATTTTCGGTAAATATCAAGTGAATAGGGTGCCCTAATAATTCGTCTAATATTCCCATTTCGTATCCAACAAAACGAAGCGAACGCCCCGAGGAACCAAGCTCTTTAACCTGCAAAGACGCGCACGCGGACGAGGGGTTGCAGTTTTATAAGAAATTGATTTGAGCTGAACGATCACGTCTTGGAGATTAATAGCATTCTCGAATATGAAAGCGGCTAGCTCAATGTCTATACGACGCCCAATGTAGCCAAGGAGTTCTAGTGTCTTCAAACTTGCGAGGGGTGAACCGCTGCGTCTACTTAATACGCTCCTATTTATGCCGGAATCATAACAATTGTTCTGCAGATAAACAATAATTAGTGTCATATTGACTCCCTTCTACACAACAAGGAAAGCAAAATCGTTTTCATTCGTTCACATTTCTAATTACGTCAACCTTGTGAACCTCACAAATAGATCAGGTCGTGTTGAATTGTATACATGCCCATTTTTACGTCATGTTTGAACGAGTCGTCAACTATTCACCTAAATCCAATTTCGTTAAATAATTGGGTCATATGTAGTGACCGTAACCAACCAATTTACCTTTTCAATGACCCAACCCTGACTTCTCTTAACCCAACCTAACCCAATTTCTCGAATGAATGAGTTAATTAATATCGGATTCGTGTTGAGACACCTCATCGCCTAACCTAACCCATCAACTTAAATGGTTTACAACTTACAATGCCTCAACAACCCATTGATTTCGTGTTGGACTTGTGTCATGTCAATATTTGTCACCTCTACCTTTAACGCAAAAAAAAAAAAAATGACGAAAATAGATGCAAAGGAAGAAATCTTACCTTAACCGTCAGCTTTTCGAGGGCTGGACACGCCTCGATTAAGGGAGTCCAACCAAGGAAGCATACTGACTGACTTCCTTCAATATACAAGTCTAGCACCTTAACTTTACTTAAAACTGGCAATTGAAGGTGTTCAATTCCAGTATTCCACTGCAAGGAGGTAATCAACGACGTAATTAGCAAACACGGTACCGTTGGCACCAAACCATATATTTCGAAATAAGATCATGTAAGTACACTAAATAAACTATATACAGAGAGATGAACACGGACCTCAACCACACTGTCGGATATGTTTATGTGCAAATACAGAGCCTCCAACTGGGGAAGGTACATTGAGAGGGGCTCAAAGGCATACGTTATGTCCTCTGTCGGGCCCCCACCGATGAATAGCGAAGAAAGTGAGACGGCATTTCGTATGTTCAGCTCAATAGGTTGGCCTAAATATCTGAAGTACTCCATCTTTGAAGCAGAAATGTCTATTGTTTCCAAGTTATCACAGCGAGATACGTCGAAATGTTTCAATGAGACCGGTGCACTTGGTCTTACGCTGGTTAAAAACTCCGTGCATGCAATGGACAAGTTCTCGAGGAAGGGGCATGAGAGAAGAACACTTTCGACGATTTCAGAAGTAACTTTAACGTAGCTAAGACACAACGATGTCAAAGATTGGTGGTTGACTCCTTTGATTGTCAAACCACAGCGGTTACTCGACATATCCGGCTGATAATAGTATGATTGAAAGTTGAGCTTAAGAGTTCTCGCGTGTTTTGCTAACGCGAAATCGACCCATCTGTCGACATGAGGTTGATAACTGAAGTCAAGATCAAACTTAACGCTGAATTCGTCTATCGACGAGTCCACGTGTTGTTTCAAGACATGGTCAACATGCCTAATGAAGCTAGACTTTTGTTTTGCAAGCTCGTCATCGTTATTTTGAGTCTCAAACAAACGGTAAATTAAAGTCCTTGAGGCTTCAAAATTTAACTTAGGATAGTACCCCAACAACCACTCGTTCCACTTTTTGGAAACGACACTAATTCGTCTGACTTCCTTTGTCGTAAAAGAAGAAAGGATTAGGAGCACAACATCTTTTGGGAGTTCAGTCAACCAGTCGATCGTTTCCGTGCTACTTACTTCATGACCCTGAGGCTTTCAAGAATTACGTAAAAACACAAAGATGTCAGACGAAAGTTAATCTTGAGAAAATTGGATCCTAATTAAAGTGCAAGAAATTTCAAAAAATTTTACCTTTTTGACGAAAGTATTAGAGGCACGCCGACTGTTATTTTGTACAAGACACATTTTGCTTCTTGTGCTCAAATCTGCCCGTGCATAAAACGAGATCGTCAATTTGGCACAGTACAGTACAAGTTTACAACTGACTAATATCGTCTCTCGTTTCGCTTTTTTTTTTTTTTTTTTTTTTTTTTTTTTTTTTTTAAAATCAAGCACCAGTGTCCATGGTTAGAGCACGGTAATGGTTCTATACGCTAACGCATCCTCTCGTACTCTGACTTACTTACCTCAACACGGTTACACGATTATTACTGTGTATCAGAATTTCATCAACATGGATCTTTTTAAATATAAGTTGAATTCGCGAATTAGGATGCAATAATTTCGAGGCTTATAGACCTTATGACTCTTCAAATAAAAAGGTTGAATCAAATTAAAAAGGGTTAAAAACTGTTTACCTCTACCGCTGCAAGGAGATAGATGGAAAGAAACACACAAATTTTGGTGAAGTAATTCTATACTTGTGTAGGAATAAATTTAGCTGTTAGCCTGTGATCAAAATAAGGAAATGAATATAAATATATTGACTATTACTGTACATCTTTTATGGAAAATATTATTTATGGTAAATTAATACTACCATGTACGAGTACATATATATGAATTTATTAATTTAATGTTAAAGGTAAATATGGAGAATATGCTCATAATTATTACATAATTAAAATTAAATTAAAATTTAGTTTGTTTGTATGCAATTTTTTACGGACTATAATACTATATCTTTCAAAAACTATACAATACAATTTGTGTGTTTGATTGTGTTCTCAGGACGATTTGGGCCGATATTTGGAAGATAAGAGTTTGATGAGCTCGACCACGCCAAACAGGCTCACTTTTAAAGTGGCCACATAAAGTGCACCCCACCAAAATCAGTGATGAAATGGGCACATAAAATGCACTATTATAAGCACCTGGAAGAAGAAGAAGAAGAAGACGACAAAGAAGTAATTATGTGCAGTAATGCACACAGACGAATAACTCGATATTCAATCATTTCCTTAAATTGTTTACTCCTCGTAATTTGGGGTTTGGCGACTAGATTGTGCGCGCATACAAGAAGCGCGGCAATGAAATTATCAACTAACACTCCTTCACGCTTCAACTTTCGACAACCAAATTACGAAAAGCTCAATGTTACCCCATATCAACAGCTAATCCTCGATCAAACATGCTAAATCCACACTAATCCGAGCCAAAAATCCACACGGTCATCGTAATCAAGCAAAATCAAGGCAACAAAACTCCTTCCATATCATCAATCAACGAGGTTATTCGCCGACATTTCATTAGCAAACTCAAAACTCCACGACTTTCATAAATTCATTCATTCGGATTTAAATGGACGAAATACCTTATACCTTATATAACCATAATCCACAATTGTTGGTGAAAAAAATAAGTTACTTTTAAAGTTCTTGCCATTATTTTTCAAATTCAAACAGAAAAATTTATTGATTCACAAATATTTACATTTCGTAGTAATTTAAAAATTAAGGGTTTAAAATTTGGCAACTATGGTAAAAAAAAAAAAGAAAAAAAAAAAAAAAAAAAAACTATATTTCACAAAGCCTATTATATTATTAGTATTATATTGGTTGAGTTTTTAGTTTACCAAAAATAATAATTGCCATAAATTACCATAGTACGTACTCCGTAGTAAATATTTTGCAATATATTTGCATATGCTTTACAAACTACAACTCTACAACTACTTATCAGTTATTTTTCATGATTTTTTATTTTTATTTTTTATTTTTTTTTATTTTTTTAACTTTTAACTTAAGTTTGCTCGTTCTTTTTAAGCTATACGAGTAATTTTCTTGTTTCACAATTTCCCATAGCTTCTACGGAGTACTTTAATTTGATTCGATTTAACCAACTCCGGTCTTTTAATTTGACACGAGACCGTCTCATGTTAAATTAGTTGTTAAGTAATTCAGGGGAGCTGTTTCTCAAGTTCCGAAACCGTAGTTAAATTAATTTACCGAACTTGGAGTATTATAGTAAGGTTTACCGTGTTAAGTATCTGACTTCGTCGTCGTGTTTTTTCCTTAATTCTTAGCAGTCTCAGAGTCCTGAATTAAGTGGCAGCAAAGAAACGATCGACATGCTGACTGAACTCCCAAAAGATGTTGTCTTGCGAATCCTTTCTTTGTTTACGACAAAGGAAGTTAAACGAATTAGTGTCGTCTCCAAAAAATGGAACACGTGGCTGTTGGGTTACTATCCTAAGATAAATCTTGAAGCCTCAGGGTCGTTTAAAAGGAGTTGGTTTGACATTCGAAATAATGACGACGAGCTTGCTAAAGGAAGGTCTAGTTTTGTTAAATTGGCAGACCGTTACATGAAACGCCATCTCGACTCGTCCATAGATGAAAGCAGACAATTCTGTTTCTAAGTACATAGATGCAGCGCCACAGTCCCGGATGAATGCGTGCGCGTGGCGTATGTGAAGTGGATAGGGAAAGTTAATTTGACACTTTACTCTGACGTAGCGTCTCATGTACAACAATCGACGTTAACACAAGCTCGACAATTCACTTTAGACCACAAATATGGAACCTTTACACCAAATGACAGTGTCCAAATGTCCAACATTGTGTCGTGTCCAACACTTACAAACAAGTCACAATTTAGGACTCTTACTGAGTTTAGAGATAGGTGCTCATAACAGCGATGAGGTTAATCATTCAAAAAAACAGACGTAGTATGTCAGTAATGTCACAACAACCTGCAACGCAATTACGTGCAGTAATGCACGCAGACAAAAACAACTCGATGTTCAATCATTTCTTAACTCGCGAAATTTAGGGTTTGGCGACTAGATTGGGCATACAAGCAGCGCGGCAATGAAATTATCAACCAAAACTCCTTCACGTTTCGACTTTCGACAACCAAATTACGAAAAACATCTCAACAAAGTTCCTTTGATATTGAAGAAAAGCTCAATGTTACAACATAATCAACCGCTAAACCTCGATCAAACAAGCTAAAACCGCAAACCTAAAATCGACATTGTCACCATATTCGAGAACAATCCAGGCAACAAAACTCATTCTGTAACATCAATCAACGAGAACATTCGCTGAAATTCATCATCAAACTCAAAAAAATCCACAAAATTCCTAAATTCATCCACACAACATTCGACTACAATCAAAATCATACAAAACGACGAAAATCGAATACTTCATACCAAAACAATTGATTTACAGAGGTGATGAACAGAAGCAGCGCCGAGGAGGTCACGCCGGAATTCAAGTGACCGGTCGTAGTAGTCGGTTGGAACGACTTTGAAGGCGAAGTCGGCGACCGCCTTGTCTCAGAGAATGGCGGAGAGGCGGTCGGCGGTGGCGTCATCACCGTCGGGGCGGTGGAGAGAGAAGTATGGTCGTCGGAGTTAGGGGAAGCGTAAGTGAGTTCAAGAAGTGATATTCTTTGCAATATTTTTGTTTGAAGTTTTCTAATTCTTCAATTTCCTCCATTTTGATTTGCTACTCTTTCAAATTAAAATTTGGGATATTCTATACGGTACCTCTAAATATTGTCATTATTGGTAAGTATACCTCTGAACTTTGTTTTCAGAAAATTAAACTCAATTTTAAGAGTTAAATGATTACTTGGACGCATAACGAAGCTTGGTTTTTACTCACCCATGACCGATAGACTCTATTAGGCTCCCATCTTTTGGTGGGTTTGTTCCCTTTATGGGTGTTCTCTTATGGGTCAGAAGATGCGGAAGATCAGCATTGTTATTGATCGTTATATGATTATACAAATATTGTCCGATTCATGGCTACACTTGATCACGTCAGAAGAAATCGATACTCGTCAAGGAAGATTCGGAGACCTCTTATGGGTGAAAGCTCGCTGAGGCCAACCGATGATGGAGACTACATTGCGATGGATCGATCTTTGAACAAGAATTTATTTTCTATGATTGTAATCGATTTGTATCCGTTTGAGTTTGACATATGTTGTAGATGTCGTATGACTTTTTATTAATGATAATGATCTTTTCTCCAAAAAAACCAAGCTTCGTTATGCGTCTAAGTAATCATTTAACGCTTAAAATTGAGTTTAATTTTCTGAAAACAAAATTCGGGGGTATACTTACGGATAATGACAACATTTAGGGGTACTATGTATGTTTTTGAAAAAGTAGGGGTACCATGTACAATGTCAAAAAACTGAGGGGTACCATATAGAATATCCCTTAAAATTTTGTTAAAATGTTGTTCTGGACTTTATACTTACTTGTTGGGCCTCGGATTTCTTTTCTAAATGAGCGCATTAAGTTGTGAGTGAAAAACTCTTGATTTCGACTTATGAGCCACGTCCAAACTCAAAAGTCAAAACCCACAATATCTTAATAACAGTCGATCGTTAAAATACTCAAATTTGCCTATATCGAGGCCCTGCTCCCAACGAGGACTGATCACCCAAATTAGGACCATATGGGATTTTGAAATAGCTAAGTGAAAAAAATAACCTCAAAATGTCTTAATCTTATATAAAATCAAATTCTTGACACCTACTCCATACTATGTAATTAATTAATTATGCCCAATTATTAGTAATGACATAGTCACCCTTACCCTACGGATATCCATCCACCTTGGGTTAAATGGGTTAGGCGTGGATGATGTAAAAATAAATCATTAAGAGTAGGATAAGGAAAATGATGAATAGAGGGTGAGATAATAGTGATCGAAAATCACCCTGATCCTCGTGAAAAATAGAAGTGGGGCAACATGATTAATATGAGATTATTATTGCGTTAAGAAAATCATAGCTATTGAATAAGTAATTTGTCATGAATAAATGGGTTAAGAGAAATCAGGGTTGGGTTATTAAAAAGGTAAATAGGTTGGTTACGGTCACTGCATATGACCCAATTATTTAACGAAATTGGATTTAGGTGAATAGTTGACGACTTGTTCAAACATGACGTAAAAATGGGCATGTATACAATTCAACACGACCCGATCTATTTGTGAGGTTCACAAGGTCGACGTAATTAGAAATGTAAACGAACTTTAATGAAAATGATTTTGCTTTCCTTGTTGTCTAGAAGGGAGTATATATGACACTAATTATTGTTTATCTGCAGATCAATTGTTATGATCCCAGCGTAAATTGGTGCGAATTAAGTAGACGCAGCGGTTCACCCCTCACAAGTTTGAATACACTAGAGCTCCTAGGCTACACTGGACGCCGTATAGACATTGAGCTAGCCGCTTTCATATTCGAGAATGCTATTAATCTCCAAGACGTGATCGCTCAACTCAAATCAATTTCTTATAACCCTACAACCCCTCTTCCACCTGCGTGTCTTTGTAGGTTAAAGAGTCTGGTTCCTCGGGGCGTTCGCTTCATTTTGATGGATCCGAAATGGGAATATTAGATGAATTATTAGGGCACCCTATGCACTTGATATTTACCGCAAATGATTCTCCTATATTCGTTAATATTCCGTATGTTTTAGGTGACTATTTTAAATTATCTAATATAAATTGCACATAGTATGTATTATTTTTCACCATGTAATACAATTGAACTTCAACTTCTTCCACATTTCTTCCTCTACCGATTCTAACATGGTATCACAACCATACGGTATGGCATCTGAAGACCAAACTCGTAAAGCTCGGCTGCCTTGCCTATGAGCTTTATTCAATGATGCGTACCGACATGATATTATCGACAAATAATTTCTTTTTGTTTTGATTGATCGGGAAAGTTTACATCTCTTATCAAGTATTTCTCAGCTTTATTCATCTCTTTTGTTTTGTAACATTGAACGGCAGACACAATCCGAGAGAATTTCTGGTTGATTCCAAATGATACTGAAATGCTTAAGTTTTGGACGATTACTTATTTACTTTGCATCGTCTTGGTTTTGTGTTATAGGCGACAACTAGGATGTCTCCCTTTTGTTTCGACTTAATCACGTTTATTTGTAAGGTTCGAAAATTTGTGTCGTTCTAAACAAATGTTCGCAAATTTCATACACAGTAATAATTAGCAAAATTTGTATTATTGACGAGTTTTGAAAAATTATACGCGTTTCACTCAAATGCTAAGTCACATATTTGTTTTCGTTTGTAGGTGATCTCTTTATTTATTAATCATAAGGTAAATTAAATATGACCCCCTTTTATAATATTTTTTTTCAAAATAACCCCCTTATATGTTATTTTTATAACATAACTCCATTTTAAGACACTTTTGTTTCAAAATCACCCCCAACGTCGAGTTTTTTTACTTAAAAATTGCAATTAAAGACGTTATAGGGTATGCCCCTTTCAAATTACAACCACCAATGTCTAAAATATGTCGACATTTTTTTAGAAATTCATATTTAAGGGTGTGAATATTCCATTTTTAAGTAGCATATTTCGACGTTGGGGGTAGTTTAGAAACAAAAATGTCTTAAAATGGTGTTATGTTATAAAAATAACATATAAGGGGATATTAAAAAAATGTACGAATGAGACTAGCCTGGTGTCGAGAGTGATTAAGGGGAAATACTTCCCGAACTCTAATTATATGGAATCAAGACTGGGGAGCAACCCGAGCTATACGTGGAGGGGAATTTGGGAAGCGAAGCGAGTTCTTAATACAAAGATTCGGAGGCGGATTGGCGATGGTTGACATACGAACATTTGGACGGATGCTTGGCTGCCTTAGCCTTACAGGGCTGGTCATCTCACCACGTCCAGAAAATTGTTTGTGGAGTACAGTGGACCAGCTATTGACACCGAATACGAATCGCTGGGATGAAAGTCGGGTGCGAGCGTGCTTGCTACCTTTTGACGCGGATAGAGCCTTGAGTATTCGGTTGACGAGAGATGCTGATCCGGGGACGGCTGAGGTTGACGAGGTGACACTCGATTTGGCTAGCTACGCAAACGGAGCTTGTGGAAGTACAAACATGGGGCGAGCCAATTATCTAGGCGAGCTTGAGATTAAGCTGGGCGTCTGTGCATTAAGTCTCGAGGCGTGAGGAGGTCGTTGGGCCGTTTTATTAATTTTCCGTTTCTGTTTGTTTCGAACTTTGGTTTTTAATTCGGGTTAGACCTATTTTATTTTTCGGTTGTCGTTAACTGCTTTGTAAGCCTTTTTCAAGGCCACTACCTATGATGTAAATTTCAGTTTTCAGTTTTCAATTGGAATGAAAAGGAGATCAACTTCTCTGCCAAATTTTCTTCCGAACTGAATCGTCGCGCTACAATTCTGTTCGTGGTTGGTATTCCACGCGTTTCGAATTCTAATCTGATTGTAATCCAATAGGTCTTGGATTACGATCGCCTCGTCAATTTACAGGTCTTTATTGACGAGTTTACACCAGTCGCATAAATTGGGACCGGGTCGTACCTGGTACGTTCGGGTTTCGTTTGTGTGAGTGGTTTTCGTTTTTGTTCTCTGTTTTTCCGCTGCTGCAACTCGTATCATTTGTGGCATCAGAGCTTCGGCTCTCGATCCTAGTTATTCACGAAGTAATGGCTGATTTTGATGACGACATGCTGCTCGCTCAGTTGCGTGACCTGTTGCGCAACAGACCCACGGGAAGTCGCACTGGTTCTCGCCCTAAACTGGATGAATTTAAGGTCTCGGAACTGCCAGAGTTCGCTGGCGGCATAAATCCCGAGGACTACTTGGAGTGGGAGCGGAAGATCGAGCGTATGTTCGATTTCAAAAATATTGATGATGAGAAGCGGTGTAAGTACGCAATCCTGAGGCTGGGCAAGGGTGCGTCTCTTTGGTTCGAGGGGTTGAAAACGAAGAGGGCTAGAGACGGGAAAGACAAGATAACATCGTGGACGTCATTGAAGCGCAAACTTCGTAAAAGGTATGTACCCACGTCATATAAGTTAACTGTCTACCGCCGAATAGCCGACCTTACGCAAGGTAAACTGACTGTGAATGAATATATCGATGAATTTGAGAATTTAGCTTTGATGGGGGAGTTGGAAGAGAATGAGGAATTAAAGATGTCGAGATTTTTACGGGGTTTAAACCGTAATATTTCCAACGTTGTTGAGATGTACCCCTACGCCGACTTCGATACGCTGTGTAATTTGTGTATAAAAGCGGAGCAGCAAAGTAAGGTGTGGAAAGAAGGTTCACACTCTGAAACTTCCAAGGCTGAGACTTGGTCCAAAGTCGAACCCACCTCGAAAATGGGAATCACGAGCAGCATCTCCAATACAGCGACTAAGACAGTGCAGTCAGCAGGAGCTAGTTCTAGTTCCGTTTTAAAACCGGTGAATGCCGTAAAAGAGACTAGCCTGTCGAGAGTGAGGTGTTTCAAATGTCAAGGGATTGGACATTACCAAAATGCTTGCCCGAATAAAAGGATCGTGACCTTGCGGGAAGCGTTAACTACCTGGGAAGAAGTGGAGGAGGAAGAGCGTTTGGGCGGTATTTTTAATTTAAGTGAAAAGGAATCGCAGGAGGAAGAGGAGTGTGAGACATATGAGGCTCCTATTTACGATACTAGCTTGGTTCTTCGTACCCTGCAAGCCAAGTCAATGTCGGATGATACGGAGCAACGTCACCAGATTTTTCATACTAAATGCCAAGTAAAAGGACGGTGGTGTAGTTTGATTATCGACGGAGGGAGCTGCACTAACGTGGCCTCGAGTGAAATGGTCGAGAAATTGGGCTTGCATACTACGGCTCATCCTAAACCTTACGCATTACATTGGTTGGATGATGGCAGTAAGGTGCGGGTTTCGAACCAAACACGCGTGGGTCTGACTATGGGATCTTATACTGACGAGGTTTTGTGCGACGTCCTTCCGATGGATGCGTGTCATGTGCTTTTGGGACGTCCTTGGCAATTCGACAGAGATGTTGTGCACCATGGTCGAAGTAATGAATATGAGCTGCGGGACAAAGAAAAAAAAAATTGCCCTGAAGCCAATGTCGCCTCAAGCAGCACGCTCTATGGGTGTAACTCGGGGTAAGAAGCCGGTCTTATCCTTGTTTGCTAGTGAACGGGAGGTAGAGCGAGCCATAGACGAGTATGTGCACAAGGATGCGGAGGCGAAGCTTAAATCAATGCTTAAACTACACGAGCAGGTACGTGACAGAATAAAGGCTGTGAACGAGGCGTATAAGCGAAAATCTGGAGCTGAGCGTCGTGCTAGAACGTTCCAGGTAGGTGACCTTGTGTGGGTTCATTTACGAAAGGCACGATTTCCGAACAAACGTAAGAACAAGTTAATGCCCCGAGCTGAAGGACTGTACAAGATCGTTGCCAAGGTGAATGACAATGCGTATCAAGTCGAACTTCCTGGCGATTATGGAGTACATGCTACATTTAACATTGGCGATCTTACTCCGTATATTGACGATGATAGGCTGTTTGAATTGAGGACAATTCCTTTTCAAGGGGGAGGAGATGATCCGGGGACGGCTGAGGTTGACGAGGTGACACTCGATTTGGCTAGCTACGCAAACGGAGCTTGTGGAAGTACAAACATGGGGCGAGCCAATTATCTAGGCGAGCTTGAGATTAAGCTGGGCGTCTGTGCATTAAGTCTCGAGGCGTGAGGAGGTCGTTGGGCCGTTTTATTAATTTTCCGTTTCTGTTTGTTTCGAACTTTGGTTTTTAATTCGGGTTAGACCTATTTTATTTTTCGGTTGTCGTTAACTGCTTTGTAAGCCTTTTTCAAGGCCACTACCTATGATGTAAATTTCAGTTTTCAGTTTTCAATTGGAATGAAAAGGAGATCAACTTCTCTGCCAAATTTTCTTCCGAACTGAATCGTCGCGCTACAATTCTGTTCGTGGTTGGTATTCGACGCGTTTCGAATTCTAATCTGATTGTAATCCAATAGGTCTTGGATTACAGTCGCTCCTCGTCAATTTACAGGTCTTTATTGACGAGTTTACACCAGTCGCATAAATTGGGACCGGGTCGTACCTAGTACGTTCGGGTTTCGTTTGTGTGAGTGGTTTTCGTTTTTGTTCTCTGTTTTCCGCTGCTGCAACTCGTATCAGATGCCCTGTCGACGAGTGGAGTTGAGAAGGGGAAAGGAATGGAATAGATAGTGTTATATCGGCTTATAAGGCCATCTCGAGTGTCAAAAATGACTGTGAGGCAGCTTCATCTTCTGATAGGGATGGATGGTTATGGACGAGTATATGGAAAGTACCCGCACTGCCGCGCGTAAAGCTGTTCTTCTGGCACTTATGTACAAAGGCGATACCGACAAAAGCACGCATATTTAATCGGCTTGGGTTTGGTGTTTCGTCATGCTCTTTGTGTGGGTCGAGGGAGGAGTTTGAAGTTCATTTGATGGGAGAGTGTGAATGGGTTAAGGAGGTGTGGCTCTTGGCTGGGTGGGACGAGGTGGAAAAGATAGGGAGGATGGGCATTGATGAGTGGGTACACGCGATGTGGGAGGCGGTGGAAGAGGAAGGGCGGGAATTATTTATGACTCTGTGTTGGCTGATTTGGAGGAGACGGAATGAGCATATTTTTGAAGGGCGGGTCTTTGTAGCAAGGGAGGTATGGGAGAAAGCTATGGAGGTGGCTATAGAGAAACGGGAGGCAGAGGAGATAGGGAAAGGTGGGGGCTCAAGGGAGAAGCGGAGAGATGATGTGTAACACCCCGGCCCCAACTAAAGGCCGAAATGTCATTCACGGTAGCTCGCCAGGCTGCGTACATCGCCCACAGACCAACACGGGCCTTTTCCAGCGCACTTTGTCCTCACTCGTGCGCATCCTGAGAACTTCCCAGGAGGTCACCCATCCTAAGACTACTCTCCAACAAGCACGCTTAACTGAAGAGTTCTTAAGATGAGCCACCAGAAAAGAAGATGCATCTTGTTGATATGAGTAGTACTTACAATCCTTTTAAGCACTATGTCACTTGAGCTAACACATGAACCTCTTCAACGAGGAACCCGGCCCGAATAACCTCGGACAACACCGGGTGTTTCACACCCCCACTTGAAGAACGCAACGTCCTCGTTGCGCCTGGTTGCTACTTACAATATAGCATTCCAGAATCCTCCCCAACTAGGTGCGTACCTGGCCAACAAAACACAGGATTCGACCACACGGTCGCCTGTAACATCCGGTGTTGTCCGAGGTTATTCGGGCCGGGTTTCCAGTTGAAGAGGTTCATGTGTTGGCTCAAGTGACATAGTGCTTAAAAGGATTGTAAGTACTACTCATATCAACAAGATGCATCTTCTTTTCTAGTGGCTCATCTTAAGAACTCTTCAGTTAAGCGTGCTTCCTGGAGAGTAGTCTTAGGATGGGTGACCTACTGGAAAGTTCTCAGGATGCGCACGAGTGAGGACAAAGTGCGCTGGAAAGGACCCGTGTTGGTTTGTGGGCGATGTACGCAGCCTGGCGAGCTACCGTGAATGACATTTCGGCCTTTAGTTAGGGCCGGGGTGTTACAAATGGTATCAGAGCAACCCGGCGACCGTGTGGTCGAATCCTGTGTCTTATTGGCCAGGTACGCACCTAGCTGGGGAGGATTCTGGAATGCTATATTGTAAGTAGCAACCAGGCACAACGAGGACGTTGCGTTCTTCAAGTGGGGGTGTGTAACACCCGGTGTTGTCCGAGGTTATTCGGGCCGGGTTCCCCGTTGGAGAGGTTCATGTGTTGGCTCAAGTGACATAGTGCTTAAAAGGATTGTAAGTACTACTCATATCAACAAAATGCATCTTCTTTTCTAGTGGCTCATCTTAAGAACTCTTCAGTTAAGCGTGCTTGCTGGAGAGTAGTCTTAGGATGGGTGACCTCCTGGGAAGTTCTCAGGATGCGCACGAGTGAGACAAAGTCTTGTTTGGAAAGCGGCTCGTGTTGGTCTGTGGGCGATGTACGCAGCCTGGCGAGCTACCGTGAATGACATTTCGGCCTTTAGTTGGGGCCGGGGTGTTGCATGATGACCGACCTCTAGTTTGGAAGCCGCCGAGGGAAGGGGTTGTGAAAATAAATGTCGATGCTAGCATTAGCGAGGGTGTGGGGTCAGGGGCAGGGGTGGTTGCTAGGACGCATGGTGGGTCGGTGGTTTGGAGCTGCGTGTACTAGAGGCGGGAATGGAGAGAGGTTCGTTTGGCGGAGGCGGAGGCGGTTTTGATTGGGTTGAAGGAAGCAGTTCGACAGGGGCAGAAGGTGGTGGAAGTGGAGAGCGATTGCTTTGAAGTAGTGCAGGCGCTACGACAACGGAAGCCGGGAAGATCGGAGTTTCATGTTTTACTTGACGATATATTTACTTTTTGTCAGTTTTTTGATAGTTTACGTTTTTCTTTTACTAGTAGAGTAGGAAATAAAGTGGTGCATGCGCTAGCTCGGTTACAACCGTGGCACCTGGGTAGACGGTTTTTGGCTTCAATCCGTTCCAGGATCGGTGGATTGACTTGTTCGTAGTGATTCTGAATTAATGGTTATATGAGTGTCTTGGGGGGCTTTTATCAAAAAAGAAAAAAAGAAAAAAAAAATGTTATAAAAAGAGATTTTATTCAATTAACCTTAATCATACAATAGAAGAACATAAGCCTCACTTATTTGCCTTCATAAGTCATGCACTTATGTTATAAAAGAATATGGAGGCCATGGACATACACTGGGGCGGACCTAGGTAGTGCGCTACCCCATACTAAAAAAAAAAAATCGAAAGTTGTACTAGCAATTCTTAAAAAATTGAAATATACTTACAATATATAGTATATTGTATTTACAATATACTCCCTTCATTCATATTCACACTACAACTATACTATTTTCATCCATTCAAATCCACACTACCACTTTCCTTATTTATACTCAATATTTACCCAAAAAGTCACTCTTGGCCCACTCTAAATTAAAATTTACCCTAAATTTTTGTCCTTTAATTATTTTTTTATTCATTTCTTAATACTTGTGCAAAAAACATAAGTGCTAAGTGGATATGAATGGAGGGAGTATAATATATTGTACAATATATTTACAATATATAGTATATTGTATTAAAAGATGATTTTTTATGACTTTGTAACTAATTAAAAATAGTAATGCTACTCAATTTAAAAAATTTGGGTCCGTCCCTAGACATACAAGGGCAACATGGAATGACATTTTTTGTTAAAGGTATAATTGTCCAATTGTAAAAAATTACGCAAATTAAAATATTGGTCATTTGCTCCATAAAAGAACAACTGCATAACATAAATAGAATATAGAGGAAAATGTATCATGCATTTTCCTGAATACTCCGTATATAATAGATATGACAAACTTATAAATTTAAAATTATTTATAATGTAGAATTTGTAAGATATCAATATTAAATGAATTTATGGTGAGATTTAGTGAATAGGAGAAAATAGGGTTTGATTTGGCTATATGATAGAGTTTTGAGGTTTAATTACTTCAATTAATTAATACGTAAAGGCTTAATTTCATTTATAAGCAAAGTTAAGGGTGTTAGTTACCACTTTTGCCTTTATATTGTAGAGTACAATTTTATTTAAGTTTATATATTCCACAGAAAGATAATATCTTATAAATTAAAAATAAAATAAAATATATTGTTCAACATAAATATATGTAGACATAATTATACTCCATATATGCTTTCGATAAATTCCTTTGTCGATGCTTACTTGTTACGGTTAATAAGCTTCGGTAGTACGTGGCTATAATTGTGTTATGCATGTTATAAGTTCCATAATTATGCATGTTATATATTCCATAAATAGACTGATAATAATTAAGATCGATGAGTTGACATTTTTGTATGAGGTGAAACTTACTCTATTCTCGTGCAAGTCGGTTTTACCAAGTGACAGAAAATAGAATACATAACAATTAACAATGCATATTTTCGCTAAAAAGACTTCCATACAACAACCCCAAACAATGATACGAACTACAACCGAATAACAGCCGAAATTAAATACGTGGACGCATTTCTAAACTCATAAGAACAAATCTAAACACGTATGAATTAGTTCTAGAGAATAGCAATTGAAATCTAAACACATTTCTAATACTTTGCTACGACAAATCCAAACATAAACCTAAGCACACTAGCGGATGACACATAAAATAACAGCTAACTAGAACACATTTTTACCGTGTCTCACGCTAACACTTATAATTTCTGCTCTTACGAGGGTGTTGACGTGTTGAGGAACACGAAAGACGATACCCTTCGGCATCCTCGGTTGTTGAGCAAACTCGAATTCTTCCACGGTTGAAACGAAAATAGCTCCACTACTCGACAACCGACGCCTAACTGCGTCGAGCCGCTCCCTGAGCCTATTCCTCCCAGCCACCTTACTAGCAATAATAAATACGTACTGACTAAAAACACTGAGAGCGATATCATCATATAGTACGACTATTAACACGCTAGACATATACCTTGCGTGCTTGTTGGGCTCCCGCTGCCACGACCATGTTTTTGGTGTCGGGATCTACGTGTTCAGCTACGCGAACTTTCATGCCACTTGGAATCTTCTTGATTGTGTAATTAATTTCATAAACGCTAGTAACAATGACCACTTATCCCCTCGTAAGGCGCTTCTTAATTTCATCAAACAGTTGTTGGAGGCGGTCGACTTCCGCTTTTTTCTCTCGGAGTGTAGTTTTGGCTTTGTCAAGTTTTTTGCTGACTCTATTAAACTCCCCAACTAAACCAGAGGCTTTTAATGTAGCTACTCAAAGTCTTTAATTATTATCCTCACCCCAACCTACGTCACACGTCAGAACTCAGTTCGACTGTAGATGAGTTGAACTTTACTAACCACATGATGCCTAAACGCATGGTTTTTCGTATTCCTCAACTTATGGACAATCTCGTGAAAGCGGAAATCTTTTTGTAACTAATAAAATAAATTGAAGTGATTAATAAACTTTTGATATTTATTTTATATAATTTTTTTTTTATCATTTATGAGTTTATATTAGTGTGATTATGTGACACATCAGTTTTGATTTTATATGATGTCGTAATAAATAATTATTTGCGCCACGAAAAAAGTTTGTGGCTAAATGAATCTTTTTGTCACGATTATACCTTTTTCCAAGGCGGACGTGATTATTTTCCATGACCTTTTTACTCCCATGACATAAAAAATTTCTCTTGATCCATCAAAATAATTTTTTAATTATTGAATAAAATTTTTGCCACATTTACCAATTTTTGGGGCATAATTCGTAACCAAAGTGTTAAATTGTGGCAGTCGTACTAAACTATCGTAACTAAATTAAACATTTTAGTTGATTAACTAGAATCTAAAAAAATAGAAAGTATTTAGATAATTTGGTCCTTTAATTTTTAAACAATAATATTTATAGTTACCGTGCATTGATGCACGTGATCTAAACTAGTAATAGATTAACCCATACTCTGGAAGCCACAAAATGATGAAACTATGTTTCAAACTCCATTTTGTGAATAGTTTTATTTGGTACTATTTGGTCAACTACGGAACTATTTAAATTCTTACCAATTTGTACGAGAAAATACACTCATACGAAATCTTATTTGATTTGCTTTAATTAGTATTATAAATTAAAATTACACTTTCTTACCCATTTTTATTAGTATATAGTTTATCAATACTTAGAATCAGAATATAGATTGACAATTGTTGTGATCCATGATAACTGTCACATTTTAAAACTACGATTTTAAAAACCCTAATATTTTGTAAATTTTTTTAATAAATCGCGCCTCTATTAATATTCTCTCAAAAACTCCCTTGTGAAAATGATAGGAATTTTATTTAACTGTCTGTATATATATTCTTAATCTGATGAGTCTAGAGCTAGGAGGTGAGCTCCTCATGCAGGGTTTGGAATCCCGACGGCTATCATCACAAGTGTAATTTGTCGTTCCTTAAAACAGAAAATGATAAAAGATCAAACGAAAATTGAACGTTTTCGTGAATCAAAAACATTTGATAATTATGATAAAAATGGGATTTTGGTTGTGGTTTTGGAAGTTTTTTTTAGAAATGGTGGATGTTTTTAAGAAAAATTAGAAAACGTTTGAATTTGGCAAGTCGTAATTAGAAAAGAACGGTGTATTGGTGTTAACAATTTATTCTTTACTGAAAGTGTAGTATTGAAAATCATATAGAAACCGTAAAAGTGATACGGAGTAAAAGAAAATCAAGTATAACCTAAATTATAAGGAGTATTTATTTAACCCAAGTAATATTATACTCCGTAATAGACGGGGCCGGCCCATGGGGTGCTCGGTTCGGTTCTTGGAACCGGGGCCCCAAAAAATAAAGGGCCTCATATTAAAACTTAAAAGTAAATGTTGAATATTTATTATACAATTTATTGGTAAATCATGTGAGCTCAAAGGTTCAATTCCTCTTATCTCCCTTTCTTTTGCTTTTAAAACGTTAATGCATATGAAACATAACCATTGAATTTAGGGCCTCCGATATCAATGGGCCAGCCCTGCTAATAGAACAATTGCATACGGAGTAGTTAATTTACCATATATGAACTGCTGGAGTAACATGATTGAAGTAGGAATCAATATTTATTTCTTTTAACCTTATTTGTTCGCAGGTCAATGCACTTGATATGCACATACGTCTGTCTTAGACCGGACGGAATTGGACTGATCTGGATCAGAATATCAGATCAAGAACCAAATTTTTTTGGGTGGACTAAGGACCGGACCAAAAAGTCCTCGGCCCGGACCGAATAGCTTGGTCCAATTCAAAACCCGAACCGAGTGAACCGAAGACTAGGGTGTACAATAATTAACTTATATTTCCATATAAAGGTAATTTAGAGTATCATATATACAGAGTAATATGACTAGGGTGTAAATGATCAGAGCCGGCCCGGCGATTTCTCGGAATCAAATCGGTCAAAACTCGGCTCGAGCTCGGTCAAACTGATCTCGAGCCCGAGTCCGAGCTGAGTTAAGCTAAATCCAAGCCGATTCCGAGCTTAGTAAAGCTCGGATCGGAAGCTCGGATTTGGACTCGTTTTCATTTTTATATATAATTTAGTCTATGTATATTCATTATATTTTGTTACAAGTATATATATTTTTTATTTGTAATATCATTTGATCAATTTTTTAATAAAATATATTAATAAAATGGTTATATAGATATTTGTTTTAATGGATATTGAAAAAAAAATTGAAAATAATATCCAACAAAGCTCGAATTGGGCTCGAGTTGAGCTCGAGACTTCTTCTGAGCCGATTCCGAGCTTTGAATTTTTGAGCTCGGTAAATTCACAGCCGATTCCGAGCTCGAGAAAATTTTTCCGAGCCGATTCCGAGCCCACATGAACTCGGTATCAGATCGGCTCGGTTACACCCCTAAGTATGACATTTGATAAACGTTTTTAAATTTTAATAACATTAGTAGCGACACACTACATTAAATCCTCAACATTGTTATACGACCGTTATAATGATATCACTTGTGTTAAATTAGTAGTTTATTTTGATACCTTTAATATAACAAATTGCTTAGTAATTAAACGTGAAGGTTTGAGTTAGTTTGTGTCTTAGGTTTATATACGTGTGTCTTAGGTTTATATACGTATTCATTTCATAATGGAGTACTTCATATAACTAGCATTACTCCTTATTTTATTTTTGCCTAAGTGACAAAAGGTCTATCATTGTGAGTTTGTGACAATCTCGATCATGGTTTAAGAAATCCATAAATCAATATTTTTACCGATGTAAAAATATGCGTTAATTAACGGCTAATTTAGCGTTGATTAAGAATGTAATTTGCTTATTAATTAAACGTTGTGAGCTCAAATTTGGTAGAGGATTAAAAACCATTAACAAACATTAAAAAAAAAAAAAAAGTAACAACGTTAAACGTACTCCACTTCATAGTGGTTAATAAACACAAATCTTAACATTCTACAACACGCCAATAAAAAAGTCTTAAACGATTGCATTAAACATAAATAAAGAACACGACAAGGAAGTTAAACTTTCGTTTGATTGATAGATGGTCGAAACTAACACATACGTACTAAAAACACTAGGAGCGATATCATCGTATAGTACGACTATCGACACGCTAGGTATATACCTTGCGTGCTTGCTCAGCTCCCGCCGCCACGGCCATGCTTCTGGTGGCGGGATCTACGTTTTCAGCCACGCGAAGTTTCATGTATGTCTTTTGGAAGCTTTTCGATCGCGTAATTTAGCTCAACAACGCTGGTGACAATGACCGCTTGTCCCCTTATAAGGCGTTGCTGAATTTCGTCAAACCGTTGTAGAAGGCGGTCCACTTCCGCATTTTTTTCACGGTGTGTGATCTTGGCCTTGTCGAGTTTTTCACCAACCCTCTTAAACTCCCCGACTAAATCACGGGATTCAATAGTAGCTACTCGTACATTCACTACAACAAATTAGAACTTGTGCCACAAATTATGCCACATAAATTTGTATAATGTGCCATAATTTTATTTAGCCACAAAAAAAAACCAATTTGATAACCACAAAAAAAATTTATGCCACAAAAGAAATAATCATGTGGCAAATAATCACTTGTGCCACAGAAATAGTTAAATTTGTGGCAAAAATATCCATTTTGCCACAATCAACTTATTTATGTGGCAAAAACACCTTTGTAACCACATATTAAGCTATGCATGGCAAAAACACATATTTATCCACATATGTGGTAAAAAATTGTTAGCATTGTTAGTGAAAAATATAAATGTAATGGAAATTTGTGACAAAATATCGATATTTCCTTAAGAAAATTTTGTGAGAAAGAAATGTTTTTGAGAGGAAATAATTTCATGAATAAACTATATCGTTTGACGTCTTGATTTTATGATAATTTTTCCTAAGAAACAAAGTTATTAGAAAAATAAGTTGCGACCTAATTTCATCGTAAAAAAGTTATTTTTTGTGTGACATAAATTCGGTTACGAAATTTGTCGCAAAATACTTGTATGTTGCAAAATTCATTACACGAACACAACTTTTGTCCCTCATCAATGAGATAAGCAAACTATTTTAAATTTATATAATCTTGTTATCGATTTTTCATTGAGATTAAAACTAAGTTACAATTAAATCGACGACATGATTAAAATTATTGTGCGGATACATAAAGTATTTCGTTGATAAATAACTACATATATTAAAAAAAATGTCCTAAGAAATTTTTAATACCACAACAAAATAATGTATAACTCATATAAGTTTTTAGAAAACTTTATCAAATGTAGTACATAAAAGCGGTTAAGAAAATAAATAAATAAATAAATAAGGTGAAAATATGATTGTATAAATATGAGATATTATTTTAAATAATACGATAACTTAAAATCACAAGAAAAATCAACAATGTAGACTTTAAATAAAAATTGAGTACATTAACAATCAAATATATTCATGTGAAATAATGGTTAGGATTGCAACTACAAAGTAAGAGAGGTCTTGAGGTCCATTTTGTTTGAGTGGTGGTTTTTTTTTTTTCCTTTTAGTTTTGGATAATTGTTTGTATGTGGAATGTGGAGTATAAACTAAGTAGGGATGTAGTTATATATATATATAGTGGAGACTTGGAGTATGTAACAGGGAAGGACCATTAGTGGGCCACAATGGAGAAATTAAAAAAAAAAAAAAAAAAGGTTTTGTTTAAAAAATAGGAAAAATTTAAAAGAATAATCTCAACTATTATTCATCTTGCAAAAATAATTCCAACTCAAAATACAGTGATCGTAGTCACCTCAATCGCCTAAAAACACTACTGACAAATTTCTAAAACCGCAAAGAAACAGAAACCTCTGGTCGACCCAAACTCATCAGACAAATTTCCCTAAACCGCAAAGAACAAAGACATGCCAAGCTGATCCAAACTCGGCTTTGAACAGCCCTTAATCCGCAGCAAACAGAAACTTATAAACGACCCACAAACCATCCCAAAACACGGCTCAACAGCCCCTATTTGAATAGCTCCGAGAAATCATCACATGCCACTGCCTCTATTTGGTCTTCCCTTTCATGACAAATACCATTATCATCCACAAGTTTTGTGATCGTGTTCTTTTGCCGCCTGCCACAAGCTTGCTTGTGAAAATATTTGGTATTCTCATCACCATCTTGTAGCCAAACTGCTCTCGATCTCTGCCGCTAAAAGGTCTCTTCATGTTTAAGGAGCTTCGCAATATCCTTAACCAGCCGGTTCCACTCCTGCATACTGGCAGCCCTTCTGTCAGCGTCATTCAAGACCTCAAGGCGCTAGCGTTTCTTGTGGATATCACGCATTACCTTTCCTATGCTCACTCCCTTCAACGCCATCAGCTCCTCCCCATATGACCTCAGCCGTTCCAAGATATCATCATCATCCTTTTCCCATGCCCTTCGAATAGCATCTTCACACCCATCCTCCCCAACCCACACTTGCTCAAATCTGAAAATTTTCCTTTTCTTGTGCATGGTCGTACCCCGATCAAGATAAAGAATAATAGGAGCATGATCCGACCATTCCCTCGTAAGATGTACCAATTTGGCACTTGGGTATAGGTCGAACCACTCCTCATTGCCGATTCATTTGCTCTTCTTGTCCATTGTTATACGTAAACTCATATCCTTCAAAGACCACATCCCTTAACCCACAGTTATCTACCGCCTCCCTCAAATTGTTCATCTGCCATTGAGCACGGGTTCCTTCCTTCATCTCCGTAGCATAGAGAATCTCATTGAAGTCACCAACGCAATCCCAAGGGCTAACATAATCGGCCTTTAGAAGCCTAAGGAGCTGCCAGGACAAATGTCTATCCGTCACCGCAGGCCACCTGTAGAACCCCGTCACTCTCCACGCGTTCCCACCCCAGTTGACATCGAAGTCGATATGGTGAAGTGACGATGACTGAAAAGAACAACCTATTCTTTTTCTCCACAAAAACGCCAGCCCCCCCGACCTCCCCGACCTCCCCGCACTATCCACTGCTATTCCGTCAAAGTCTCTTAACCTCCTTAAAACCCCTCCAAATTCTATACTGCTAAGTTTCGTCTCGCAAAGAAAAACTATAGCAGGGGCCTCATTTCGGAGCAGGTCACAGAGATAGCCTATCGCAGCCGGGCTGCTCAAACCCCTGCAGTTAAGGCTTAAAAGACTCATTGTTCCCGACGGGGCTGCGACATCTCAACCTCCGCCTCGGATGGGCTACCACTCATGCTTAGTTTTATCTTCTTTTTGCCTGCACCCTCCACCAACTCACCCATCCCTCTCCCTCTCTTCCCCACCTCTACGACCTTTAGATTTCTAGAAACACCGTCGTTACATCTCTCCCTCCCCCTTCATCCACCCTTCCCAGCCTTCTCCCCTCCATCCCGTGGGATCCTTTCATCCACGACCGTATCCTCTCCCACCACGTCCCCATGCACATCCTGCACGCCTCTGTCTCCTTCCCCCCTTTGCCCTGTGTTAGCGTCTTGCAACCCTTCCACTATCCTGCCAAATTGCCCATCCATGTCAGCCTCATAATTCAGTGTCTTATCAATATTTGCATTCTCCATCTTTCTATTGGACATGGCAATGTGCTGTAGCCTGTCAATCAAACATTGAACAGCTTTCTCCTCCTGTTTCGAGTATGTTGCGTTTAGGGCCTCACCCAAGGACTTCCCTCTACTACACTTCTTATCCGTAATAGTCTTCATCGATTTGCACGGTGACGCACGTAAGTCATCATTGAAACAGAGTTCCCCTCCTCAAAAGGGCCTTCCTCACACTCCTTCTCACCATGCCCTAGCAATCCACACCCGTAGCAGAAAATTGGGATACGCTCATATTTGACACGAAAATCCACAACATTGCCAGATGGCATACACATGCTTACCGCCTTTTTTTAAGGGCCTTCGAACATCATGAATAATTCTCAGAATCACTACCCTCTCCACCTCTGGTAAGGCCATGGCTTCCATGCTGACATACTGCCCTAGTTGTTCACCAATGTAGCGGATATTGCACTCTTTATCCCTCCCCTTAATAGAGAGATCATACACACTTACCCATAATGAAACATGGAACAAAGGTGTATCAGTAAGTTTCTCATCCTCTATAGGCTCATTAAAACAACAAATGTATTTATCGAAGTGCCAGGGTTGACCGTCAATGATCATGGCCCTATCGTTTTAACCGTCGAATCGGAACACGAAAATCCTTTCTTTGACATCAATAGCATTAGCAGTGATCGTACCTTTCGTTTGCCACAATTTAGTCATCGTATCAATGGCCGCCTTCGCATTAACTGCTTTCGCCGTCCAGAGTTTACCCACAAGCACATAACCATCATTCCCTTTGTCATGCTTGTCTCCCACATCCCATACATAAGAACCCTCGATAGCCTTCCCCCTATTGGTTCGCTTATCCGAGGTTTCTCCCATATATCCAAAAGGTTTGCAAACCAAAAAAGGAAAACGTAAAAGTTTGTAAAAAAACTGCAAAGAAAACGAATTTGAGGACCAGCCCCGTCACAAGGCACGTGCAGGGGAATCCGCCTCGAAAATGAGGAAGAAAAGGGATAAACCCTATAAAGCTCTCATAGGAACCCTAGAGAAAATTGTTTTCCTTTATATTATTAGATGATTATTTTGAATAACTTATGTAAAATAAGTAAAAGGTGTCAATTTTCCCTATTATTTATAGTAGATTACCAATGGGCCAGTTTTAATATGGGTCATTAATAGGGATGATAATTGACAGGATTTGGGATCCAAATCTAATGGTAAGGATTCGAATCAAAATATTTTAGATCTAGTGGATATGAATATGAATATGGAGTAAATACGTATGTGTAGATATTAATCCAAATATGATACATATGGTTGCCCTAGATCTATTTTTATTTTATTTTCAAATAAATATTAAAAATTGAAAAATAAGTTTAAATTTTTAAGTTTTTCATAAAATAATCTATGTTTTTTCTCATTAAAAACCTATTCAGTCACACTTTTTTCTCATTAGATCCGTATGTGAGATTTTGTTTAAATTGTTTTAATGAGTACATTATGAATATTAATTTTTTATAATTTGTAGTATTAGTAACTAAAGATATGAACAAAACAAAACATGCATCAACTTTCGTGTGTAAAGAATTGAGGAAGTAATATGGAGTAACAATTTTAACGATAACGGCCCCAAAAAAAACAATTCTCCACGGGACCCAAAACTTTCGCTCTAACTTCATCTCATTAACTCTACGTCTCCGTTTAAGGTAAAAACACCTTCATCAATTTTTATTTCCATGTGTATGATTACCCATTTCATTTCATCTTCTTACCTCTTGACGAATTTTAATAAGGCATGACCATGCCCGAATACAAGAGAATGTCTAACCTCAAAGCCCACGGGAATTCATCCTTACTAAAATCAATTGGCAATAGTAGGAATTGCCCATGCGTATGAATAGTAGGAGGACTCACGTGCCTTTATAAGATGGAGAATTCTCATTAACTCCATCGATATGGGACGACTTCACTTGTGGAAGCTTTATATTTTCTGACAAGATCAATAATAATATCTCTTTATGAATTATCCTTCTTCCTCTTATAATCTTATCACCTCTCATGAGTCTCATCAACGTGAGGCTCACTGCCAATAAAACTAATTTAAAAGTAAATTATTGAGATATTTTTTGAAATTATTTCACAAACTGATCTCTATATTTATGACATACTCCGTATAAACTAATTTTAAGTGCTCCTTTTTGATATCTTAACTTCCCTTTTGAACTATTGTTGTATACAATAAGGGCCTCAAACTATCTACCTAGTACACAATAGTTCAAAAATGAACATTGACCTCTTGATAGCGTAATGGTTTAATGTGTATATTACTGCTCTTTGCACACGCATTCGAAACACAACAAGTCCAATTTTTACTTATTTCTGCTGACATCCATCGAACACAAACGCAGCCAACACTAGGGTGGAGTCCAGCCTCCCTAGCAATCATATCTTTCCTTTATGTGGGTTTGTGATTTTGAACGGAGTGTTATTTTTATCTTTTAATCGATTGTCGTTACTTTTGAAATATATATATATGATGAAGTTACTTTTGAATTAGGATGAAATTACTTTTTAATTCGAAAATTTAGGTTACTTTTCAAGAATAATTTAGTTACTTTTAAGGCATGTCTCAAACAATGAAACAGCCTCACCGTAGAATTTGTATAAGTATTAACGACTAATTTACTATAATTTCTTATTGTTTTTGTTCTATTACTTCGTAATAATTACCCACATCGATTCGATATAATTATTTTGAAATAAGCTCTGGTTTATAAGTAGTTTCCAATCGAACATCGTTTACTTCCTAAAGAATATTCCATACACAATCTAATCCAGATGATACGATCGAAGAACCAAATTTGACGTTAAATGTCAATAATATCGGAGTGACGAATCACGAATGTGTATGTATAGTACCCATCACAAATATCGTCCAAAACAAACCAAAAATATAAATCAAGTGGATACGCGTAATTATAAATTATGCATGCCCCCTTTTCTTGGTAATAAGAAAGTGAAAGGAGAAACTTTAAAGTTTGTCTAATAATATACACGAAACAAATAATGAAATCAAAGAAGATTTCTCCTTCACACAATTATCTTTTGAGTGTTACTAGTAACATGCATGCAACTATGCAAGTAAAATGAAGTATCGTACGTTCAAAGTCAGCGGTAGTAATTTGATGTTATTAAACAATCCAAAATAATCACCCTGTTTATTACCAAATTAAATTGATGGGGTCGAGTCAGTCGTTGTCTAAAATATAATATCCGAATTATAATAAATACATAAAATAATACAAATTCAAAATGTAATCTAACTCTACATATTGTATGTCGACCATATTATAAGTTTTGTCTTGTTAAGTTGTTACTATTAAACTTATACAAATTCTACCGTGATACCGTCTCATAGCTAGTATGAGACAATAAAGACATGATTACTTTTGAAAAATAATGACGTTACTTTTTAAATGAAATGCGATCACGTTTGAACACTGTAACTGTAGATTGACCGCGGCATATATAGTGTATAAGTGTTTAATGAAAATATGGTCAAAACATGATATTGAGATGTGTTAGATAAATCATGTAACTAATATTATGGTTAAAGAATATGAGAGAAGAGAAAAAAAATACAAAATTAGAGAAAATTAGAGAGCATTAATTAAATTAGGGTTAATAATATAATTGAAATATAGTATGTCGATCTCATACTATGAGACGACCTCATAGTAGAATTACTCTAAAATATAGTAATTGTGTTTTATGGGCGCTTATGGTACCATTTTCTGCTAAAATTATTAGTTTCATAATATAATTTCTTTATAATTGTAGTTATTGTTAGACAAAATTTTAAAAGTTTGACTGTTAAAAAATAAATGAGAAGAAAAGAGTGAGTTGAAGGAAATGTTTCTAAATGTATTTATGGTTAAAGTTTCACAGATTTAATTTAACGCCTGGAAAGTGAAATGTAAAGAAAAAGAAAACAAATGGATGAATATGTAATTTACTACATATGGAGCGTGATTTATTTTATTTGCAATTAAATTAATTTATATATTCATATTTAATTTTGGTTTTTTTTTTCTAATTCTATTATAATTAAAAAAACATATTTTTACAAAGATTAATACCTTTTTAGCGACCAAATTTAAATATAGAAACATCCATAATTGAAACTATGATCGTGCGCAATAATTGAAAGTCCTATTACACCTATACAATTCTAAATTTAAATAATCATTTATACTTACTTTGATCGAAATGTAAAAGTGTAAAACTCATGAGAAAGAGTTTAATTGACCTTTTTATGGACTTAATATGCTCGAAAGCATACTACTTTGGATGCTATATACACCAATCAATTAGGGTGTGTTTTAATTTCCTCTTCTATCTTTGGTTTATCAAATCAGAAAACCTTAGATAGTATCAAAAAAAGTTCAAAAATCTTAATTATTATCTAAAATACATTAGAATACTCATGACGAACTCTCTTTAGATTTTAGACGATTTAAAACGTAGAGATCGAACATACATGCATATTATGATGATTAATTTTCTCAAATTATAAATTTCTTGTAGCTTAGGGACTACATATATAGAATTTTGTGTAGGGGTATTTGTAAATAGACTATAATTTGGATTTGAGAAGTCTCAAAATCAAAAAATCTAATTACTCCAATGAGAAAGTAAGACTTGTGATTGAGTTAAATTTGTTGAGATTATTGAGTTTCTAGAAAATTAGGATATATGTAGGGTTAGTTTTTGGCCTGGTTATTTTGTCTTGTACTCTATTGTTTAGTTATGGAATCTTGTGTTATACTACTATGGATGCCGTAGTATACACTGTTGACTATCTATGCTCCACCACAATCATCTTCGTTCAACTTGCCTATTTTTTCCTCTTTTTGTATCTTATTATCACTACCAATTTGATCAATCGTGTCGATCGACAAGTTTGTTAGAGTCTGTCAAATCGAGGATCTATTCAGTACGTATTGAGTAGTAGTGAGTAGTGACTTCAAGTTATTACACGATTGGCAAAAATGCATATCTGAAGAGTTTTCGTATTACTCCATCCATCCCAAAATAAGTATAAAATTGAGGTACTCCGTACTTGTTATTGTCTGTCGAGTGTCGACAGTTGACACATTAATTCTTATCCAAAAATGCAAAACATACACTAAAAAAAAAAAAAAAAACAAGTAATTTTGTCTTTTTTGGGATGCATGATAATTTTTGTTCATGATATTTTACTATGTAATACTTACTAAGTACTTCGTGAGTAAATGAATTATAGTGAATGGGAGAATATGAATATACCTACATGCTAACGATAACAAAAACTATATAAATTATTTAATTACTTAAAAATAAGTGTTTTTACTCCTCTAATTAATTAATTTTGTTTAAAAAGCTTATATTGAAGTCATCTATAGTTATAAACATTTTGTTACAATAGCTTTTGTAGAAATTGAATTGCCATCATTACTTCTCGAGAAAATTGGACAAATGAATCACAAACAAAGTAATTAAAAAGTGGTCGACATTAATTATCATCCTTGTTAGAACGGAAGCGCTGACGACTGACGTTGGGTCTCTGCTGCATCGGTGTCCACGGTCTATAATAGTATGATATTGTCCGCTTTGGGCCTAGCCCTCACGGATTTACTCTTGGGCTCCTTCCCAAAAGGCCTCATACTATTATATTTGGTGGATACTTATATAGATGAGCTTTCATCTTTCCACCACCGATGTGGGACATGGATTTGCACCCTAACAATCCTCCCCTCAAACCAAGGACCATCATCATGACTCGGACCTTGAACTATTCGGAGAACCTCCCCACACTTTGCAGCCCCAACTTCTAGGCACCTTAAGCATCACCAAGACTAGGTACCCTCCCCTTAACGGGCATATTAAACTCCTCTGCATCCAATATACCCTGGACCGGGTCCGCCACTTCAGAAGTCCTAGAACACAACGGTCTCTGGCATCCAATCTGTTAAGGATCCACTAGACCTGTGACACCCAATCTGATAAGGGTCCACCTAATCAACAGTTCTAGTACACATACGGTCTTCCGCTTGACCTATGGCGCTTTCTTGGTCCATTTCACCATGAACCAAACTTGCTCAAGACTCCACTCGAGCTAGGAGTTTCGGGCCACCTTCAAGTCTTTGGGCCAAATGCTTCTCCACTGGTGCCCAAACCAAGTCGACCTTGGGCTCTGATACCAATTGTTAGAACGGAAGCGCTGACGACTGACGTTGGGTCTCTGCTGCATCGGTGTCCACGGTCTATAATAGTATGATATTGTCCGCTTTGGGCCTAGCCCTCACGGATTTACTCTTGGGCTCCTTCCCAAAAGGCCTCATACTATTATATTTGGTGGATACTTATATAGATGAGCTTTCATCTTTCTACCACCGATGTGGGACATGGATTTGCACCCTAACAATCCTTGAAGCTTGAAATTTGTTAAACCCTCTTCACATGACCAAATATTTATAAGTTCTTATCAAAAGATAATCATCATGGAGAATTTCTTATTACAAATAGTAAGTATTTATTAAATTATTTTAAAAAGAAATAAAACGTTGAAAAGTCCTCATTTCTTTTCACTATAAATACAAAGCAAAATTAAAATTTATACTACACAACTATCCCTTTTATCTCTCTAAGTTTAAGCTACACAATTAACAATTTAGCTCTTTATTTAAAACATGGCTTTAAAAACTTTTGCACTACCTTACCTCTTATGTATTATCAACCTTTTGTTCTTCACTTTGGTTAGCTCACACTATGTCCCTTGCCCCCCACCACCACCTAAGCCCACTTGCCCACCACCACCGTCACCTAAGCCCGCTTGCCCACCACCATCAACTCAACCCCCTAGCCACCACGGCGGCTACCCTACCGGTCCGCCAACACCCACGGCACCAAAATCACCACCTAAACCAAAACCACCTCCTATGCCAAAACCACCACCAATGCCAAAACCACCTCCTATGCCAATATCACCACCAACACCCACACCCGTAGCACCACCAACACCGATAGCACCACCACCCGGCTCATCATGCCCTATAGACGTCCTCAAGTTGGCGGCTTGTGCCAATGTCCTAACAGGATTGGCAGATGTAGTGCTCGGGGTGCCACCACAGAATAAGTGTTGCCCTCTTCTTAGTGGGCTAACCGACCTTGACGCAGCAATTTGCCTTTGCACTGCCCTAAATGCTAATATTTTGGGCATCAATCTTAATATACCATTGTCATTGAGCGTGTTGCTCAATTATTGCGACAAGGCCGGTGAGGCCTCTAGCTTTCAATGTCCATCGACAACACCACCAACACCGGCAACACCAACACCACCAACACCAACACCACCAACACCTACACCACCAACACCTACACCAACGCCGGTCACACCAACAACACCACCAGCAACACCTCCACCAACATCAGCCCCACCGACACCAACGCCACCAACACCAACGCCGCCTACAACACCAACAACACCACCGCCAGGTGACCAATGCCCAATAGACGTTCTTAAGCTAGCAGCATGTGCCAATGTACTTAACGGATTGCTGGATGCGGTGCTTGGGGTGCCACCACAAAGTCAATGTTGTCCGCTTCTAGACGGGTTGGCTGACTTAGACGCAGCAATTTGTCTTTGCACTGCCTTGGACGCTAATTTATTAGGCATTAACCTTAATGTCCCTGTGTCATTAAGCTTGTTGCTTAACTATTGCAACAAGGCTGGCGTACCCGCTGGCTTCCAGTGTCCTTCTACTCAAACTCCTCCAACACCGACACCTGCCACACCCACACCAGCAACACCTACACCGGCTACACCCACACCGGCAACACCCACACCGGCAACACCCACACCGGCTACACCCACACCGGCTACACCCACACCGGCAACACCAACACCGGCTACACCCATGCCAGCTACACCACCAACACCAACAGGAGGGGACAATTGTCCAATAGACATCCTTAAGTTAGGAGCGTGTGCCAATGTACTTAGCGGATTGGTCGATGCAGTGCTTGGGACTCCACCACAAAGTCAATGTTGTCCCCTTTTAGAAGGTTTGACCGACCTTGACGCAGCAATATGCCTTTGCACCGCCCTCAAGGCTAACGTCCTAGGTATTAACCTCAACGTTCCCGTGTCATTAAGCGTTTTGCTTAACTCTTGCGACAAGTCCGGTGCCCCTGGCTTCCAATGCTCATAAACTCTGAGTAATACCAATATCGTTATTTTACACTCCACGCTCAACTTACTCCCCCACGTTTCAGTCTATTTGTCTCATTTGACTTTTTTCCGCTAACTAAAAAGTCAAGGTATGAATAAATGACTAAAATGAAAAGAGTACTACGTAGTACGAGTACTAAATAATGTCAAATTATCGAGTGGAATTTGTTACATATAGATACTTCCTTCGTACGTGTGAATTTCCTTTTGTTCTAAGTTGATTGTATTGGACTAGAGTGGTGATTAATTAGAGAGCCTTCCTTAAATGAGTGATATCACTTGCTTAAGGTCACTATAGTTAATCATTTTCGTCCATGTGTAATATGTAACAATTGTAATTTCTTGAATGCAATGCAAAATTTTGTTACTATTGATGCGTGTTAAGTGTGTTTTAATTTTTCAAATTGTCAATGAAAATAAAAGGTTTGAATTCCATGCATTGTAATCTCTCCGTTCCAGTGAAATGTTAACGTTTGCTTTATTTTACAAGCGGGAAATAAAGCAAATGTTAACAATTGACTGGGACAGAGATGGAGTAAATTTTATGCATTGGATGAAATTTACTCGTAAAAATAATATTATTCTCTTTCAATTTATGAAGTATTACACAAATTAATAGAATTTGAAATGAAGAAAATCCAAACCCACCAATAATAACGATTCTGGGATCGTGTTCCTCATGACATAAATCAGTTAACTACTAATTCGGGTTAAAATTTTAAACTTGGATTAAAAGTTTTTAATTTGTTCTATAATATGGAGTACTCCGTAAGTAACAAGTTAATTAACAATAAAGAGAGTGGTCATACTACTTTAAAATATTCGGGTAAATGAGTAACTACATATACAAATAGTCATTAAAGTTATAAATGAAAAATCTTAAAATCTTTGCGAGTGTTTTCTAAAGAACGAGACTGAAAAAAAAGTAGTCTTAAATTTTCTATCAAGCTTGATTAATAAAGTCACAAGCGATTTTTCATAATTTATGACCCGCGACTGCAAATATGAAAATGTTAATACGAACAAACGTAAAATATGTGTTTTTGGAATCGGTTTAATTTCTGAATGTTTACGATTCAATAAATAACGCGCTTACACTAGTGTCTTATTGTAATGAAAATAAGATGGTCCAGTATATGTTTGTCCATATATATTGTGATAGTATAGTGATTTACTGGTCTCGTATTATGAAATTCGTGTACAAGCTGTATCATAGATTCATAGTCACGGTCTATTGAAACTTCTAATAACATTGACGTTTGAAAAGGACCAAACTTAGACCCATTGTCTCACCTTTATTAGCAATTCTTTTTTTTTTCTTTTTTTATAAATAAAATTCACCATTTAGTTTAGTTTAATTTAAGTTTAGTGTTATATTTTGTAATTGTTTGTATACGGAGTGTTAAGCAGGGGCAGACCCACGTTTCGGACGTTTGTCTTTGGTGTTGCACTTGTAACAACGAAAAATCTCGAAAAAATTTATATATAAATGAGCATACTTTTAGAAGTAGTGAAGTTGTAGTCGACGTGGTGGTTCGCTGCAAGGTATTAAGCCATGGAAGTGCTGTAGCTTATGTGTTTGAATCCTTCGGCATTTTTTTTTTTACATTCTTCGATATAATGCATTAAATGTCATGCAATAAAGTAGACACTTTTCATATAAAAACATTAAATTTTACATGATAAAATTATTCATGTCATTAAAGCATTTTTATTTTCATCATGAGTTTCATATTTAAAAAATAATTACATCATTTTGATAAAGTTTTAAGACTGATATGTCAAAAAAAAAAAATATTAAAATAAAACTTTCATACTTCACAACATTATTACATACAGATAATTTCAACTCAAAATGTGATATAAAATGATCACAAAATGAAGTAAATTCTCCCACTTAGTGAATAATTATTTTGTTTGTTTTATACTCCGTATTAAATATGTTACTTCGTAATTATGAGATGCTTTTACATCGATATTCAATATATTATGAATTATCAAGAAAAGTTGCGAATATGTTACTTAAATAGGTTGCTACACCAAAAATAAAAGTCTGGGTCCGCCCCTGGTGCTAAGCTAAGATATGTCGAGATATCGAGCCTTCTACTATATAAACATTTCTAATGTAAAGTTAAGGCACAAACATCAATATAATTATTCTACTTCTATGAATTCTCGGTTCTCATATTTTTATTATGGTATCATGATATATTGAGATGTCAACATTATCTCGACATATTCTATCACGGAGTATTAAAATTCCTCCCTTTTTTTATGCCACGTATTTAAAATTATTTGATTATATATAAGCTGTTCTAATTACGAGTAATTACTAATAAATCACTGTTAGCAATATAATTTTATTTTATTTTTGGTCCAAGAAGAAACGTTAGTCCATTAAAACGGGGAGGAGGAATCGAACTTGAAACCTATTATTCAGGATACCTCAGTCCTGACCACTAGGCCATAACATATACACCATAAAATAAAAAATGTAAACAAATAACTAAAATAGATCAAGAATATAGTAAATGTGAATTTCTATTGGATTTATAAAGTAAGTCACTTTGTGCACTCCCGAGTTTGGCTAAACTCGTTTCTATGTTTTAACTTTTAACGATAGAAGCAGAAAGTTTTACTCCTCAAACAAGGTTCGTACACATCTTGAATTACTTCGTAATTTCGTATACGTGTTGTTTTAGGGAAACATGTCGTCCTTTGTCTTTACGTACACATTTTGCATGCAATTTCGTGCTTTTATAGTCACGGGTTCTCACAACATTTCATCTATATAATTCCCCATGCATCAATTTACAACATTCATCAACTAAATTTATTTATTATAATTAGTTCTACTTTGAAAAAAAAAAAAAAAAAAAAAAAAACCGAACCATGGGGAATTTTGCAAAGCTCAAAGCAACATTGTTCATCTACATGGTTTGCATGGTTATCTCCTTGCCACCCATATATGCATGTGGCTATTGTGGCAAGCCTAGTCCACCCTACGGCCACCCTGCTCCACGATCACCACCACGCCACCACCCTAAACCGCCACACCATGGAGGTGGCGGTGGTGGTGGACATAAAGGTCCGCATGGGCCACCTATAATCATGCCACCGATAATCATCCCTGCTCCGCCAGTTATAACCCCTCCTATAATAATCAATCCTCCTTCTACTCCTTATCCTCCGGCTTATGGTCCTCCAGGCACCCCTGGTAGCCCTGGCACACCTGGTTCTCCGGGTCAGCCAGGGTCTCCAGGAACGCCTGGATCACCAGGTACTCCTGGAGCCCCAGGCACACCTGGTACTCCAGGAACACCAGGTGGACCAGGCGGAGGTGGTGGAGGCGGTGGTGGTAGCTACACCCCACCTGGGAAAGGCGGTGGTGGTGGTGGAGGAGGAGGGAAGCCGGGAAAAGGTGGTGGAGGGGGTGGCTATGGACCACCAGGAAAAGGTGGCGGCGGTGGTGGTGGCAAGCCAGGACCAAGTCCATCACCGACAATCCCGGTGAAATGTCCAATAGATGCATTGAAGCTAGGGTTATGCTTGGATGTGCTAGGAGGGTTGGTGCATATAGGTATCGGAGACCCGACCGTGCATGTTTGTTGCCCGGTTTTGCAAGGTTTACTTGAGCTTGAGGCAGCACTTTGTCTATGCACAGCAATAAGGCTTAAGTTACTCAACTTGAACGTATACATTCCACTTGCACTTTCTGTTCTTGCACAATGTGGAATTAATCCTCCAAAAGGTTTCACTTGCCCACCAATCTCTTAATCATACAAAAAAATTAATGGAAAATGATGAGATCGTGTCACCCGATGGTAGTAGCACAGGAATAATCCTTAAACAGACATTTATGTCTGCGAGCTAGAGGAATTCGGTACCAGCTGGTGACACCGTATCAATTTCCATGGAATATAAAATAATTAGTGTTTTATTTCATAGGTTTAATCTAATGTTTTATGGGAATAATTTAGCCAACTTAAGTAGGTTGGTCCATCATATATAGTGCTCTTAGTATGTTATATTAAGTGTGTGTGCACCCCTTGTATTTTGGTGTTCATGTTTTTTTATAAGTGTTTAGGTAGTAGCTACTTGCTACTCATGTGTCTATATAATTCTTCTCTTTTATCCTCTATATCTATTGCAAAGTAATTTCAATGTGCTTTACAAGGTTGTTTATTTGTTGACACGAGATCAATGAAAGTTTCGGTTATAAATTTTGGACAACTATAAGAAATTAAAACAAACTGTATTTTTGTGAAATAAAATACTCAGCACGTTCTGTATGTATACATCTCAGTGAGTTGTTTACATTTTGCTATTTTGTGAGGGATAATAATGTAAGTGTAAACAATTTGATTAAAATGTAATGAGTAAGACATTATATACGGATTATAAATTTACCCTCATTGTTAAAAGATAAACAAAAAACTTATTGTAACTATTCATTTTAAATTTTAATACCTTTGGAAAGTGTTTAGATATGTCTTTCTAATTCAAAAACATAAAAAACTGTTCACAAATTAAAATATCCAAATCCAACACTTACTCCATAATCAAACAAATTACCATTTAAACTCCAAAGAGGTTACAAGCTTACAATTAAAACAAAGGAGCTACGATACGGTGATCGAATTGATCCATATGATGATCGATCGATCACCAATCAAATCAATAACAAAGATAAACAACGTAACAATTACAACAATATCAAACTTACATGACCAATACAATTAAACTCAATTCAAATCAATACTCGTAAAAACAAATCAAGCAATCAGTCAATCGCCAGAAAGCCCCATGTCGGCCCGTAAAATGTTTATGGTACCCTAGTAAGTAGGGCACTGAAAATCAGCAGGAACACCAGCCTTGCCACAGAAGTTAAGTAACAAGTTCAAAGCAATAGGTAAGTTAAGGTGAACAATGTTCAATAAATCAAGCTTAAGTGTTGTGCAAAGGCAAAGGGCTGCATCAAGGTCAACAAGCCCATCAATTAGGCTACAACATTCGGACCGTGGTGGCCCGACAACGGCGTGGACTAGCCCGTTAAGCACATCGGCACAAGCTGCTAACTTAAGGGTGTCTTTAGGGCACTTTCCCCCGGTTGAGGGTACGCCGCCACCACCACCGCCGTGGTGGCCGCCGTGGTGGGGTGGGTATGTTGGTGTCGATGGTGGTGGTGGTGGGCATGGGGTTGAGCTTGGTACATAAGTTGAGCTTACCATAGTGAAGAACACTAGGTTAAGCCCTAGGATAAGTGAAGCTTTTGAAGCCATAATAATACAATACAATATTATTAATATTATTAGGGTAATTAATTAGGAGATTAATATTCTTAATTTGTAAATGTGTGTGAATTGAGTGAATGAGAATAGGGTTTATATAGGGTAAGTTTTGAGATCTAATAAATTAATTAATGTTTTAGTTTAGTGGTTTTATTAGGGTAAACCATGTGTAGAGGGTCCAATAGATAACCACTATATGGCACTTTGTTGATAAATTAAATTAAATAATTAATACGGAGTACATCAATAATGTTTATAAGTTGTCAATTGTTACTTGTGTTTCCTTTGGAAGTTTGCATTTCCAAAGAAATTAAAATAATACACATTTTTAAAAGAAATTTCGTATATTGAACATATACGAAACATATATATTGTAAATTTGTAATCAAAATGTGATTATAAATAAAAGAGAGAGTTCGTAGAAAAATGATGCCTAGATACTATTTTCTAAGCCGTCTATGGATAAAAATTACATTGGAGTCGGCACTTTCTTTAACGGGGTCAAATATGGGGCATAACGAATACCAGACTATTAAAAATAGTCATATAAAGTGGAATTTTCTTAACATGTACCCTTAAGATATATGTTAAGGTGCTAGTTAAAGAAACATTATCATTAATAATTCTCTAAATATGGTGATTATGAGTTTATTTTTCAAAATCTCATGATATTTTTCATTTGAGTTTATCCATTAGGCTATGTTCTACGGAGTATTCAATTAAATTTAAACTTTTATAAGTTCAGCTCAGCTCTAATAAGTTCAGCTTTATTAAGTTCAGTTCTTATAAGGCTTATCAAGCTTTAATTTTAACTGACTTCAACTTTATAAATTTAGCTCTTATAAGTTAAAAAAAAACACGACCTATATGTGTACAATAATTTTATGGACATTATTCTTTTTTACAATAAATAAACTCAAATGATCAACTCATCTACACATACCCAGCTTGTAAGTGTGACAGTTTTTGTGTTGGAAGTTTATGATATAGGGACTATATATGGCATATTGTTTGAGGCACAACTTGAGACTTATTGTTTACAGATCTATACATACATTATTGCATGGTGCTAATAATTAAATAGTTATATATATTTACAATAATAAGAAATTTTATAGTGAAATTATATCGATTTTTCTAAAATGTCCTGTTAATACATACAACAAAAACAACATCAAAGCTTTACTCCCAAATAGGTCGAGAATGTCTTGCAAATAGATTAAAAAAATTAAAGGATTCATTTCTCCAAATTATTTTTCAATTATCATAGCAAAAACAATGTTTGTATATATGGAGTATTTTAATTATTGCAAAGTACTATTACAAATTTTTTTGAAAATTATTTTCTCTTATTAGTTATTTGTCTATTACTCCGTATGTTATTACGAGATACGATAGATAGAAGGATCGTATTGGTATTAGGGTCTTATATTTTTTATTTTTTTTGGCAAGAGATCGAGCATATAGAATAATACATCGCATTAGTTTAGTATTACGCACAGAATTTAGCTCACATGAATAGGCATTTAGGAATTAAGTTCACGCGAATTGGAAATTAACATATAAATTTGTTTCTTATATAAAGCTAACAGATACAGTATATGTATATGACCTTTTACTGTGATTGTATATTTGTATGTATATGACCTTTTACTTGTGATTGTAAAATTCATGTAAACTAGTTGTTGAATTTGTCTTATTGCCTGTACAGTCACGTCTTGAGTTTTGATGGGTTAAATTGTTGTGTTGTTTCATTTTTTTTTTCAAGTGATCTTTACTTTGTCGTTAAGCTCTTTGGTTGTCATTTTTTTTTCGTTGATTATCGTTGGAATTCATTTTGGTTGTACAATATATAACTCGTTAATGATGTGTAAACTCTTGGAGTCTTGGTTTGTCATATTACTTCTATTTTTCTTTCTGAGCGTCTTACGTACACTTCATTTCATCTCCTCTCACTCATTCCCCTCTATTTTTTTCATTTTTATGCACCCTATGTATCGTTTTCATCTTTTCCTCTTTCCTTACTCCTCAAACTACTGCGATTTTTTTTTCTTTCTCAGTATATTTTTTCCCGTCTCCTGTACTATTACTCATTCTCCCCCATTTCTCACTTACTCATCCTTACTCATTTCTCCCCCTACCTATTTCTCAATCACATCTCTTCTGCGTCATTATACCTTACCCTTGTAATACTATTTTTACTTACCTTAATCATTTGCCTCTTGTTTGTTTACCCCTCATATACTACTCTTATAGCCCTTATTACTACGGAGTAATATTTTTCGTTTCTTTAAAAATATCTCCTTAACTCCGTTCGTCTTACTCAGGGGCGGAGCTGGGCCTAAGGCCATATGGGCCTTGGCCCAAGGAATAATTTGGATAAATAATTTTTAGTTCTAAAAGGTTTAATTGTTTCAAGTTGCTTAGTTGGCAAGACTTTTACTTGGTTGGTCTTGAGTTCGACCCCCATTTTGCCCAAATCTTGTTTACTTATTATCTTTTCTTTTTTCTATCTATTTTATTTTACCTTTTTTCTATGACTTGTTTTAATTTTATTTATTTTGCTATTTTAAAAACAAATATCTATATGCATACTCTTGTAATTTGTTCTATTATTATCATTTGTCTTTTTTTTTTTTTTCTTTTTTTTGAAATTTATCCGTAGTTAGTATATGAATCTCTTTTTTACATTGGATTCAAGAAAATACTTTAATTTTGTTCTTTATAGTAATTTTTTCATTGTCTCCAACCGAAAAAGTCTTTTCAAATAAAATTTTTAATTTGGTTTTTAAAAGAAGTTATATATTACAAAAATCATCAGTATGTATATAATTTGATTTATCGTAATAGTTACACTGTAACAATTTCATATGATTTTAAATTTTGAGTTCACCCACTAGTAATTTGTTTCATTCAGTCACAACAATTTTTACTCTTTAGGGAGACTAATGTATGTTCAATTACTCTTACAGTTAGATATATATTTAGGCATTGTTAAAGTTAGTTTGTAATTGTTTTTATATACTCTTCTACGGAGTATTATTTTTAAACCATTTTAATACGTATCCAACCATCGATAGATAATTTTGCGAACTTTAAAAATTTGGCCCTTGCGGTAATTTAATCCTGGCTCCGCCCCTGGTCTTACTAATATATTCTCGATTCTCTATCGCCGTCCTCATTTTTCTCTTTCTCCTTCTCCTCCTCATCATCATACTTTTCTCTTTTACCTTTTCCCCTCACATTTCTCCCTCGCTCTTTATTTTCTTATCATTCATAGTACTCTTTTTTGGCCTCTTATTCATTTCCCTCTTCATTCTTTCCCTCATAATCTTATTTTTCTTTATTCTTCATAATATTCTTATTCCCCTTTTTTTCTATTTTTCTTCTGAATCATTGTACACTGCAGCTCATCTCCTCTCACTCATTTGCTGCATTTCCTTTCATCTTCAAGCTCTTTACTTACCATTTTCCTTTTGTTTCTCTTATTGCTCCCTACATACCATTTTTTTTTCAATATCCTTCATTATCTAATTTTGTAATTTTTAAATTAACACAAACTTCTCCTCCTTCTCTTTCCTTACTCTTCATTCTATCGTCAATCCCCTTTGTTTTTCTCTTTAAGTATATTTTTCGTCGTCTACTCTACTATTACTTTTTTTACCCTATTTCTAGATTAGTCCTCTCTTACTAATTTATCGCACTATATATTTTCCTATCACATCACCTTCGCCTTATTATTCATTATTCTGGTAATACTCCTTTTACTTTTCTTCATCATTTTTTTCTTTCGTTCCCCTCATATATTACTCTTATTGCCGTCATTCCTAATGTCTTACTTTTTTACATATTTGTCCTCGTCTCCGCTCGTGTTACTCATATTTCCACGATTCCATATCCTCCTCCTCCTCCTCCTCCCCCTCCTCCTCATATTTTTCTTTATTACGAGTACCTTTTTCCAGCTCATTTTTCCTCACTCCTTATTTCATTATCCTTCATGATACTCTTTTTTTTAACATCTTACTCATTTTTCTCTTTATTCTCTCCCTCATAATACTCTTATCCTTCTTTACCTTTATAGTTTTATTTTACCCGTCTTTCTTTGTATATTTTTCTTCCTAAAAATATCACACTTCATCTCATCTCCTCTCAATCACTGACTCCCCTACATTTCCTTTTATATTCAGGCTCCAATACTTACCAATTTTTTGTTGTTTCTCCTAGTGCTCCCTACTTACCGTTTCCTAATTTTATGTTATCCCGTGTTACGGTATTTTGGAGATGATGGTCTGATATTGTGTTGGATCTCTAAGCTGCGCATGGCCGTGTGTATTTGATCGTTGTTCGTGGCTTCATTGTATTTGGTGTTTATTTGTTTTTACTCAATGTAACGGTTCCATATGGTGGTTTTATATACTGACTCGTACTATTCTTAAATTTTCGGAAATTATATAATTCGACGTTAACACTTGTCCGGTGCAAATGGAGTGCCTAAACTCCGACCTAGTAGTTCAAGTCTTCAGGACTCCATATAGCGCATTGATTTAACTGATCCGTTGTGAAATGGAGCATGATATTTGGGCCATTAATTAGCAAGGCCAAACATTTTAATTGAGAGGTATCAAATGTGCAGAATTTTACCAAATAACATAATGAAAGTGAGTAATGGTAGAGGCACGTGGGTTTCAAAAGTGAGAAGCATGGGATGAGAGGTAAAAAGGGGAAATACTATTGATGAATAGTGTTTCGGCCAAATTTTGTCGCGTTGACTATTTGACTCGTGAAAAAGGGGGTATAGTGATCTACTCGATTATCGACTCGGTTTACGTTAAATATGATGTGCGTAAAGTAAAAAGAATGCGAAAAGTAAAGTGCGAAAAGTAAAACGACACAAGGAATTTTGGTGACGCGGAAAACCCAATGTGGGAAACGACCGCGGGGGGATCTGTGTCCCGCCTAATGTGCTCCACTAAGTAGTTGAATTACAAGCAACACGTTACAAAATACTTGCAGAATTTATAGTATAAGTCACGTTTTCTGGTGGAATGTGAGCGATCTGGGGGAAAGAGTGTGTTTCTGGAGGAATGAAGCGCAAATTGTTGTAGAGTATGATGAATAATGTTGTTTTTTCGCACAAATCGCCGCCTCGCCTTTTATAGTGCTCAAATCCATCTGTTGGAGTCCTGCACCGCTTGAGGGTCTGCGGGCGATTTTCCAGGGTGGTTGCCTCGTTCTAGGAAGTGGTTCTTTGACCTCTTCTCTGCTGCAGTATCGGTATATGACCTACTTTGCCTAGCCACCCTGGGCTGTTCATCTTCTTGGGCTGACCTTGGTGTGTGTAGTGATTTTGGCCCCAGTGGCCTCTTTGCATGGTGGCCATTTTGGCCCAAACAATAGCCCCGGATTTTCTTGCCTCAACGTACAGGAGAGGTGAGAAAATCCCTTCAGGACTGCTCCGTGTCGCTGCAGGTGTCTCAACCCTGTTGTGGGAGAAATCCTTCTTGCTGGAAAAGTGGCTCGTCTTGCTGAGGAAGAACTCCTACCCGTTGAGGAAGAACTCCTACCTGCTGAGGAGGAACTCCTGCCTGCTGAGGAGGAACTGGTTACTCTTTTTGCTTGGCTGTCGTTGCGCTTGTTCTGCTGGGGAGGTATGCGTTGTAGTGTGTTACTTGTATACTTAGCGGAGTTTGGTGTCGAGCTTGCTGAAGGTGACCATGTCTTGCTGAAGATGGCTGGACTTTGTCGTACTTTGCTCGATTCGTTGTTACTTTTGTGTTGCTTGCCTACTTAGTGGAGCTGTGCGCCCAGGGCGTGTGACTGACGTCGTGTTTGGCGAAGTTGCCAGGAGGTCTGAAGGCCTGGAGGAAAATTAGAGACGCTGAGCAAGTCTGTAGATGGAGGAAGGGTGTAGTCTCGAGTTCAGCATGATCCGAGGGGCAGGAGTGCTGGAACCTGACGATGAAGATGGGCTGTCTAACGTGAATACTGGAAATGCTGAGGTTCTCGCAGCCCCGGCTGATGTTGGGGGCGATAGCCATGTTGCCCCTGTTGAGGAGGAGGTGACTACCTCTGATGTCGGCAGCCTGGCCAGACATTTGTAGGCGTATGTAACTGGCGACAGACGGTGTGGCGTATGTAACCTGGTGGGCGGTGTCAGGCGCATGTAGCACAGTGGGCGGTATAGCGTATGTAACTGGTGGGCCAGTGTAGCGTATGTAGCCTGGTGGACAGGCTGTAAGTGTATGTAGCCTGGTGGACAGGCTGTACGTGTATGTAGCCTGGCGGACAGGCTGAAGGTGGTGGAATCATGTTGGATGTTGTACGACTTGTGATTGTTGGCTGATGTCCTTCCTGACTCCTACAGGTAGGTTGTCAAGGGGGTAATCTGTTGTGGAACTTGTTGCGGTCTGCAGTGCTGTAGAGGTTATTCAGCCCCGGGGGGGTTGTACGATGTGGTATCCAGCCCCAGCTGAATGTAGCGTGAGGCGTCAGTGTATGTATATACGTGTGTGCGCGCGCGCGTGTAGAAGCCTTAGCTAAGAATAGCGTCGGGCGTATATGTATTGTGTGTACGTGTGTATGTATGTACGTATGTATGTATGTATGTAATCAGCCTGGGCGAGCGGTGGGATCTCCGCACGTAGGCGCCACCGCCACGCTCCCGGCGTATGTATGTATGTATGTATGTGCATGCACTTGTGGTAAGTTAAAATGCCGAACCATCTTAAAACTTACGTATGTAGGCGCCGTGTTGTAGCCAGGGCGAGCGGTGGGATCTCCGCACGTAGGCGCCACCGCCGCACTCCCAGCGAGCGTACGTGTGGGCCCAACTAAATGTCGTAACCAGCTGGGTGATCAATCCCGGAGGTGTGGCCGTGGGCGCTGTTGTTCCATGTTGCGATCCTGCGCGCGATCACTGCCTGGCGGTTTGCTATGGGTGACCAGTTGGCGTTTTGCATGACCCTCCGAAAGTTAGTAAACTTGGTAGAAGAAATCGTATATATTAAAAAGAAGAAAAAGAAAGAAAAGGAGTTACAAAAAAGGCTAAGTATGAGATTAAATATGATACTTCCTGAGATGTACAGCGTTCCAAGGACGAGGGACCATCTGGCCCTCCAGAGTCATCAGGCGGTGAGCCCCGTTTCCTGCTATGCTTTCTATCTGGTAAGGTCCTTCCCAGCTGTACGTGAATTTTTCTGCTCTGGTGTTCTGGGTGTTCTTGCTGTTCCTGTTGTTCCTGTTGTTCCTGTTGATCCTATTGCCCTGCTGTGGAAAGTTGTGGGGTCGCTGGGTCTCCTCTTGTCTTTGAGGGACCCTGGTCATTCGGTCGTCTGGTGGATCTGGTTTCGTAATCGCCGAATGTAGGGCGTGCAAGATTGGAATTGTTGTGATAGAGGTGGAGCAGAATGTTGCTCCAAGGTTGGCTAGAGCATCGGCGTGTGCGTTTTGATCCCTCGGAATCTGTTCGATCTCAACTTCGTCGAATTCCTCTACAATCGTGTTGACAAGATCAAGGTATGCCACCATTTTTGAATCTCGAGCTGCGTAAGACTTGTTCACGTGGTTAACAATAAGTAATGAATCACAAAATACTTCGATGGACTTAACCTTTAACTCGATGGCCATGCTGAGTCCCTTGATGAATACTCCGTACTCGGCTTTGTTGTTGGACGCCTTGAACTCGCAGCGAACTGCCTGCACTATGTACTCCCCTTGTGGCGACTTTAGTACAAGCCCCACTCCTACGCCTCGTTGGTTTGCTGCGCCATCTGTGTACAGAACCCACTGTTCAGGCTGCCCTTCCTGCTGGAGCAGCAGGACCTCGCTGTCTGCACCTCCTTGTAGGCTTGGACTGAAGTCTGCCACAAAATCTGCAAGTGCTCGTGACTTGATGGTTGTCCTGGGTTCGCACTGTATGTCGTACCCACTGAGGTGGACTGACCACTTCGCCATTCGCCCTGACAACTCTGGCTTCTGGCTTACGCATGACTGCCTTAACAGGATAATTAGTCCGCACAATAATGGTATGACTTTCAAAATAAGGACGTAACTTTTGCGATGCGATTCATGGCGAATAAACGAAGTTTCTCAAGAGGTGTCACCGTGTTTCTGCATCCAGTAGGCTTTTACTTACATAGTACACCGGCGGTGACTCCCGATTCTTCTCTTACGGACGGCCGACGGCGCTCGGACACTGAGCAGTGCGGCGGGGAGATCCTCGCCTGTGTGGGCTTGGGCGAAGAGTGGAGGTTCGTGAAGGTAGGTTTTCAATTCTTTGAATGTTACGATGTGGTAAATGCATTTGGGGCAGCTTTGTTCTGCCATTGCTTGTATGTCAAGCTCAGCTTCGACTCAAGGATGTTGTCCTGCAAGAGGGGGTAGTTAGCCTGAGTTGGAACGTGAGGGGGAAGTGCATTACCTGGGCGCTGGGTGTTCAAAGAAGATCTTGCCGGCCGGTTCTCGCTTCCACGGCGTGGTTCTGCTGGATCCTCTGACGATCGGGTCGCCTCGGGGGTGCTCATAGACTTTCAAGGGCCCCTGCGGGTTCTGGTGCCCGTCAGGAACTTACGGCATGTTGAGGTCCTCTGACCTGCTGAGGGAGTACGGCCTCCTGAGCGGGCCCCACCTGCTGAGCAGGACCGGTTTGCTGGGATGGACCAACTTGTTGAGATGTAATTGCTTCGTTGGAGAATCCTGACATGTTGACTTGTTGACTTGCTGTCTGGTTGAAACGAGGGACGTATGTTCCGAGTTGACGCACGAAGTTAGATCACCAGCCCCACGGTGGGCGCCAATTGTTTCGGCCAAATTTTGTCGCGTTGACTATTTGACTCGTGAAAAAGGGGGTATAGTGATCTACTCGATTATCGACTCGGTTTACGTTAAATATGATGTGCGTAAAGTAAAAAGAATGCGAAAAGTAAAGTGCGAAAAGTAAAACGACACAAGGAATTTTGGTGACGCGGAAAACCCAATGTGGGAAACGACCGCGGGGGGATCTGTGTCCCGCCTAATGTGCTCCACTAAGTAGTTGAATTACAAGCAACACGTTACAAAATACTTGCAGAATTTATAGTATAAGTCACGTTTTCTGGTGGAATGTGAGCGATCTGGGGGAAAGAGTGTGTTTCTGGAGGAATGGAGCGCAAATTGTTGTAGAGTATGATGAATAATGTTGTTTTTTCGCTCAAATGCTGCTGCCTCGCCTTTTATAGTGCTCAAATCCATCTGTTGGAGTCTGGTACCTGCTGAGGGTCTCTGGGCGATTTTCCAGGGGTGGTTGCCTACATTCTAGGAAGTGGTTGCTGACCTCTTCTCTTGCTTGGTATCAGGTATATGACCTACTTTCTGCCCTAGCCACCCTGGTCCTGTTCATCTTCTTGGGCCCAACCTTGGTGTGTGTAGTGATTTTGGCCCAAGTGGCCTCTTTGCATGAGTTGGCCATTTTTGGCCCAAACAAATAGTTTTGAAAGTTTGTGAATAGTTTTGGTTGGGAAGAGTTTGAGCATTTTAGGAGTTAAGGATTTATGGAACATATGTCTTGAATGTGGAGGAATGGGCTAATAACTATCACTTTAATTTTAAGAATGAAAATGACGTACACTTTGTTTAAGAATAATTGTCAGGAATAATCCGAACTAATCGTCTTATTTTATAAATAATCCGAACTCGAATTAATTCACGAATGATCTCAACTATTGAAAAACCATTTCAATATTGTACTTTCGTCAATTTCAATCGACTCTAACACGTAAAAAAAATGGTGAAATAGACTCTAACTTTACCTCACTCTTATTTTAAGTAAAATTCTAACCGGTTTCATCAACTCTTCTTTTATTGATTAAAGCAGGTTATAATATAATTGACCAAAGTACATTATTAGAACGATTTTTCAATAGTTGGGACTATTCGTAAATTAGAGTTTGGATTATTTATGTAATAAGAAAATCAGTTTGGATTATTCGGACAATTAATCCTTTTATTTACATTTAAATCAATTATTATTTAACATCAATTTATTATAAAAAGACGATAAATAATACGGAACAATATTTAAAGACGAAAGAGTAATATATAGCGTTATGATGTAGCTAAATTTTTTAAAACGAAAGTTTTTTAGTCACGGGTTACACTACGCTATAAACAGCCAATTACTAGCATCCATTTTTTCACTCAATTGATGGCTTTTGCCGATGTACTTCAAGATCTCAATAACTTAAATTAAATTTTGTATTTTGGGGACGTAACTTTGTTACGTAACATGCATTTATTTCTTTAACTAATATACTTAGTACGGAGTATATCATTTTGTGGAGTAGTTGGCAGCCACTTGGCACATTATGAAATTTACAATTATTTAAGTGTTTGAAGACGTAAAAAAAAATAAAAAATAAAAAACTTTAAATTTGGTACGTAGAATTTGTTATTAAGACTATTTACTCTTGTATTTACTAATGAATAATATGGAGTAATAGCCTAATAAAATTTATTTAATTATTTTTATACAAATATACAACATTGAACGAAAGAATATACGGAGTAGTTTATATGGAGTATTCAAATTTTTTCTTAATCAACTTTCACAATATTTCTTAGAAATAATCTAGCTGCTTGTTTATTATAAATTTGTTTAGTCGGACTAAATAACTCTTAACGCATGTGGAACACGACAACCTGTTACACTGCTTTATGATTTTGATATGGAGATGCAATGGAGTCGACGAGTCGTCTTGCAGATTGTTAAACCAGAGACGGGCCCGGGTCACACCCACGAATGGAAGGAGAGAGCTCGACCCATAAGGTCTAGAGGGTTCCAATCAATTGGCAATGGGAGGAGTAACCTTTAGACATATAAAGTGACCAACTCTCACTTCCATGACTTATATGCAAGCCACATTAAGGCCTTTTTCACACGCCTCACACGTAGTTCATTAACGGAGCCTCATACTGAAGCCCAACATTATTGGGATTCTTCTCCATGGCGTACAAAGCCCAACAAGATGGGTGAATGAGACACAGTGATTTTAATCAGAGATACGAACCCATATCCAGCGGCATATAAATGCCCGGTTTCAAATCAAGAGACCCAGGACGGAATCATGGGCTCTGATACCATGTTAAACCAGAGATGGGCCCGGGCCACACCCACGAATGGAAGGAGAGAGCTCGACCGTAAGGCCTAGAGGGTTCCATCTCAAAACCAATTGGCAATGGAAGGAGTAACCCTCGACTTATAAAGTGAACAATTCTCACTGCACTGTTTTTGTGACGGAAGTAGCTAATAATTCGAATATTATTACTCCGTAGTTGCTAGCAATTGATATAGAGTAATTAATACGGAGTATAGCTTACGATATACGGAGTAATCAAAAACTTATATACACCATTGGCTTAACGGTTTAGCGATCACGTTGATTTGATCTACACTGCCGTACATCAATGCGAAAAATTGATCGAATTTTGATTAGTCGTACACATTTGCATCCCCTGGAATGCCACCAACAATTAACAATCACTGCGTGGACCATGTTATTATCTCGAATATCAGATCTAGCCCGTGAGTCGTGAACCATCTTGACATGCTCGGAGACTCACCTAACTAGCGTGCAGCGTGTAAATTAATTCATAAGCAATTAATTACGACAGAGGCCTTCAACTATGCATGTATATACCATCACAAAATGCCTGAAGTACATGTACAATTATCTTTAATACATCTCGGTTTCGCTCTATATCATCAATCACATTTAAACTTACTACAAATACATAAGACTACAATCATTTAACTAATTCCTTTCTAGTTTCTACGCTTTGCTCCGAAAACTGTGGCCAGTCCTGGTCATCTTTGACCAATTACGAAAGAAAAATTTTACGAGTCTATTGTTCTCGGGCTATGACAGCTGGCTCTGCACGCTTCGAGTTTGTGCAGCGTCTGATTCTCTGATTTGATATGTAATGTAAGGTGAAGCCAAGGCTTACGGCTTCACTTCCGTAAAAAAAAAAAATAAGTCGTCCTTTCGGTGGTAGCAGGTTGAAAAGTCATTGGCGCTTCCCCTTCCCACAACACGTCCAAGTTTAGAAGACGGCCTTCTAATATCGAACAATAATAAGCATTAGAGAGCTCAGAAAAAACTTCAATCACACTGCAACTCATACTCGGAAAGCGACACCTATGACGTGAAGTTTCCAAAGAAGTTGCAGCTCGTATATGACCATAAAAATTACAAGGATGAATTAGAGTTAAAAAAAATGCGCTTTACCAATGATCAATCCTCGGAAGATTTGTTGAGATCATCCTTGATTTCGCCAAAAATATTCGGGCAACCGTCCCAATTTCTTTGATCTCTAGCCTCCCAATAGCCACCTTTGTAATGATAGGTACCATCTTCACCTTCTTTCTCAAACCATCTCGGTTTCCATCCAGCTTCTTGTAATTTCGTCGACTGCAGTAAAAGAAGGATTCATCGTTACCTAATGGAATCACTCAAATTTCAACAGACATCGACTGATATACATCGTTGCAACTAATATACACCATAAAATAAAAAGGGTGTTATATTTCCGCAGCCTAACGAGTAACGCCCGTGTTTTTAACAGGGAACAGTTCTACAATGGAAAGAAGCCCACAGAGTTTAGCAAGTCATGTTGCTTTATTTCATTATAAAATCAAACAAACTATACGAGTATAAAACAGTAATTCATAGGTTCATACTGCAAGAGAATATGAATACCATTCTTTGTCTCCTTTCAAGACGCAGTTTCTCGGTGTTCGCCCGGTCATACTCCCCATTCTCGAGATGCCGCTGGTCTGGTCGAAGTCTTGAATCGGTTGGGGGAAGCTTTTCCTTAATTCATTATAGATAGCCAAAGTCAGACAACTACCAAAAACGATGCACTAAAAACAGGAATATAAATCACAATTTACCTCGAGCCCTGGCGTCAATTCATTGAGAGTAATGGCGAAGTTCGTCATGTTGTACCGAGTAAGATTAGGGGTAGGCTTGACCCTTCTCCAAACTAAGGAAGCATCGCTTGACGAATTTGAATCTTTTGGCTTTTTGGTTCCATCGCCTTTACTGAAATGTAAGCTATCATCCCATTTCCCATATATTGTTCCGACTTTGCTCCCTGTGACATCTTCGACAAATCCATGAACCTGCGGCAAAAGTAAGTCCCAATTTAAAAACTACTCCATACAAACCAACACCTTGAACGAACTAAAACTGAAACTACATTTTCACATCGACGAAAGTACACAAGTTGCAATTCGAAAACTACAAACCACCGCCTTGAATAAATTGGTATTTCTAAAGCTGAAACTACTTTTCCAAATCGACAAAGGTACACTATTTATAACCATGCACACTATGCAGAAGAAGCAAATGATCTTCGGAGAAATCTATATTATAGTGACCATATGGGCACGGATATGGGCGAAATAAAGATGGAAGATAAGTGTGCTTTGCAGAAAGCAAAAAAAAAAAAAAAAAAATAGAAGCCAGGCGATAAAGAACCGTTAAATCACCTGATTAGAGCTGCGGCTAAGAAAAGATTGACCTTTGAATTGAAGTGTACACGAATATTGGCGGTTACCACGTATGGACATCGTTCCATGATGGTCACAATATATTTTACCGATGATTAGGTTATGGATGCTAGTCGTCACCTGAAAACATCAAGCAAGCGCATAAGTCTCTTTGTAGAATACATGAGACGAATTAAAATCCTTAGCAACTTCCATACAGAAAAAAAAGTTCGGATACATATCAGATTAGAGAAGAAGATCTCGAAAATGAAGAAAATCATAGACAATGTCAATACATATATATATATATATATACCTTGCTCCACTGGAATATTTCACCGTCCTCGAACTCTAACGTAAGAAGTCCAACAGGATCAAGTTGAATAGATTGACCCCAAAATCTACTCTTGATGTTGCTGTCTGCCCAGAACTTCCACCCTCTACCTTCGCAATGACAAGCGATGAGTGTGGGATGGTGACTGACCTGTAATATCAATGAATAAAAACATAAGAACATTCATTGCATAAAGCTATGCATTCTGAAATAAACATATGTGGTGTAAAGTTTTATTTTGTCGCATGAACGATATCGACTCACGGTTAACAGAACTCAATTTGTGGGAAACTGAAACTTTCTGCGTCTATTATACTACTGATGCTCCTTGTAAATGTTCCTTACCTTAAGTAAGATGTGTTCCATGAATATAATTGTATCATCACATGATTTAAGAAAAAAGAAAATCGGAGATTCAAAGGGAGGCCTTTTACGATTCTCTAAAAGCACAAACCTTTTCAGAGAAAAATCGAATTCCTTTCTCAGGATAGTCTGCCTCGTAAGTTTCTCCTAGTAACGGATTAAATGGTTTACAGAGCCGTCCCTCGGTGGATGCATAACCTGAGACAGCAAAAGCTGCAACATTTACAATTCTCATGAAACTGTTTCCCTGAAAGCAAAAAAGAGCAGATTCTGATCATTTATTTGGCTGAAGTAGAAGTACGATTGATTTTATATTACCTCCTAGAATCGATTATCATTTTCAAGGTCGAAATACGGGTATCAAAAAGAGATTAGCTACGGTGATACAAAACCAAAGACTACATAATGATGTGCAAACTGCCGACTCTTCAGTGAAATTGTTCTCCAAACAACAAGAAATGCAACATTAAAGCAAGCCAAGAGTGACACAGAAGCAAAGAACTTACTGCTTTCCCATATTCGTACGCTCGATCTAACAGTTCAGAATATTCCATGTCTTCGCAACATTTTTGAAGTGATGATATAGGCTCGTTAAAGTAAACTGGGAGGCACACTCTAGTAAGATCTTTCCCGACATTGTCTTTAATCATAGACCATAGACTGACAGCTTTCTCTTTTTCAACTGGATCAGGAAGCTTCGTACGCCTTTCAATTTTGGAGCACAAAGCTTCATTCATAGTTATTTCAATGCAATGATCAGTCACAACATCAGCTTTGACGACCACACCATTAGCTAAATGATCGTGATTGTCTGTTCTGAACGCACTGCGAGCTGGAGACTCGGTAAAGTAATCTTGTGCATCATAAAAACAATAATCTTCTTCAAATGCTTCTTCCAAGTCTTGTTTCTCAGTGTCGTCCGATGACCCGGTTGTGCTACATTCTAGTCATCCACAACGCATATAAATGTCAGGAGACGATAACAATAGACCTGTAATGGAACTAACAATTACACTCAAAACCTGAGAATGTAAACCTAACAATGCTTGAAATTGAATATTAATGGACACGGACTTTTATGATTAACTGGGAGCCAAAAGGAGGAAAGTTTTCAAACCCTCGTCAAAATTCCAACCCATCAAAAGAGTTTTCGATTGTTCTTATTGACACTCTCAAACGCAGATAAATTTCCTGCTAAATATGGACCACCAATGTAAACTCTACAATCCAAAACAACATAACCAATGGTCCAAATTTACCCATAAATATCGACATTTAGATGCTTTGATTTGATTGCAACACAACCCTCGGTATAACATTAAAAAATATTTAAAAAAAAGTATAAAAAAAAAAATTCATAAGAGGGAGAACAGACAGAAGGAGCACCATAGTATTAAATACCACTATATTTTGCACGCTCTCTGCAAGAGTTCTGCTTTGTCAAGGGATATTCACCACCGTTTATTCCCAAGATTTCAACTTCAGTATTTGATGCCTGCACACGCATTAGTAGAGCAGTTGTCAAGGCAAACCACGCAATATAAATGCGCTTAAGACTGAGTAGTGTAGGTCAAAAAGATCTTGAACTACCAAACACAAATAACTAGTGTCAAATGGATCCCTAAGTGGCTGCGTGGGAAGCGTAGAACAAAAGTTTATGAGTCGTACCCTCAAGAGTATTAACCTGACCTGAAAATGAGGCTCAAGTTCACACGACAATGCAATATGATTATATGAAGACGTTGTAAGAGATTTTGGTATCCATATGACTTCGGTTCATTTTTGCCTAGACCAAATATCAGCAAATAGATTTTCTACGAAGCAGGATGAACAGTAGACACAATTGTTTGCAACAAAAACAAAAAAAAACTAAGCACAACGCTAACTCTGTTTTAAAATTTATTGAGAAAGTTTTTAAGGGACAGAAATTTTTAATGTATTAAACACTGTAAAATTGAGACAAACATAAAAGGGCTTTCTACTAATGCCCAATTGTAGATCTCTGTGTCAAGTACACTAATGTGGGGAGCCTAGAAGACTAGAATTAAACAAAGATAGAGGCCTCTCGCCAGGACCGCAAAAGAAGACGTAAATCGCTAGAGCCTAGAGTTGATGATAAATTTCGTGTGCAAGATAAGCTCCGGACCTGATAACACACGCCAATGAAACGTACTTCCACGAGCAAGCCACAGACGAAAACTAGAAAGGTAGCTGAAAAAGCCTAAAAATCGGGTATTCCTAGTACATCAGTATTGCCTAATCCAAGATCATTCCAGCTTAAAAGTGATTAGATCTAACAAGTGGTACCAAACTAGCTGTACAAAGCATACAGCTGTACCACAGATACAATTGAGGTGATGTTAACTACATTGTACCGAAAAATACTGTAAAATACATTTATTAACAGCCAAAGAGCGCACGAAAATAGATAAGAGTACGAAGTATTTCACTTTAGCAAACATAATTCCTTGTTTGTCGTTAATTGTCATTATCATCATAACCTTTACTGCCTCCGGTGTACAAATAGGATGAGGTCACCAAGGGGTTTGAATCAGGTCTACCGACAATCTCAAATCACGATATTCACCTTAACGATAACAATAGCTTAGCGTGAAGTAAGGGTATAATTACCTCCAATTGCCTTAATGTGTCGAGCAATTTGGACCTTTCCTCACAAAGAACCTTCAGTTGTCCTTGTACTTCCGTGAATTCTGAAAGCATAATCTGCTCACAATCGTTTAGAAGCGACTCATTGGCTCCATCTTCAACCAACCGCTTCTTTAGTCTCTCTGTTGAAATAGATATACTGCTAGGGGAAATGGTGAAACTATCATTCAACCCTCTCAAGGAGTAAAGACTTTTGGTAGCGGCCAAAGATTTCAACCACAGTTCTCTTTCATGCTTCGAGTTACTTCTGAGATGAAGGGTCTTCGTGGCTGTAAATATGTAAAATCTTTTATCATCGGACTTGCTCCCTCGAAATGTTGACACCTGCTACAATTGCAAAATTGTAAAGTTAAACTCTCACAATTTACGACCACATGTGACTCTTCAAGGTGCAGATATCGAGAACTTCACATAGTTACCGCCACTCATAATCAATCCACCAAGTTTTCGAAACTAGACACCTATCTCAAGCAGCCTTCATTACACTATTACACATATACAATGTACCAAAACAATAAAGGCAGCACAAATTTCGTACATTTTCCCATTATACCCACTATGATCAAGAACGCTAATCGTGATGCTAATAAAGAAAACGAGTCTATATACCATGTCGGGTCGTGCACAAAATAATAAATATAATGGTGGATCTAACCATACATAAACTGCAAAGACGACAACTTTACCTTATCTTTTATAAACCTAAAGCTACTAATCTCAATAGTGAGCCAATAATGTGACCAAATTATTCGAAACCAACAACGGTGAAGAAAGCAACAGATGGAGAGCTAAAGACCCACATAAACAGCAGCATTTGAGATGATGAATTTGCTCAGTATCCACAAAAATCAGACAAATAGACAGATATCATAAATATAACAACAGTGTTGCACCCCCAACAAAATTTCAAAAAACCCAGCTACATGAACTTACTCCTAAAGATTTCAAAATCATCAAACAACTTTTACAACAACCTAGTTTAAAAATAAATAAATAAAATTTAATAGTACGGAGTACTATTTAAAGTGTTGAACAACCTATTTCATCCTTACGAACGATAAATAATACGGAGTACAGATTGTCACTTGATTTGAACCACTCCCATAAGATTTGGACCCCAGTGGTGAACACTAATAGGTGGTGACTTATTGTAGACCCACAAAAGCATGACTAAACACTTTTTCAAAGGGAAAACTTTTAGACTTCAATGATCATGCAAAACATAAAATTTACTGTTAAATTCCACGGGTTTGGGCCACACCCGAGAATATGAGAGAGTCCGCTTATAAGGTCTAGGAGGTTCCATTTCTAAAACCAATTGGCAATAGGAGGAGTAGCCCCCTAGGCCTTATAAACAAGACCAACATTTACAAGTTCTGACGGTTGCACCGAGGATGTCATTGCCTAATGGTAAGAACTGAGGTGTAGGGCGCTAAGGTGAGGAACCCTACAAAGTAACCTAAGCGTTGTATGCATATAACGAGCTCATTTCAAGTACACAAACAACGATCTTATACGACAACTTAAAATAAACTTGTACTCCGTATAATAAAACAGAAATAAATAAATAATTAAAAAGATTGAAAATTTAGGTGTACCAGTAAAATGTAAACGTGTAAGACCCCACCCAAAACTTTCTAAAACCTAAAGGTCCCCCTAATTTTCTTCCCTAGCTTGCACCTGTTGATTGTGACCCACTTTAGTTTTTTTTTTTTTTTTTTTTTTTTTTTTTCTTATTTTTCATATATATTTCTGGGATATATTTATTTTTATTTATTCACTAAAACAAAGGACAAAATATAGAATATATTGACACAAAATCACATCTTTTACAACATGACACATTATTCACACTATTTACTATCTAGTGGTAAAAAAAAGGTCACATATTTTTCCCCAAAAATAGGACTTTCATCAACCCATATTATCTACTAATATTCTAATCTAATCGAATCTAATTTATTATAAAACCGTTTCATATTATTCAAAAACCGTCTTACTCAACAATTTGTGTGGTTTTTTTTACCTCGAGGTGGACGACGTAGTCGTTCACTTTCTTACTAGAATGACCGCGGTTGACTCTGCAGCTGTCGACACGCATAAGCCCGGCCGATGACGTCAGATCGCCGATGACGGTGACGTCACTAGAGAGAGAGCCTGTGGAGAGAGACTCGAGGCTCTGAGGAGAGAGAATCTTCGTGTACGACAACGCGCCGTCGCCACGTAGGACGAACCACCGCGATCGCCACCCCTTCCCGTAGTTCGTCCACTTGTACAGCGGGCCCGCCACGCTCACCTCCGATCCCCGGGCCTCGGTCCCGGGCCCCGGAACCCTCAAGCTCCCGGCCCGAGACAGGGCCCTCGCCGGCGTGGGGGAGATGCATCCTCCGCCGGCGGCGCCGCCGTCGAGGGTGACGCAGCAGAGGGGATGCATGTCTTTGACCCGCATTTATTTTTTTGGTACGGAGGATCCGAGAAATGCGGAGGTTTGATTTGATTGATTAGAAGAAGAGATGAAGGAGAGAGAGAGAGGAGAGTGTGGGAGGTTAAGTGAAGTGCATTTGGGAATTGATGAGGAGATTTGAAGGTGGTTTTAATGGCGGTTTTAATGGCGGAAGGAGAGAGAAAGTGAGATGGTTGAGAGAGAAAGTAGAGAAGGAATTTAATGGAGTTTGGTGCCTATATCTACTGACTACTGATTTAAGTGCACTTTTTTTTTTTTTTATTCTTTTTTTTACTCACATAAGTCACATTAATTAATTTCTATTTTATTCTAAATGAAACAGTAGATTTTCGATGAAATCGTCTCATAACGTAAAAATGAGTATAAGTACGGAGTAATTTGTTTTAAACATAAAACGGGTTAAGTATCACCCCATTGCACATTTTTCCAACATATTTTACTTTTATCTTATCCTAAAGACTTAACTCATACTTCCTCCATTCCAATAGGTTCTATACGTGTAACAACCTGGTTTTTAGTCGACTTTAATTACTAAGGCGGAAATTAATTAAGTCTCAAACCAGCGTCATTAATTATACATAAACCCAAAATATTACAACATCGTTCAAGAGTTGAATAAAACAACTCTAAATACGGAATTTAAAAGAGTATGGTGTTATATATTACATATCTCTCGAAATACAACAAAAGTAAAGTATAAACACGTCTTGTGGCCCCGTCCAAAATCCAAATTTCCTTGGCCCACGATCTTCCCGCACAATAAACTATTGGGGACGATCATTGAATGGACGGTGACTAAGCTACGCTCATACTTACCCTCGATTTCAATTACTTTTGGTTTATTACTATCGCTTTATAACTATAATAGTATGATAAAGCGATAAACATGCTTAAAACATATAAAGATGTAAAGACATATTAGTCATAATAAACATGCGATTTAAAGCGATAAATCATATAGGCATGCTTATTCAATTAGGAAGCGGATAACGGATAATATCATATCATTTGTATCATAGATACATGAGGATTACATAGCGATATCGGATCGCAACAACATACGTATTATAACATTCTCGCCATGCAGACTCGATTCAATTCAGAAGATTGTGGTCTTTAATTTTCGAAGATGGTACACACTCGTTCTCAATTAATCATACAACAAACAACACATACTGCTTACGCAGCGACCACCGAGTAGGCCTTTGTACTCGATTGATCAGATCTCACTTCCATAGTGTAGAGACTTACTCGACTCGTAAACCACGCCAGAATACTATAATACTTGCATCTCATCCTCTAGTGTTCGAAATGATTCAACTTCGATCTGATCTCGTCAAGTAATCTTTACGCAGGGTAAGAACGAATGCAAGTGTCGCGCCCAATAAAGGCGAAACAGCGAAGGAGACAGAATCAGTAAAGCGCATATGCACATAATGTTACGGTGGGTCACGATAACTTTAGCGAAATAGAGTGAATTAAACCCTAGTCTAGTACATGTACATTAGTATCCACGTTAAGAATGGGCCACGCTATTCGTAGAAAGACCTTAACTCCAGATAAAACGACCATTTCCTAAAGTTCTGTGGCAAAACCATGGCATATTCAATTATCTTTGTCCCAAGAATGGACCGCCACAAGACTATCTTAAACCCACTTCACTTACGATCGACGTTTTCATATCCGGCCAGCTCGACCTTTATTTAAACTTACTCAAGATTTATTATTTATTTGATATTACATATCGCGTATTCTGTGACTCTCCTACCTCACACAAACGTTTTATTTGAATGGTAGGTTTCATATGATCACATAACACATTCGTTTATTATTGGAAGTGTTGTTAATTATTAACGTTTTCAAGTTTCTAAATTGAAACGTTTATTAGTATGTCCAATTTTATTTATGTGTTTTTCAAACACTTTAGGTCATTTACTTCTTTATTTTAAATTTTCTATACTTAGTAAAATTTTCAATTATTTTCAGTATTTCACTATTCACTTTTCACTATTCATCGTATTTTACTATTCATCGTATTTACTATTCATTGTATTTACTATTCATCGTATTTACTATTCACCGTATTTTATACGTATTTTTATACGTATTCGTATTTTTATACTTCGTATTCTATACGTATTTTTACACGTATTCGTATTTTTATACTTCGTATTCTATATGTATTTTTATACTTATACTTATTATTATTTTTTTTATACTTAAGGTATTTTGGTTATAAAAACTAAATCTTTTATTTCCTAAGTAAAGATTTCTAGTTTTAAAATCGTTAGGTTCGTTTTGTACTTAGGCGATTTTTGAAAATATTTCAAAAGTCTAGTTTTAAAAACGTTAAGTTCGGTTTGTATTTAGTCATTTATGAAAATATTCGAAAATCATAGTTTTAAAAACGTTAAGTTCATTTTGTATTTAGTCATTTATGAAAATATTCTAAAATTCTAGTTTTAAAAACGTTAAGTTCGGTTTATAAAAGGTGATCAATGATATTTATTTTAAAACGAGACTCAGTTAAATTTAGTCGTCTATCTATTTAAGTTAGTGATAGTATCGTGGATGATTCATTTATAGTCCGTATGTCTAAGTCCAAAAATCCAATAGCAAAGGTAATATCACACGATTTAATTCATTTTTATAACGGTTAACACATTTTCATCGGTTTATAATAATTCATTTATCATTAAAACGATTTATACAAAAATTCAATTCTAATTACTATTTAACTTTAGTGACTTAGTGATAATTTCATTTTGGTCAAATTTAGTCAATAAAAATGAAGGATGCCGTGTACAACATATATAATACAAAAATTGATTTATTTCTTTTAATTTCTTAATTCTAACTTATAAATTAATAATTAAATTAACTTAACAATAAATTAAAAAGTGATAAATCAAATTTTAACCCTAAAAATTGAAGGGGATGCCGTGGCTAACATAGTGAGGTCCTAAATTTTCATTTTTCGATTTTATCGGTTTTTAACTTAAAGTCTTTATAATTCAATTATTCTAATTATACTAAAACGGTTTAAACTAAAATGAAATTTACTAAACTTTTATTTATAATTATGAATAGTGTTTTTCAACACTTTAAATTTCTAACTTTTTGATCTAAATGATTTATAATGTTTTAGTTGATTTATAGTATAATACTAAGTGATATATAAAACAATAACTAAACATAAACACAAATTATTAACAAACATAAATTAAAATGAAATCAAAATGAGTAACAAGGATGAACATCAACATGAATAAATCAAGAACACACATGAAGAACTCAAGAACAACTCAAGAACACTTATTTCGATTTTAATAATTTATAATTCATTTTCCTAATTTAGTTTTTTTTTTCATAGGAACATCCATTTTATACTAACTTAACACTACATATAATTTACAAAAATTAAAAGTGAAAATATATAAAAAAAATAGGGAAATGCCGTGTGAATGTATATGTATATATATATATTTCTATTTTCGATTTTAATCACTTTAAACTCATTTTTAATATTTCACATAATTTTTATATATAACCACTACTCAATTAAAACATAACTAAACATAAAAATCATATGAACATAAATTAAAAATGCTCAAAATTAATTTAACTAAACATAGAACAATATTACTACAATAATCTATTTAGTATATTATTTAGTTATTATCATTTTATTATACAACACCTAAACACACAAGTACATATAAGTGATGTTTAACATATTTAACATAATTTTCATACTCATAAAATTATAATAACAAAACAAATTAATTTACTAAAAGAATAATACAAGACATAGTTAGTCACCTTCGATCGGTAAGTTTATTGGTTGTCCGGATCTACTAGGTTATCGAGGTCTAAGTCTTCACCCAAGTACCCGTCTTCACCTTCAAAAACCCGTAGTAAAGTGAGCTCCAAATACCCAAAGATATAGCTAAATAAGACTAGAGGTTATTAGGATAATATTTAGGGTTTTAATTTAGAGGTTTTTGTAAATAAAAAGGGTAAAAAAATAATGAAAGAGAAGAGAGGAATGGGCCGGCCAAAATGAAGAAAAAAAATGATGTTTTTGCACTTGTGAAAATAAGGGAACAAGTTAGTATATTTTTAGGTTAAATGAATTAGGTTTAGGTTTGTTTTAATTAGAAATAAAGTTTAATTAAATTAAATAAATGAGTCATAACACCACTTGACATACTAGTGTCAAAAATAAGAAGCTTCTTAAGATATTTGATCAACTTAAAATTTTCCACGAAATTTATCAGTTTTTAAAAAGTCGGGCGTCAAAAGCGATAAAAGTTAATGTGTGCGCGTTTGACGATTTTTCGAAATATTTCTACTTTTGAATTCTAAGACTAAAATATAAATTTCATTATTCAAAAATTTTAAAAAGTTTTAAAGAAGTCGATAAAATTTACAAAACAAAAGTTTAGCAAAAATTGTGATTTTGAAGACTAAAAGGCTTAGGATTTGATTTAGGTTTTGAAATTAGAAATTGATGGCTAATTAATGAATTAAATTAACACGGGGTGTTACAATACGTTTGCTTTATCCACGTACATCAATACTCGTTTTGTTTTGCTCATATCTTTAGTTTCGTATTCTCGATAAGACAATTAAAACAATATCACACTTGACTATTTTTTAATTTTGTATGTTAGTTATATCGAAAATTTCACACACTTATAAATAGTGTCAAAAAGTGGAACGTATAGAACCTATTGGAATGGAGGAAGTACTAAATTAAGACGGATTTACCTGTTTTAAATGAAAATTTTTGTGACAAAAGAATACTCGCGTTATGTTTTTCTTAAGTTTATAAAGATAAATATAATCAACTTAAATTTCGTTTGAATATAGGAGTATTAGATTCGTGATATCAAATGAGGTTAAATGAAAAGAAAATATCCAATACCAATTGTGAAAATTTTATCGTCGTTTTATTTAGTAAAAAAAAAAGCCTAAATTTGTTGACCAAAGTAACAAATTATTTTTTTGGAAAATTTAACATGAATAAACCAACCTATTAGTGATCTTCCATTAATAAACCAACCTTTTGATTAACTCTGAATAAACCAACCTTTGCACCCCATCTTCCATTATTAAACTATCTCGATTTTAAACTTGTCATTTTGGGTAAAACGAAAACTATAACACACATGCTTTCACTCCATTATTAATGTTATAGAGAAAAAAAAAAGGGAAAAACATGTGATCTTCACCCTTAAATAATCGTTTAAAAATGGGGATAGTCTAATATTAGAAGGTAAGGTGTAAAGGTTGGTTTATTGAGAGTTAATCAAAAGGTTGGTTTATTTATGGAAGATCACTGATAGGATGGTTTATTCATGTTAAATTTTCCTATTTTTTTTTTGTTATACCTAGCTGGATTTCCTCTTATGCTTAAACATATTCCGTATAAATTTTGAATTTACTTTATGATGCGCTTCCTTTAAAACCCCTGATTATAGTGTTTGAAAATATAAATTTGATCGGAAATATTATATTTAAAATTTGCATTTTGAGAATTAAATTTGAAAATAGAGCATATAGAAGTTGTATTTCATTAATTACATTGAAAGTCAATGGATTGTCATTTGCATAATCTTATAAATCCTAAATATTTCCAAATTCAAATATGATAAATAATACGGAGTACTCCGTAGTCAAAAATTGAATGATTTAAATGTGGATTTCAAAATGACTTGCGAACTATATGTTCCCCAAACGAAACATGAGAATAAAATTGAAAATTGAGGAAAAAGACAAATTTTATGTGGAATATGTGAGATTATTTTCAATTAGAAAAGTTAGGATTTTTTTATTTTTTTAACTTTTTCTCTAAACTGTTGTTTATTTCGATAGAAAGTCAAATTATATTGTTAAATTACTTATTTCAATTGATGGGAGAGTAAATACTCCCCTACTATGTGATTAACTTATATTCACATTTTATTATTAAGATTTATCATTTTTTATAAGATAATCTATTTAATTCGCTGTTATTAAAGTTTAGAAATTTGACGAAGTTTATTTTATTTTAATGGTAACCTTAGCCCAATAAATACCTTTGAACTTATTTTTTTTAATAAATCAATTCAGATATTATAAATATGGTAGAATTTTATTTATTTATTTTCTTGTAAAATATGGTAGAAAAGTTGTTATAAAATAACCCTACATATTTTTTTAAGGTAAAGAAAAAGTAACTAAATCGTCTGATCGTCCCGAATAAGTATTAATGTTTTTCTCAAATGTATAAATACCATAATTATGTTCAAAAAACAACAAAAATACCGCAATATTAATTGTTTATACAAAACTTTTCAAAAGCCGACTTATATATGAATTTAGGTTGCCTTTAATTATATAGATAGCAACTACAAAGTACTAGTTTAATTTACGAAATACTATAACTAATCGCAACATTATATTAATTGTTTTGCGAAATGTATTTCAGTTTTTCTACACGGTAACCCTGTGTCTTTCAGATTCAACGTGATAACTCTACTTTTTAAAAAAAAAAAAAAAAAAAAAAAAAAAAAAAAGATACACATGGTAACCCTCTACTCTATTAATAGCTATTAGTATGACCCTAAACCTGTATTTCGTCATTTTTCCGTTAAGTAATTGACAAAAAGTAATGTGGCATGTTTGATTTTGAGTTTTTTCTCTATTAATAGCTATTAGCATGAGTTGACAGAAAGTGATGTGGCGGAGTTGATTTTACGTCTCCTTTACAAGTCTTAAAACAATCTTGTTAGAAATGTCAAACACGTTTTCCGTTCACTCAATGGATGAAATTTGACATTTTATAGTGTGAGCAAGTGAAAATGAGAGAAAATGGATTAATTTAATAAGTATGTTTATAAGCGTGTTACAACTTAAGGTTATCACGTAGAATTTTTTAAAATATGTGATTACCAAATAGAAAAACTCAAAATTAATTTGTTACATCACTTTCCGTAAACTATTTAACTAGACAATTTGACATTATACAATTTCAGGGTCATGCTAATATGTAACAATAGAGTAAATAGTTATCATGCGTATCTTTCAAAAAGTAGGGTTACCACGTGAAATTTAGAAAAAATACAGGGTTACCATGTAGGATAACTCAACTTATTTTAAAACAAGTTTTCACAAATTGATATTGTCAACTAATCTATATAATTAGCCATTACAAACAAAACATTACTCGTACTAAATTACAACGTATAATATCAATATTTTTATATCTGTAAGTTTTCTTGTTAGATGTAACCCTAATAAGAGTTTGTATACTTTTTTTTTAAGTGGAGTAAGTCTTACTCAAGGCGGGTATATCTGTCTTAAGCTTAAGACGGGTCAAGTACCCCCACTTGCACATAAAAAACAAATATATTGCACCATTTCAATCTCATTTGTCTTTTGTTTTATTATTAATACTAGTTGCGACACGGATGGGAATGCATGCTCTCCAATGTGTAAAAAGGGACGTATTGACCCGTCTTATGTTTAAGACGGATTATCCGACTTAAATAAGAATTTGTGTTTTAAGTGTATCAAAAGTAATTATACTTAGTTTGCAACATATAATATGGGAGCATTGTTATGTGCAGTCATTTTTTGCAGTCTCTTCTAATACACTCTTAAAATTTATATTTAGGCTCTATTCTTTTCGGCTTTTTAGAGCTGAACTTATAAGAAGTGAACTTATAGGAGCTGAGCTGAACTTATAAAAGCTGATCTTATAAGAACTGAACTTATAGAAACTAAAGTCTGAGTAAATTAAAGCTTAGTGGGGCTTATAGAAGCTGAATTTATAGGAGCTGAGCAGAACTTATAAGAGTTGATCTGAATTAAGGTGAAAAGAATAGGGCCTTACTGACAGAGAGTGTCCAAAAAAGACTTCACGTAGCAATGCTCTATAATATAAAGGGTAATTTGATATTTCTCACCTTTTGTAATCATCATTTTATATAACATTTCCCACTTTTTGTAATTTTTCTTAAATTTTTCACATTTTATAAGTTTTTTCTTAAAAATTTCCACCAAAATGCGATTTTTTGTGAAAAATAAATAATATTTTTTAAATATTTTAGTTACTAATGAAATCTATTGTGCACTGAAACCTAAAATATAAAAAAAAAAATAAAACAAAAATTTAATGTTTTCATATGTGGAAATAAACGTTTAATATTATGGGAATTTCTGAAAAAATGTTTATAAAAGGTGAAAAATTTTAAAAAAACAAAATAAAAAAGACAGAAAATTTTAAAATTATGTTTAGAAAATGTGTGAGATGACAATTAATCCTGATATAAATGGTCATCGACTTATTTAAGTGTTGTTCCATAGAGCTACACATAGGTCCATAAGGTCATCGTCTCATATAGCACCAACTTGATGTTGTAGTACTTTCGTAGTTGACATGATAAATTAAATAATTTGTTCATATTTTACCTTTAAAAGATCAATTAAACTATTTTTTTAATTTTTAATCACTTAAAACTTACCTAATGTGGTAAGGTGGTGATGGGTTATGGCCCTATGGGGAAGCATGCTATGCTCCATTTGTTTAATGGATTAGATTTAAGATGACTCTCTCCAATGAATTTAAAGGGGTTAATAAAGAGTCATTAATGATCACTTACTTTAATTTAATTACAATTTTTTTTTATAATTTAGGTAATGTTTTTTCATATTTTTATTACTCCCTCCGTTTCAGTGAATTGTTTACAGTTTGACTTTTTTGTGAGGGGAAAAAAGTCAAACTGTAAACAAATGACTGAGACAGAGGGAGTAGTTAAAATTATCTTATGGAGTATAATATTGATAGTTTGCTTTGTATGATACATGATAATCATATCTTCTATGATAAGAACTTATAACGTGTTATTAATGTGACAACTTGAATAATACTCGTAGCATATTAAGAAAGGGGAATAATGTAGTATTATGTAATCATATCATATATTCAGTATGTACAATATTTTACTATACTATATGTACGTGTTGTCGTGTTAGTATATCAAGTATCAATCTTTTAGTTTTTGCTAACATGTTTCCATAGATATCAAAGATCTAGCGTATTGAGATACGGAAACGTCATAGCTATAAAAAGAAATATTTGTTCAACGCAAGGTAATAATTATTTTGTTGCTTGATTTTTATTTCAAGTTATATTACTAGATGTTTAATTTTTTTTTTTTTTTTTTTTTTTTGAAGTCCCAACCGGGGAAAATTATATTCAGTGTAAAAGAGTATTCGTCGCATTAGCTACAAAACATGGAAACGGAAAGGTCCAACATCGCCTACCTAGACACCACAGTTGAGCCCGAGCCAACTCATGTGCCAACCTATTGTGTTTTCTGCTAACAAAAGACCACGAAAGGTAAGAAAAGTTCACTACAAAATCAAAAATTTCCGAAATAATCGTAAAAAACTCGTTGCGTCCTTGCTTTCCCGACTTCAACGCCTCAATAACTTCTAAGCAATCACTTTGTAGAATCACCTCTGTTATCCCCCGTCTGCTCGCCTCCTTTAACCCGTACAAGACCGCCTCCGCTTCGGCGATCCTTGGTTCATATTCTTCCGCTCTCTGATACGTCACACCCCACAGCACCTTCCCGTCACGGTCCCGGCAGACCACGCCTGCCCCACACCCGAACCCCTCTTTAATGCTTGCGTCGACATTGATTGTCACACACCTGTCCGGATTTAGTGTCCTCTGCGTACCACTCTCGCTGGCCTTCCTCTGGTCCCGTCCTCGCCTAACCCTCTCCGCAATACCGTCATCAGTCATCTTCCCCTTAGCACCCTTGTCCTCCCTCGGCTCACAGCACCTAGTGACCGTGACATCTAGCTCCTCATCCCTCATCTCACTAATAATATCAACCACCCTACGAACCACCACCTCCGCGTTTTCCTTCTTACTTTCGAAGATTGCTTTGTTTCTTGCTTTGTTTCTTACTAGATGTTTAATTTTAAGTTTCATACAATACATTTTTTAATAGGTTAGAGCATCTACGAGACTACGATGATACGTAGCTACAGTTCATTGTAACTTAGGACCTGTTCTTTCCAGCTTATTTTCAAAGACATTTCGATTCGATTCAGCCACTTCACTTGATTGATTCAATTTAGCTCCATTCGATTGATTCGATTCGATTGAGCTCACTTCGATTCGATTCGATTCAAGACAACACGATTATTTAATTGAACTTCATTCGATTCGATTGATTCATTTCGATTGATTCGATTTAGTTCATTCATTTGATTCGATTCAACTCTAAAAAGTCCGAAAAAACAGGTTCTTAGCAATGTTTCAAGGTACAAACTCTATAGCTATTCCCTCCGTTTCGTTGATTGTTTATATTTACTTTATACACATTCATCGATGTTATGAGAGATGTAGGAAATAAAGTACAAGAGTAATAATATAAGTACAAATGATAGAAATAAATCAATGTGATTGGGTAAAAGAGGGAAGTGACCACTCCCCACATGGTTCAATATAGATTTTTATAGAAATGTAAACAAATGATCCGTACACCCTGAATTAGAAAGTATAAACAAATGATCGAGACATAGGGAATATATGTTTCTCCAATGGTAAAAATATATACTTCCTCCATTCCAATAGGTTGTATACGTTTCACTTTTTGGACACTATTCGTAAGTGTGTAAAATCTTCGATATAACTTTTAACATACAAAATAAAAAATAGTCATGTGTGATTTTGTTTTAATTGTCTTATCGAGTACATTATTAATATCAAACTTTTAATATTTTCGAGAATACGAAACCAAAGATATGAACGAAACAAAACAAGTATTGATGTACGTGCATAAAGCAAACGTATACAACCTATTGGAATGTAGGAAGTATTTTGTACGGAGCAGCCTTTATGGTTCTACATCACATCATTCAACCAATAGAAAAACAACGTTCTTAGGTAATAAAGTTACGTTGCTAAAGCAATGATGATCCGTACTGATCCATATAGTAGTATTTTAATAGTTTTCGTAATTGGTGTGTCATGATGTCACATGTCAATTGATCTTGAATGAAGAAAGTGTTGATAAACGTTGCTCGAGTAATTTTCTCCCTGCAAACATACATTGTTGTTATTGCACATGACCGAACACCTATTAGTGGTTAACGTTTCAAATATAGATGATTTTTAAAATAAAATTTTTACAAACACTATTGTACCTCTATCTCTAAGGGTATACACCTATTTCAAACTCTTAAGTTATACGGAGTACTTCATATCGTACTCGATCATATTATTATATCTAACGTCAATTTCTTTTTCGATATTTATCAAATACTCTTAGAAAAATACTTTCCTTTGTATACTTTATATCTATTTGATTAGGTAGATTTATTAGTCGTTCTCAAAAATATGTTTTATTATCATATAAAAGAAAGTACTCGTAGAAGATATACTCTAAATATCAAAAACGAAAACGATAAGAGTAAAATGGAGAATATAAAATGTAACTTGAGTGAATAATGAGCAATCATGGCTAGGTAGGGAAAACAGAAGAGGACCACCCAACTATATATTGAATGTACCCTTTAAACTCCTTCTACGTTATCCAGTCTCTTCATTTTTCCTTTGTTTCCCATCACATTTTAACCCCCACCTATCTCACTTATTAATTTTAATTTTAAAAGATCGAGTTTTTAATTATAGATAACAATTAACGGGGACTGATGAAGTGTTCGAACTACAAATGAGTTTGGGTTATACACTGCATCTGCATCTCCATAACTGTAAGAAAGAGTGTTTGCTTCATCAACCGTAGGGGTTCCATCATAAAATTAATTGGCAAAGAGTAATGTGACTCATTTGGAACCTTATATATGGAGGTCCTTGACATAAACAATAAGTTAATCTCTGAGAAATATTATGACTAGTTATCGATCAACGTAAAGATAGACAATGATACACCCCAAAATAATAATAAAAAGATAGCAAATAGTCGAGACTAGCGGGCGCACTTAAAAATACTCCATTACTGGTGGGCCCGCCTACCTGGTGCGATACCACTTTGAAAATGAGAGGCGGTGAGATTCGAATCTGTGATATTTTGTTATAAAACTCTGATACGAGGTTAGAAATCAACTCCATCAAAAGCTTAAGTATCCTAAATTGTTATTTAAGATCGATTATATATTCAAACTTGAAACCAACTCAACAAAAACTTATATATGAAAACTAACTTGAATATTATGAAAATGTTACTGATTAATTAAGGTTGTGCGTGGTCATTCGTGATTTATCAAAGTTGATTAAAGAGTTTAATTTGGTCGAGATATAAGATTTTAAACCTATTGCACTTTAGACTATTATTACAAAATTGTTATTTAAGAGTTGTTTTGGTTCAAAAGTATCCTAAATGGAATGGATTGGATTCTAAAATTATGGAGATATAAGATTTTAAACCTATTGCACTTTAGATTGTTTGGTCCGTTCTAAATTTATAAGATAAACTAAATTAATGAGATTTGGATCATATGAAGGAAGGTGAATACTGAATTTCAAGAGGTTGAAATAGAGTCCAAAGTTATTAAGATTTCTAAATGGATCATATTACTCCCTCCGTTTCAGTGAATTGTTTACAGTTTGACTTTTTTATGAGGGAAAAAAGTCAAACTGTAAATAAATGACTGAAATAGAGAAAGTAGTATACATTTTCATCCATTTCAAAGAACTAACCAAACACAACCATACTTGATAAATATAGCTAAAGTCATCGAAAAATGGTCACAAATGTACGTTATAAAATGTGCTTATGTATTTAAAGGGTTATATAATAATCTTAACTAAAAGTAGTTGTAATTAATACGGAGTATGATATTATTGTTTAATTATATATTATATTAATATTGATTAGAATAGTACAAGTTTAAAATTTCTCTAGTAATTGAGTATTAAAAATATTTTTTATTTAGGTAGCAAAGTATAATAATAATAATAATAATAATAATAATAATAATAATAATAATAATAATAATAATAATTTGTCCCCACCAAATATCATTTCAATCTAAATCAAAACAAATTACTCTATAAATATTTAGGTCTACCCAACAAAACATGTGCATTTCCATAAATTTTGTTCTCTCTCCATGCATTTTGTTCCACAAATGTCTTCTTTGTTTCATCAAATTTGCAAATTATGGTCTTATGGTGCTTTTGAACTACAACACACTAGCAAGGGAAGAGTCTCATGCATAAATAATTTGAAATGTACAAAACACTTTATGAACATGATACTTCTTGTAAGGGTCTTTTGTTGCATTCTAGCTTTGTACTACTCCCTCCATCCCACCTTTTTCCTCCCATTTACTTTTTGGAGGTCAAACTTCGCAAAGTTTGACCGTCAATAACTAAAATTATAATATAAACTTTATTATGAAACTAACATATTATAATTTGTCGTTAAAATATTTTTTACAAAATTATACTTTTGCCTGAAAAAGTGGTGTTTTGATACAAATAAACACGGTCAAAGTAGTGTCTAGGAGACCGTGAAAAAGTAAATGGGAGGAAAAGGTGGGATGGAGGGAGTAATTAATTTAAAAATTAATTATTTTCCTAATTTACAATATTTACATTCTACCATATATGAGAATGTTTTGTGAATGACATTGTGTGTAAACAAATTTATATAGAAATACTATACATAAGAAGAAAAAAAAAGCAACAACGCCATTGTTACTCTCTTAGTTGCATAATTAAATACGTATCCATTTAACTTTTACATAAAAATTAAGGAGTAAAGTAAGGTTGACACAAGAAAATAGAAGCGTTTCGTCAATTTACAAGCTTTTTAACATACAAAAAAATATATACCAAATAAAAAAAATAAGTAAATCTTTGTAAATGAACCCAAAAGAAAAACAGGTAAGTCCATATCTGGTTGGGAGATATCGAATACATTGTAATCTAATGCAAACTGAATACAAATAGGTGTACATTTTGCGTTGGCTTTATCATTGTAACTTGTAAGAGTTAGAGTAACCGACTAAGCATCATTGTAAGAGTTAGAGTAACCGTAACATGTTAGATTATTTTTCGATCTCAAACTTAAGAAGTTTAATTATTCAACTTTTTATCAAATGAAAAGCTTTTGATAATCTAAACTATATATGACAACTTTTCCCTATATAAACATCACTCGATATAATTATATCTTTTTTATAGTGTAACGTTACGTTATTTACTATTTACAAAGCAACTAGAGATTTACATTACCATAAGCTACACTCATGACTCAACTACTCAAATTTACACCGATCCATTTAAACAAAATTATATTTAACTTTATTAATTGCCAAATATTTTTTTTCCCCTTGATATTTGAATAAATATTAAATAAATAAAAAATTACACGAATAATCCCAACTATCACCAATCTTTCAATAATAATCCGAACTCAAAATAATCCTAGAGTTTAGGTCAAACCGATTTTAATTTTAGATAGTTTAAGAGTGGGGTAAATTTAAAACTGGTTTAACCTTCTTTTGTACCCGTTTGAGCCGGTTAAAATTGGTTAAAGTATATTATTGGAATGATTTTCAATAGTTAAAATTATTTAGGAATTATTTTGAATTCGGATTATTATTGAAAGATTAGTGATAATTGGGATTATTAATATGATTTTTCAAATAAAAAAAAACCAACAATTAGAGTAAATTGTGTGTAATAATGGTCAATTTGACTAGCTTAGAGATCTAATCCATGAAGAATCTATATATCTAATTAAAAAGCAACTTGAACAACTACATTAAACTATCAAGCAACCACATCTTACCATTTGTTAAAAAATCCCTTTTTATTGAGCCACATGTCACAATAATAAATACTAACTTTAAATAAAAATAAGAATTAAAAATATAATTAAATGTGATTCATAATGACACTTTTTCATACATCTTTTCATTTCATTATAACTTTTGATTTAATAGTTTAATATAATGATTGATGACATTTTATTATGGAGTAACGTTTATCATCAATCCTAAAACTAAATCGCATTTTCATTTTAATAAATTAAACATAGTTTTATACTCAGAAATTACTAAAAACTAATTTTAACTTACGATTTATTTTTGTTTTTAAATATATAATTTATTTAAAGATATATAGCAGAATAAATAATGATATACGGAGTAATAACTTTAACCAGTCAATGTAGTTGCATTCATAAACACATTTTATTATCTATATATATAATTTAAAAGCAACTTGAACAACTACATTAAACTATCAAGCAACCACATCTCACCATTTGCTAAAAAATATATACAACATTAATTTAATATTGGTACTAAAATTATACTCCCTCCGATTCAACAGGTTCTTAACGTTTGACCAAACTCCCCCTCACAAAATTGGTCAAACGTTAAGAATATGTTGAATTGGAGGGAGTATGTTTATCTTGCCGAAAAAATCGTATGTGTTTTGAAATATGAAAACAATCAACAATACCATGTTTTGCCAATATTTTTACTATGAACAAAATTGCCCCATATTTCTCAGTTAGATCATTTTCATATATGTATGACAATAAATCAATGTTATAAACTTATAATCTATACTTCATTTACTAAGACTACTAACATTTAAATTGATATACAAATTAAATATGCAAAATATTATAACGAATCCGTGAATCTCACGGGACACAGAACTAGTTGGGTATTAATAATGACATGATAATGAAATGATTAGAGATCTAATCATATGCAATGATGCCACTTAAATCAAATCTTTGACCATTAGTGGCCAATAGCTAACTAGACATAAAGCATGTTATTCCAACTTTTTTTTTTTCTTCATTTTTGTCCTGTATCTCCACGCCTCATTTTGAAATAATTTCAATTCATTATTAGATTAGACTCAATAAGTAATCATTATCTTATATATATAAATTTTTACAATTTAAATACATATATATTTTTTAAAACAATTACTACTCCGTAACTTTTTTATGAATAATTTCTTTACAATTCGATTCTTGTTTACATCTTCGGCCAAATTAATTGATGCTTTACAGCAAAATTTCACATTTCCATCCAAAATATATCGTTTTATCGTAAAATCTTTCTAAATACCCTTGTAAAATTTATGTATCTCACTTTTTTCGATATTTTCTCTTCCGCTTGCGTCCTCATTTTCACCTTCACCTTCTTATTTTTCATCTACATATTTCTCTATACTTAATGAGTCATGTCTTCTAAAAAAAAAGGTCTCTTAAAAGGTACTCGTATGGAGTAGTTTTTTTTTTTTTTTTAAAAAAAAAGTATAAAAGGTAGTAAAAACCTGTTCTTTCGGACTTTTTAAGTGACCGAATCAATCGAATCGAATCGAAATGAATCGAATCGAATCGAAATGGTGAACTAAATCGAATCGAATCGAATCGAATGAATCGAATCGAACGAATGAAGTTCAATTAAATAACATAGTTGTCTTTGAACTAAGCCAGGCCCAGGCGAAGATTAGGTGAATCGAAATGTATTGAAAATAAGCTGGAAAGAACAGGTCCTATATATATGGTAAAAATAAGTAAGGATGTCAATGGAGAGGGTATAAGTGGGTATCACCCGAACCCGGCCTAGTTGAGGTGGGAATGTGTACAAGTTTGGCGGGTGGTTGGGCGGGTATGGATATTAAAATTGTATGATCATACTTTGATGTAAGCAAAAAAAATTTTCTCAAACGGTCGGGTACTTTGATATCCATACTTTGATGTACTCCATCTTATAGTATATCAAACGGTCGATGCATGAATAATTACGCTAAGATGGAGAATCACATAAACTCCATTGTATGTCTAAAATATACGGAGTACTTTTCATGTCAAATTATTTTTCTAAAAAAAGGTACTCCGTAGTTCATTTTGATTTAATTTCACTTTTGTTTTTAATATCTACCCGTTCTATAACCCACTAAACTATCCCTCATATTCACTCTAACTGAGGCGGATGCGGATCAAGTCCCACATTTACTCGTCCAACTGACGACCCTACAAATAAATCTTTTAGAGAAAAAAAACAATTACAATGATGATGAAATAAAAGCTAAAGATATACTCCCTCTGTTCCAGTAAATTGTTTACTTTTTTGTAAGGAGAATTTGAAAGAAGTGTAACTGAGACAGAGAAAGTACAAAGTAATCATCATTTAAATTTGTAAATCAAAGCAATTATGAAGACAAGCCGGAATTAATTTCATGGGCCTTTGGTGGATGAAAACCAAAGCCCATTATCATTTGAACATCCATTTCCTCCAACGTTTTTTGGCTCGTTCACCCTATTATTCTTACAATGCACTTGTGACCGTTATTCTGACTTTTTAAATTTGAACTAAAGCGAATCGAATCAATGGCTCGAATCGAATCGAAATGAAATGACGAGATGAAATTCAATTAAATAACATCATTGTCTTTGAATCGAAGCCCAGTGGCCCAGATTGAAGTGGTGGCCCAGGCGAAATGTGTTGAAAATAAGCTGGAAAGAACAGGTCCTTACTTCTTTCACGCCACGCCACGCCTTGCTGCGTGAATTACTAGGTTAATCGGCTGAAGGGGTGATGGCAAGGGTGATCAGCGGGATGTGACAGTGCCGGCGAAAACGAGGCAAGTTACAAGGTTGAACGAACATTACGAAACCATGTGCATAACGCACAAACTTTAAAAAAAAAAAAAAAGCAGACTCTGGAAAATTTTCGATATTATGCTTGAAGTATAACAAAGCTTAGCAAAACTTCACACAACTTAAGGAAACTTCATACTGAGTACTTAAATTTCAGACTTCAGAGAAATACGGAGAGGGCATCTCAAGTGATTTTATGGTGTAACGTTTCGAAAACATATCATCGGAACCAAAATGCGGTAAATACAGACCGGCACATCAAATCCTGTTTAAATCATCTCCGAGCACCACGGAAAATCAAGCCGAAGCCCAATAACGCGCTTGATATCATAAACGGAGAACATTTCTCGTCATTAATAAAATTAACCAAGCGTCATGTAGGGCAGTAAAAATAGTAGTTGCTGGTGTAGGTGAAAGCAAACACGAGGCTGTGTCTGAATGTACATTTTCTGGTGCTAAATCGAGATACGTTGTGTTTAATGAGCTTCCATCAATATGTACAACGGTTTTCCCTTCAACCGGTCACGGCCCTGCACCATAATATGCAGTGATAAGACATCACTTGAACGAAAGTTTCATAAAACTGAAAACTATTACGAATTCCAAATATTAAACACCAGTGAACCAAATGATAGATGTAGCGTCTCGAGACTCGAGTCTTGCCTTTAAATCAGGTAGTTCGATGACACATGCACACTCGACTACTTCTGCTCCAGCACGTTCTGCAAAGAGAAACGAGAATATCATTACGAATTTACGAGGCATTCACAACTAAAACATTAAGATCGCTCTCAAGCAGCAACAAATCCTTGAATGAAGTGCAAGAAAAACGGACTGTAATGTCAAAATTTAAGCTACGATGTCAATTTATCATCTGCGCAACTCTTTCATAGCACAGAATGAATCATTTATGTTAAAAACTCAATTCAGACCGAAAAACGACATTTTAGCAAAAAGTACGTTCCAAAATCAACATATACTCTGTAATACGTCGAAATATTAAGCATAAATGAAATTCAGATTACCCATAGACGATATAGCAAGGACAATTCTGCACTTAAGTCACGCAGACAAAACTCTAGAATAAATGAATACTACAGTGACGTTAACGAAACAAAAATCTGTCAGCATAGAGATTAAAAGATGTTCCTGAAAACTCAAATCAAATAACAGAAAAATTTGGAAATTTGAAAGGCGACGCTTGATTTTCCATCATACCTAGCAAATTCATAGCTGCACAAAGAGTGCCACCAGTAGCCACCAAATCATCAACAATCAGTGCACGTTCACCTGGTTCGACTGCTCCAACGTGCATTTCCAGGCAGTCGCTGCCATACTCTAACACATACTCCTCCGAAATCACTTCACCTGTCATGATGCAACATCTCAATTTTAGTGATTCGAGGGTGCCAATCAAAAACCTAGACCGCACGGAAGGTTAGTAGATTAAGAAACAGGCCGTTATTGAGTAGACTAGTAATTCAAAACATGAATCGAAAAATCAATGTCGTTGATAGTGAGGCTCACATATTCAATAAACAGAAAACCTATTTTTGTAAGAGTTTGATTTTACGATAGAGTAACATTAAGCACGAGATTACTGGTGGAAGAAATGAAGGAGAATGTACGAACCAGGCAATTTTCTTGGTTTTCTTAAAGGGACAAACTTAGCTCCAATTGCCAACGCAATAGGAGGACCGAAAATAAAACCTCTAGCCTCGATACCTGAGAGAACAAAGACAGCGCGTTTAGTCAAATTCAAAACTGTTGTCTCTATTCCTCTGTTTGGATTAAAGAAACGTAGAATCAGCAATAAGAAAGTGCCCAGAAGCCATGGTCTAAATTGTATCGAGCCTTAGAGTATAACAAGAAAATCAGGAAAATGTCAGGAATTACGGAAGACATAGAACATTCTGTTCTTCGTTTTGACCTCAATATGAGGTTAAAGTACACAACTCTAACTTCCCTTTTTGTTCGACTCAAGAAGATTGTCCCCTTTCTATGTTTAGTACTCTCTACATTAGAAATCAATTAGTCTGTAACGTACGCTAATTCTATCGACAATCATATTGGGGTAGAATAGAATTTTTACGTCTAATTTGTTGTGACGTCAAAGTCTGATAAAAAAAAAATAATTCACTACCAAATCTTAAATAAGACAATTGTTCGGATAAGGATGATATAAACGGCATGATAGGTACGATAAAGCGACATCTACAGGCAAACTACAAAAAATTCAAGCAACAGGATATGCAGTATTTAAAGGGCCTATGTTGGTTACGGAAGTTCAATAATTAGAAATGAAAGAAGACAAGAAATGGGGCTATGTTTTGCATATATGATTGTGTATCAAAATTTTATTGGCTTACATCGCTTTCAAATCTTATCGAAAAGATTCACAAGCATTGATAGCTATTAGGGTATAACCAGATGTACGAATAAGTCCCACACTGCGGGAAAGGAGCACGAATTGAATTTCGACAATTCATGGACAGTACATGATGGAAAATCTTAGGATCGTCAGTTAAATCGGAATATAAAAGCAATATATCAAACACTAATTATCTTACGGCTTGAAAAAATGTGTAGAGTCAGGTTAAAAAAAACTCAAGACGAATCTTATCGAAAACAGTATACGTCAACGTTTAACCATCACAAAAGAAAAGTAAAGCCACTACAACGAGAACGATTAGAGGGTAGTCAAAGGTAAACATAATGAGAAGGTGAGAATAAAAAGAAGGCAACGGAAAGAGTCCACTTGAATAGTGAAAATGGATTTAGTAAACACACGCGCGTACGCAGGCACACACACACACAACTTTAAGCAAAAGACCAAGCAAATCGAGAACCAAATCAAGAGGGTCCACTGAAAAATATTGGATCCAACGAACGGGGCCATAGGCAAGACAATACAAGCCGCTCATTATATTCACTAATTGTAATCGATAATACGCACCCAAATCAAACAAAACATCACTACACTCCCCCCTTAACAGTCACTTCAATTAAGTGTTTTCTTGCTTTAAATAATCTCGTCTACACCCTTAAAGCATAATCAACCATATCTTTTTAGGGGGTAGATGAAAACGCCCTCAGATATAATGGCCTCATTAGTCTTCGCTAGCCAAAAGATGTCGACTTATAATAGATATTTTCTCACAATATACAACAGCCACAACTTCTTCAAAATCTATGACCAGATGAATGAACCGTCAAAGTTGACATTGTTTCACCACTGAGACGGTAAGTAGTATAACTCTAGCAATGTAACATTGTTGAGTGCTAATAAAAGGTCTCATTTTACATTATTGAAGTGCCATCAATTTCAACCAAGGCAAGGTCCACCATTTCATCAAAGCTACAAAGAATTTAAAGAAGAGTTTTTAAAAAATTCCTAAAAACAACCACCTTTTGAGCACTCAAAGAGTAAACTAGTTTCCAAAGTGCTCTTTTCTAATCTTTTAATAAACAAATAAATGGAGACACAACCTACCATTTTAATCATTTATCCATATCTTATCTATAACACTCATTATGTCTCGGTTTTCTTTACTTTTGAACTCGTACTCAATTGAACTGAACTTATCTGAACTATACGGTTAAAAAAAGTGACTCGACTTCTTGCAGTGTTCTCCTAATCACCCCCTTAACAAAAAAAATAACAACACGTAAAGAAATGGATGAATCAAACGTGCGAATACCTGCAACAACAGAAATGTTCTTGTGTTTGTAGCGTTCAACAAACAAATCAACAGTGTTTTTGAAGGCCTTAGGATCAAGCAACAAAGTTGTAATGTCTTGGAACATTATACCTACATTTTATATAATTACATTGTATATTAAATTATATTACACTACAAAATAAAATATATACATAAATTAACCCAAAAATACCCAACAAAGTTATATACACAAATTTGATCAAAATACACTATTTTAACGGAAAAAAGATACAAACTTTAATCAAAATACTCACATTTTATATATTACACCCAAAAAAAAAAAAAAAAAAAAAAAAAAAAAAAAAAATTACATAAATTAACCCTAAAAATACCAAAGGACACAAACATTTAACTTATTATATCATTTTACATTACACCCACAAAAAATTTACATAAATTAACCCCAAATATACCAAAAAGACACAAACTTAAATCAAAATACACCTCAAAAACCCTAAAAATATATCAAAATTAAGGAAAAAAAATACTAAATAACAAAAAAAAAAAAAATAAGGAAAAATAAAATGGTTTAAAAAAAATACGGAGTATAAGCTTTTGAAATACTTTTCTACATTACATTTTGAAAGGGTACGTATAATATAATACAAGAATTAAAAAATAAATAAAATTAAAAAAATTAAAAATTAAAAATTAAAAAAAAAAAAAAAAAGGGTACCTGGTTTAGGAAAATCAGGAATAACTCGGATTTTATTTTTGATGTGAGTGAAGCGAGGATCATCGCCATTACAAGCTGACATTGTTGAAGTTTTTAATTAAAATTTTTATTGAAATTTTATTCAATTAATTTATTTGCTTGTGTTGCTGTGTATAGTGAAGGAGTTTGGTGAAGGTGAGTGTTATTTATAGATGAACTAATGGAGGCGGTTTTTCAAGAGGGGGTTTGTTTTTGAATTGGGGTTTTGGAATTATTGCTCGATAAATTTTCATATAAAACGGTCTCATAAATGTGAGACGGTAGTTATTGAATTTATTGTGAGATGGTAGTTATTGAAATTATTTGATTGATTTGAGACGGTGTCATATGAGAATAACTGTTTCTTTTTATTTACTATGTATTGGCCCTTCATTCAATTTAATGGGGTAAATATAATTACTTTCATGCATGATCTTGTTTTATTTTGTATTCCTGTTTAAATTTTTCTAAAGTGTTTTTTTTTAACATTTAGAAATTAGAACTATCTATCTATCTATACTAATTATATAAAGCAAAAACCAACCACACAAATTTTTCCCGTCAAACTAATTAACAGTAGTTCTTGTGTAAGACCATACTTCCGTTAATATAATGTTGACTCCACGATTAGTTTTGATATTGTCAAGTTATTTATTTCTATCGTATGCTACTCGTTTGTGTGTTTGAGTTTATGATGCGTAGGTATCTAAGCTCGAAAAGAAGTGAAAAGAAGAAGAGGATATGAACGAAAGCCGTGTCAGTCGAGATCGTCAAGCACTATAGAAGCTAAACACGAAAGTGACTTAACTTGACTACAAATCTCAGTGATAATGTTACCCTAACATAATTTAGGTATTACAAGAATATTAGTCTTTATGTGATTTCATAAAAACGTTTTATAAATATTTTCTGAAATATTTTCTAAAGAATTATCTTTTTATTAAAAGTCTTCTATATTTTTATTATGATATATGAGAATATATTTACTCATCTTTAAATTAGATTTGAGTATATTTTACTTGATAAAATATATGATAATCCAATTATAAAAGATGTGGAAAGTATTTTAAATATATTATGATTCTACAAAATATCTTTTATGATAATTCTCCTCTTCTAAACTGATTTTATAAGATAATATAATTTGGAAAAATCACATCTACTATATTTATATATTGGCCGAAATTATTATTAAGTATATGACCATATTTTTGGTTATGTACAATATATTTCCAAAAGATAGATTTCCAAATATTATCTTCTAATATCTTATATCTCCTAGTTGAACTAGCTTGTCTAGATTCGTTCTTGGAGAGCAAGTAATATCAACATCTTCCTAAATATATTTTGACAACTAGCTAAATATTTTTATAAGGAAGTTTTATCAAACAACAATACTATCTTAATATAATATTATCTTCTTGTTTGATAAGTAAAATAAAATAATATCTTTTTATATGTGATAGTATATCACACGAGTACTATAAGTACTCTTCCATCTTTTGATTAAAAATCATCCAACACAATACAATTGAGTTTAATACTTCCAATATATTTTTAATCAATCTAAGTCTTTCAAATACGATCTTAATTTTACTTTTGCAAAACGTTTTGTTCATCACTTGAACCGTGTTCTTTAACTTACATTTGCAAAATATTTACTTTGATTTTGAAAGCTTTTTAAACTTTGTACTTTTGTTCTTAAATCTTATTTTCTAAAAGTGCATAGTTACGATAAGACTCTCTGCATAATCAATTGTATTTTCATTTTGTTTGAGAGACTTGTAACAAGAGAAAACTCAACTTGTTAGAGATTAATTTCTCGAGTTTGAAAAGAAAGGCTTCACACTAGGATTAGGGTTAGTCTCTAGTGTTTGTTAATTATTTGTTGTAAGCTAGGCCGGAGTAGGTGCTCTTGATAAATAATTAATAAGAAGAAGGGGTGGATGTAGGCTTTTCAATTGGGCCGAACCACGTTAAATCCTTGTGTTATTTACTTTCCGCAATTTACATTTCCGCACTTATTATTTCATTGCAAAATTTTTAAGAGGTACAATCCTCTATTCACCCCCCCTCTAGAGTATTGTTGGGTGTGGACTCTGATTGGCATCAGAGCCTCGTGCTCTTGATAGCTTTACCGCTAAAGAGGTGATCCAATACTCTAAGTTTTGATATTTTCTTTTTATTTCTTTTTAAATCTCGGCCTAGTCTTTTATTTTTTTTAAAAAAATGGATTCTAGTGACTCAATAAAGTATCCTATCTTTAATGGTACCGATTATAGTCATTGGAAAAATCAAATGAGAAATCACATAAAAGGAGTTGATTTTGAATGTTGGAGAATCATAGTCAAAGGACCCGTTGCTATACTTTCTACTGATTTGAAAAGTGAAAAGCAAGAAGATGACTATGATGAGAAAGATTTTAAAGTTGCTCAAAAGAATTTCAAAGCTTTAACCATGTTACAAAAAGGTTTAACCAAAGAAATCTCTAATCGTTTTTCATCATCTGCTAGTGCTAAAGAAATTTGGGATGGTCTTGAGGCTACCTATGAAGGAACATCCCAAGTTAAAAAATGTCGGCAAAATTTATTAACTCATCAGTACGAGATGTTTCATATGGAGAAAAATGAAAACATCAGTGACATGTCTGATCGATTTACTAGTATAATCAATGAGTTAAAAAATTTAGGCAAAGTGTATTCAACCGAGGACATTGTCAATAAGGTCCTTCGGAGCCTAACCGATAAATGGCAACCCAAAATCACTGCGATAGAGGAAGCTAAAGATCTATCCACTCTTTCCTATGATAACTTGATTGGATCTTTGATGGCCCATGAGTTAACACTCAACAAAGGGCACATAGAACCAATCAAAAACAAGGGGATAGCTCTTCAAGCCGAGTCGAGTGATGAGGAGACAGAAGATGAAATAGGATTGTTTGTTAAACGTTATAATAAAAGGTTTGCTTCTAATTCTTCTAAAAATGTGAGCAATAATTCCAAACCTCTCAAAACAAGAAACACAAATAAAGGTTGTTACAAGTGTGGAGAGACAACTCACATTATCAAAGATTGTCCTACTTGGGCAAAGATCAAAAACAAAACCAAACGTGAGAAGGCTAAGAACATGTACAAGATCGCTATGCTTGCTTCGGATGGTTGGGGAGACATTGAATGTGGCACGGATGAGGAGGCCGAGGAAGAAGAAGAAGAAGCTAATGTATGTCTTAGTACGCATGGAAAGGAGACGTCAAAAGGAAGGTCATATAAAGACCTATGCTTAGTAGGAACATCTACTTCGGATTCGGATAATGAGGTATGTTTTTCACAAATTAAACATAAGCTTAAAAAGTTGTCTAAGGATAAGATTTTGTCGATTGTTGAGAATATTTGTGAGGATCAAAGGGCTTACATACGAGATCTTGAAATTGAAGTTAGTAAAAATGAACAAAAGAATCTTTCACTAACTAAAATGGTCAAAAAGCTTCGCTCCAAGAAGAACGTGAGTTCACCAAATGGTTCAAAGCAAAGTTTTGACACATATGTTGAACCCACGCCTAACTTGGATCGCCGCAAGTATGACCTTGACTCTAATTACGCTTCCGAAGACGATAATTCGTCCATAAACTCTGAAAATTCTGAAAGTTCGTTCGGTGATGTTAGTCTAACACGGGATGATGTTACCATACCATCACCAGAAGTTGGTATACCTCCAGTCAGTGTTACTCCAACATCTGACCAGATAAAGGAAACCCTAGATGAGGTTAACCTAACATCTGAAGAGGATATGCCAGCTTTGGAGGATGTTACAGTACCATCATCACGTGTTGAACGAAATCATGAACTTGAAGAAAAGGTTAAGTTGTTAGATAACCAAGTAAACAACCTCACTAATGAACTTATTCAACAACAATCAACTTTTAAAGTTATGAAGTCATCTTTTATAAAGAAAATTGTTGAGCTTCAATCCGAATTGAGTAAAAAGGAATCCACCATAAGTGTAGAGGTCGAGTCTTGTAATAATTGTGAAAAGTTGAGTAAAGAAAAGGAAGAACTTAATGAGAAATTAAAAGAAGCTTTCAATGTTAGTAAGAAATGGGAAGCTAGTCAAGAAGTCCTTAACTTTTTAACTCAACAATCTAATCGACACCATAAGGAAGGTTTAGGTTATCAAACTAGATGTCGCGTAGAACACGTTAAGAAAATGAATGAACCCACTAACCGTGATTTTCGCAAAAGAAAATACGTTGGTCTTCCCGAATATAAAATTTGTAATTTTTGTGGAAAAACGGGTCATTACATTAATTCTTGTAAAAAACGTGAAATGCATTATAAAAGGAACAAAGATTATGTCGAGTCTAGTTATAATAACAAACCTAAACCTAAAACTCAATATAATCATGAACCCACTAAAAAGAAGTATGAATCTTTTGATCCTAACTTGTACTATAATTGTAAACATAAGTATGTGGTCAAACGTGTTTGGATTCGTAAAGATTTACTTCCCGAAGTAACTAATAGAAGAGGACCCAACTTTGTGTGGGTACCTAAATCACGAAAGTAATCTTTTGTAGGAAGAAGTGAGAGGAAGCAACCAATGGTACTTGGATAGTGGTTGCTCGAGGCACATGACGGGAGACAAAAGCAAGTTCCTCTCACTTGAAACTTATGAAGGTGGAAGTGTAACGTTTGGAGACAACGGTAAAGGGAAAACAATCGGAATTGGTCGTGTCGGAATCTCCAAAACACACTCCATTGACAATGTACAACTTGTTCAAGGACTTAAGCATAACCTCCTCAGTATCTCACAATTGTGTGATCGTGGGAACAAAGTTGTGTTTCACTCAAGTGTGTGTCGTATCTTTCGTGAAGGATCTAGTCACATTATACTTGAAGGAAGAAGAAAGAATAATGTCTATGTCGTTGACATAGAAAGTATTCCTTCTATATCCTTCACGTGTATGAAGTCTTGGTCCACAAACGAACACTCGATATGGCATAAGAGGTTCGGCCATATCAACACACATTGTTTGAAAAGGTTGAAGAGGTTGGAACTTGTTGAAGGACTTCCCTCCGTAAAGTTTGACACCAATAAATTGTGTGGCACGTGTGTACGGTGTAAACACGTGAGATCATCGTTTAAGTCTAAAAACGTGGTAAGCACTTCCAAGCCACTTGAATTAGTTCACATGGATTTATGTGGACCAATGAGAGTTAGTAGTAGAGCCGGTGCTAGATACGTCTTTGTATTAGTAGACGATTATTCGAGATTTGTTTGGCCAATTCTCTTAAGCTCCAAAGATCATACCTTTAATGAATTTGTGTGCTTGATAAAATTAGCTCAAAACAAGTATTCGCATAATCTCATATCTATTAGGACGGATCATGGTACCGAGTTCGATAATCAAGCCTTCATTGAATATTGTCGAGAGCATGGTATCGATCACAACTTTTCGGCCCCTAGAACTCCTCAACAAAATGGAGTAGTCGAAAGGATGAATCGAACCATAGAAGACATGTCACGCACTATGCTACTTTGTAGCGGCTTGCCTAGAAACTTTTGGGCAGAAGCCGTGAATACCGCATGCTATATACACAACCGAGCTATGATTAGACCAATCTTAAAGAAAACCCCTTACGAACTACTAAGAGGAAGAAAACCAAACATATCCCATCTAAGATGTTTTGGAAGTAAATGTTTTATACATAATAATGGTAAAAATAGATTGGGAAAGTTTGATCCTCGTAGTGACGAAGGTGTTCTCTTAGGTTATTCTAATCATAGCAAGGCTTATCGTGTGTACAACAAGCGAACTATGTGCGTGGAAGAAAGTATACATATCGTTTTTGATGAAAACGACACTCTCGAACAATATGAAGGAGATGACTTGGAAGAAGAGGAAGATCCAGATTTCTGGCTTGCTCGTAAAGACTTACCCGAATTAGAAGACGAAAACGATGAAACACAAGTTATTGGAACCGACGCTGAAAAGTCTCAAAAGTCAAATTTGGACGACATTCAAAGCAAGGATGTTGTTAATGTCACTTCATCGTCTAACTTCAAAGACTCCACGAAAGACTCTTTGGAAGCAGATGTTAAGGTACCATCAACAGTAACATCCAGCTTGAATTCAGGGGGAACATCTGACGTTACGGATGACGTTAGGGTAACATCAGATGAAAATCCTAAAAACGTTCCAACAACGACCAAGAAATGGAAACACCAAAGTTCTCATCCCACAGACGCGATACTTAGTGACTACAACAAAGGTATACAAACGCGTAAGTCCATCATGAACAATTATTGTGTGCTAAATTCGTTTCTCTCTACAATTGAACCTAACAACATCAAAGTTGCACTAACCGATTCCGATTGGATAGTTGCAATGCAAGATGAGTTACGACAATTTGAGAAAAACAAAGTTTGGCACTTGGTTCCTAGGCCTCCGAATCGTAAAGTTATCGGTACTCGTTGGGTTTTTAGAAACAAACTTGACGATTCGGGAGCTATTGTGAGGAATAAGGCAAGGCTAGTGGTGCAAGGCTATAACCAACAAGAAGGCATTGATTTCGATTTAAACCTTCGCACCAGAGTCTGCTTAGAAGCGATTAGATTACTAATTGCCTTTGCCGCTCACAAAGGATTTAAACTCTATCAAATGGATGTTAAGACCGCCTTTCTTAATGGCTATTTGAAAGAGGAAGTATATGTTGAGCAACCCCCCGGTTTTCAAAATAATGAATTTCCAAACCATGTTTATTTTCTCGACAAAGCTCTTTATGGTTTAAAACAAGCCCCTAGGGCATGGTATGATCGTTTATCTCAATTTTTACTTAAAAATGATTTCAAACGTGGCTCTGTCGATAAAACCTTATTTTTGAAAACCAAGGGGACAGATATTTTAATTGTTCAAGTTTATGTTGATGATATTATTTTCTTTACTAATGAAAGTTTGTGTAGTGATTTTTCAGACCTAATGCAATCCGAATTTGAAATGAGTATGATGGGAGAATTAAGTTTCTTCCTAGGTCTACAAATCAAGCAAACTAAGGAAGGTATAATGGTACATCAACAAAAATACATTAAGGAGTTGCTCAAAAAGTTTGGTATGGAGAATGGTAAGGTTATCTCCACACCAATGGCCACAACTACAAAATTGGACAAGGATGAAGATGGAAAGGCCGTAGATGAGACCGTATACCGAGGCATGATAGGGTCTCTTTTATATCTCACGGCTAGTCGAATTCGATATTATGCAAAGTGTTTGTGTGTGTGCTAGGTTTCAAGCAAACCCTAAGGAATCCCATCTTGTTGCAGTCAAGCGTATTTTAAGATACTTAATTGGTACAATGAATTTATATTTGTTTTATCCTATGTATGACAATTTTGATCTTAAAGGTTATTCAGATGCGGATTATGGAGGGTGTTCTATTGATCGAAAAAGCACTTCGGGTACGGCTACTTTTCTCGGATCGGGCATAGTATCATGGGGTTCAAAGAAACAAGCTACGGTTGCATTATCTACAACGGAAAGTGAGTACATTGCAGCATCTTTGGTATGTTCTCAACTACTTTGGCTTAAGCAACAATTATATGATTATGGGGTAGTTTTTGAAAGCGTACCTATTTATTACGATAATATTAGTACCATAGCTATATCTAAGAACCCGGCCATGCATTCTCGGACCAAACACATCGATATTCGTCATCACTTTTTGAGAGATCATGTAGAAAAAGGTAATATTGAACTAATCTTTTGTCCAACCGAAGATCAAAAAGCTGATATTTTTACAAAACCCTTAGCTAGGAACGCTTTGAGAAATTACGTCTTGAAATTGGCTTGGTTAATGACAATTGATTGTTTGGCCGTGTATGTTCTCCGTATGATTGACTAGATTTGGCTTTGAGACTGTGTCCGTATTATGATGTGAAATTCTATATGTCTCATGTTTTGATTTTGTGTGTGATTTAAAGACAAGTGTTTATCTATTAAAGCTTAGAGATTGTTCTTTTGATTATTCTTATATCATATGACATTTTATTTCACTATATTTTATATTTAGAAACAGTTTTCTAAATATTCCTAGCATGCTTGGAAACAACCATGTTCTCTGTAGTGAAATTTTCTTTCATAAAAATATGGTATAATCTTCACAATAAATAGCTTGCCTTTTGTGTCTTTGAGTCTCTCACGAAAACTTTCTTACCAAAATTTTCCTACTCATATGTTAAAGATTTGACAAATAGAATCTTTTTCGTAAAAGCTCAAATTATATCCACAAATACTTTCCTCCAAAGAAAATAACCACGGTACAAAATTCTTCCATGATTAATGTAACCTCATTCGAGTTGAGTTCACTTCCTTCTCATGTTAACATAACCTTGTCCAATGTTAGGTTAACATCAGTTATGTCATTCTCTTTTACCTCATGTCTCTTTACACTCATAATTATATCGTTACCTAAATGTCTTCTTATCCATACAAATACCTCTCTCACATAAATTTTATTTTTCTTCCCTCAAAATTGGGTTGAGTTGTGCAAACAAAAAAAAAAAAAAAAAATGAGTGGTGCGTGCGAAAAAAAAAAAAAATAAAAAAAAAATAAAAAAAAAAAAAAAAAAAAGGCGCACCAAGTGAGGGGGAATGTTAAAGAAGAAGGTGTATTGGGTTGAAGTAATTCATGTATCCAAATTTGAGATACTTGCAAATTAGGTGCATAAATCAAAATAAATATTGGTACTTTGAAGAGTGTTCCGAGTTGGAGACAATGAAAAATATGGATGTGCTCTTATACGGTTTGAGGACGTGTTTTTAGGTCGTGTTTGTGAGCTATATTTGCGCTCTATGAAAATTCTTTATAATGATTGGTTGGTGACTCTCTTACAAAAGTCTTAGCTTGCTTTAGGGTCTATTTTTTAATATATACTCTATCTCTTCTTTTGTGTCGTTTTGGAACAATCTTTGATGCTAGCCTTTATGATGACACATGTTTTGATCTATCACGCATATATCTTACTTGTTTCATATGTGTGCTTGCATTCATAATATTATTCTAGTCCTTTTCCTTTTCGATGAAGTCAAGAGGGGGAAAAACCGTCTAAGATTTGATTGCTTTATCCTCGCTTAATTTCACTATCTTGGTTTCTTATCGTTAATCTCTCTCGAGTGTTTTGTTTTATATATCACTAACGATTTTGGTTGGCTTAAGATAGGTGAAATATACCTTCTTTTCGTGGACTCTCATCTTTTCGAGACAATGTTCGATTGAGGGGGAACGACCTTAGAAATAAATCTTAGGAAGGTCCTAATAGACCTTGGGGGCTTGACATCATCAAAAAGGGGGAATTTGTTGACTCCACGATTAGTTTTGATATTGTCAAGTTATTTATTTCTATCGTATGCTACTCGTTTGTGTGTTTGAGTTTATGATGCGTAGGTATCTAAGCTCGAAAAGAAGTGAAAAGAAGAAGAGGATATGAAACGTCAAAGGCAAGCTTCGTATCAAGTCAAGACTATAGGAACGAAACATGTAAAGTGACTTAACGGTTTATGACTACAAATCTCAGTGATAATGTTACCCTAACATAATTTAGGTATTCTGAGAACATTAGTGCTGTAGCAGTTTTCATAAAAACGTTTTATAAATATTTTCTGAAATATTTTCTAAAGAATTATCTTTTTATTAAAAGTCTTCTATATTTTTATTATGATATATGAGAATATATTTACTCATCTTTAAATTAGATTTGAGTATATTTTACTTGATAAAATATATGATAATCCAATTATAAAAGATGTGGAAAGTATTTTAAATATATTATGATTCTACAAAATATCTTTTATGATAATTCTCCTTCTAAATCGATTTTATAAGATAATATAATCTGGAAAAATCACATCTACTATATTTATATATTGGCCGAAATTATTATTAAGTATATGACCATATTTTTGGTTATGTACAATATATTTCCAAAAGATAGATTTCCAAATATTATCTTCTAATATCTTATATCTCCTAGTTGAACTAGCTTGTCTAGATTCGTTCTTGGAGAGCAAGTAATATCAACATCTTCCTAAATATATTTTGACAACTAGCTAAATATTTTTATAAGGAAGTTTTATCAAACAACAATACTATCTTAATATAATATTATCTTCTTGTTTGATAAGTAAAATAAAATAATATCTTTTTATATGTGATAGTATATCACACGAGTACTATAAGTACTCTTCCATCTTTTGATTAAAAATCATCCAACACAATACAATTGAGTTTAATACTTCCAATATATTTTTAATCAATCTAAGTCTTTCAAATACGATCTTAATTTTACTTTTGCAAAACGTTTTGTTCATCACTTGAACCGTGTTCTTTAACTTACATTTGCAAAATATTTACTTTGATTTTGAAAGCTTTTTAAACTTTGTACTTTTGTTCTTAAATCTTATTTTCTAAAAGTGCATAGTTACGATAAGACTCTCTAGACAATTGAATTGTATTTTCATTTTGTTTGAGAGACTTGTAACAAGAGAAAACTCAACTTGTTAGAGATTAATTTCTCGAGTTTGAAAAGAAAGGCTTCACACTAGGATTAGGGTTAGTCTCTAGTGTTTGTTAATTATTTGTTGTAAAATGAAGTAGAGTAGGTGCTCTTGATAAATAATTAATAAGAAGAAGGGGTGGATGTAGGCTTTTCAATTGGGCCGAACCACGTTAAATCCTTGTGTTATTTACTTTCCGCAATTTACATTTCCGCACTTATTATTTCATTGCAAAATTTTTAAGAGGTACAATCCTCTATTCACCCCCCCTCTAGAGTATTGTTGGGCCCTTGGACTCTACATATAACGTAAGACAACACACAAAAGTTATTAAAAAAATGTAAAATAAAATAAAAAAATAACCACCCTTGTGTGAGAGGTCTCACAATAAACTTATTGTGAGACTTGTCTCACACAAGTATTTGCCACTAATTAATGCCTAACTAGTTTAGATCCTGTGCATCAATGCACGGTAACTATAAATATTATTGTTTTTAACTAATAAAATTATACTAAGTAATAAATCAACTGAAATATAAGAAAATTGTTAATTTGTATGATATTCAAGTGTAAATTTAGTAGCGAACAAACATAAATTCTAAATACAAACATATATGAAATGCATATATTATAATAGAATGAAAAAAAATAGAATGAAAAGTAAAAAATATTAAATTAGCAAATATTTAGTTTAGGATAAATATTTTTTTGAAAAATATAAAATAAATATTAAAGATACATAATAGAAATTAAAAGTGAAAAATCGTGTGAACATGATTATTGAGTAATGATAATTATAGATAATGAATATAGACTTAATAATACTCATATAATAGGGTGGATGATGTAAGCATGAGGTTTTGGCGGGAAAAAAACGCATAGAATCGCGACATGTGGCATTGATGATGTCAGCGATAACTGTGGTTTAGTATAATAAAGATTTAACATTTGTTAAGTTTTTTAAATTGATCCAAATTATTTTTTTTTACATAATATTTTGCAGTTGCTTAGTTTATAATTTTATAACTTATTTGTTACTTAAAATAAGAATATGAACTGTTATTTTGATTGAAATATTTAATTTAGGAAAATAATTTTTATTATCTAGCTTATTTGTTACTTAAAATAAGAATATGAGCTGTTGTTTTAATTGAAAACCAACCACACAAATTTTTCCCGCCAAACTAATTAATGTCTAATTTAACATTTGTTAAGTTTCCTAAATTGATCCATATTATTTTATTTTACATAATATTTTGCATTTACTTGGTCTCTAATTTTATAACTTATTTGTTACTTAAAATAAGAATATAAACTGTTGTTTTAATTGAAATATTTAATTTAGGAAAATAATTTCTGTTATTTAGCTTATTTGTTACTTAAAATAAGAATATGAACTGTTATTTCAATTGAAATATTTAATTTAGGAAGATGATTTTTATTATTTAGCTTATTTGTTACTTAAAATAAGAATATGAACTGTTGTTTTAATTGAAATATTGAATTTAGGAAGATAATTTTTATTATTTAGCTTATTTGTTACTTAAAATAAGAATATGAACTGTTGTTTTAATTGAAATATTGATATTGATGAATTTAGGAAGATAATTTTTGATATTTAGCTTATTCGTTACTTAAAATAAGAATATGAATTGTAGTTTAATTTTAAATATTTAATTTTGGAAGATAATTTTTACTCCCCCTTTTCTAAAATACAAATCGTTCTCACTTTTCGAGGCGACAACTTCTCTCTTCGATATCTCCCAAAATATAAAAGATAACATAATGAAAATGGTACTCATATGAAAGCATTTTTCGTGATGAATTTAATGGTATAATTTTTATAATTTTTCAACAAGTAACTTTTTGTAAAAACAAAAAACAAAGGCTTACATTGAAAAACAAAAACGACTTATATTTTTAAACAGAGGGAGTATTATTTAGCATTTACTTGATATATAGTTTTATAACTTTAATAATTTGTTACATAAAAAAAGAATATGAACTATTATTTTATATTTATTTTCCTTTTAAAAATTACAGAGTCAAGTAAATTTTAGTTTTAAAATATATTGCTATTTATTCAGGTTGAGTCTATATGGTCTTAGGGCAATCGGGGTAGGATCAAACAGAGGTTAATTGAATTTGAAATTAAAAACTCATACATAATTATATAAATATGTTCTACGACTAATGTCTACATTAAACTTAACGCATGAAATTTGTTTGTTCGCAAATTGGCCGATCCTAATTCATTTACTTCAACATTTATGACATTTATACAATATAATTCAAATTCGTACTAAAATGATGTTGCCCAATAATACTATTTATAATAAAATTATTATAGCTCTATAAAAACATTTGACTAGTCTATATTTTGATACAAATTTCTAATCCTAAGACGGATTCTGACAGTTGATCCATAAAAAAAATATATGGCTTGAACGAGTTAAATATAATAATTTTATTATGATAATTATATTATCATTATCCTTATTTTTATTTAGAAAATTTCATTAAATCACTAATTTATTTCATTTAACTACTCCATCTGTTTCAGTCATTTGTTTACACTTCTCTCAAATTCCGCTCACAAAAAAAATCGAACTGTAAACAATTCACTGGAACGGAGGGAGTATTAAATATGTCTATACATGCACGTGCATTTATGCACAGGTATTGACCTAATAGATATTGTCATTGCAATGTGACAGGTGTGAAAAAAACAAACAATTCAATTGGATTTGAATGATGAAACCCTATATTACAATATTACAAATCTTTTAACAATTTCACGAATACAACAAAATTAATTGAAAACAAAAATACACAACTCAAAATGATTTTCTTATCTTTCAAACAAAGAACTCTAGTAAAATATAATATGTCGCTTCTGCACAAAGTTTACAATTATTTTAGTTAGTGAGAACGAAACTCTCTTTATGAATAAACCAACTTATTTTAATTATACTAATAATATTGATAATATTGTAGAAGATTTTACGAATTTTTTGAGTTGCAACTTGCAAGATAACATTAAATGGGAAGATAGAGGTGATATAGTGTGATGGTAACAAAAATGTCTTAAGAATTTAAGATCCACAAAAATGTGAATAGCTAGCCTCCTACGATAGTGACCTAACGATTCTTCTTTTAAATTTCATCTCACGTTTTGGCAATTTAAATTAAAGGCTATATATTATTCATTAAAGTTTTTCTTAAATCACATATTTCCTATATTCTTCTTGATAATAATCGAAAATGTTATGTTCTAATGGTCATGATAAAAATACAGTAAATAATAGGTCTTAAGTTTGAGTCTCCTCTCTACGGTTATAATGACCTCGTGTCTCCTTTCATTATGCGTATTAAAGAGTCAACCATTTTAATCAGGTTCATAAAATTTCAAAAAATAAATAAAAAATAGCTAATTATTTTTCATATTTTAACCACTAAATTTAACTTTTGAATAAAATTATTTGAAGCAAATTTCGTTCCGTGTTGTATATCCTATAAATCATATGATTATCCAACTTAAGTATGAGATAGCTGCGGAACTGAAGTCTTTTATAGTTTTATATGGTGTTATAAATTATGAAGTTAAATTTTTATAAATTTCTTATATTTTAAAACTTTATTAATGTCAATTTATAAAAAAAAATTCCGAGTTATTATTTAGGGAGTATTTTTAATGCAAGCGACATTTACGGGTGCATATCTTTTATCACATCGGTGTATAGTAGCATACTCCTAATCATCAATGTTTATTTTTGGGACCAATCTATACAATAAATCAAATCAATAATAATAGTGTTATTTTTCTTGTTTTATATGGAACATATAATGCCGTTCATTAACTGATTGATTAACACGACATAAATCAGGCATTATGATGCTTATGGAATATTTTTTAAATAGAATGTAATTATTTAATGATTATTGTAAGGATTTTTACTAATGAATAAGACAATATATGGAGTAATACATTGTATGGTATAACGGTCAAATTAATCATAATAAATACTTTGAATTACATTAAAAAAAAAAAAAATACTAATACATTGAAACATTCACAAATTTTACGAGCACATGTTCCATGATTGGTGCATAAAAAAATCACAAAAAGTCGCATATAGACGTAATAAAATGTAGTTGAAATAGTGAAAATCACAAAAGAAAAGTACATGAACATTATAAAACGAAATGGACATAAATTATGATAAAACCGTATTATTCAACAATTTGCGAATAATATCGAAATACCAAATTATACCAAACCTTTTTCAAAACAATGATGGGCCAAAATTGGTGCATAAGAGAGTTTAAACTAACTGGGCCTTGTCATGGTCCATGATTTTCTTGGTCCATCATGGGTGACAAATGTACAAGTTTATTTCTACAAAAGGTATGATCACAGGTGGCAAACAGGTCATTTCGATCGGTTTTAGATCAGTTTATTTAGGACCGATTTCATTTAATTTATATGTGTTTTTGATTTCAGTAATTTCAGGCGGTTCATCGAGTTCGGTTGTCAAAATAGTTTTCGTTAGTGGGTGCATGATAATTGTGCAACACAAATTTTATTTTGACAACCAAATATTATAATGGAATAACAATTATTCCGTACTCCATAGCTAGTGAGTTTCATGTGAGTCAACTCAAGTACAAATTGCAGTTAAAAGAGTACAAAAATATGAAGCAAATCTAATAAAGTCACTTATAAGGGTACTAAAAAATTTAGTGACAATTATACATAATTATCACTAAAAATGGTTCAAAAACTATATAATCGAGTGCAAATGAGTCGGCTTTACGATAATTTATTGTAAGGTCTGACTCACACAAGAATTTGTGTTAGCTAATTTTGGCCACATGATTTCAATTTATATACGGAGTATATATCCATAATCATAAGAAAGTAACAAATGGTAAAATAAAACGGTTAGCCTATGATATAAATATATCCACAATCGACTAATATAGGTAATTTTTTAGACTTATATCCCACTATATCCATCTTATATTATTGAACGATTTTATATTTACATTCATTCAAGAGTATATCTCATATGGAACCATATACGTGCAAAAGTAGTTTTTGATACGTAAAATATGACCACATTTAGACTGAACTATTATGAACTAATACATGACCGTTTTTATATCCCATGATGATGGTCTTTGGTCCCATCATACTCAACAATAATCACGATTAACTTCAGTGTAGTCACATTTTATTTATCAGTAAAACTCGTTACACAAGAGTATTACTCCGTGCAATAAAGAGTATTACTCCGTGCAATAAATTTGTTACAAGACAGTTTGGTAAAAGAAATTGTGCTTTGTTCAAAGGGTGGGCCCGACGATTATTAAGAGTACAAAAAAAATGCAGTTTTGTGGGCTCACTATAATTGCAAGTACGTACTCTGTACGGAGTACAACATAATACGACAATGAATCAATGATGCATGCATGTGACACTCACACAGTCTCACACTCTCACTACACATCATATAGTACGAGAATCTCCAAAGGTCAAACATACTTGTATCATGCAAGTCAACCATTATTTCAATGAAATCTGAGCATATTATATATCATGGCATATTACTCTAAATAAAAATACTGAAATTTATATAAAGTTCAACTTTATAAAGTCTATAGTATGTGAGTTTATCATTCATAAAAATTAAAAATAGTTTTTCAAATTTATAGCTAAACATAAAAGCTCCCCATCTGAACACGGTTTTACTGGAAACCTACTTACCGTTCTTTGCAGACATCAGTTAACCTCTACTTTCGACTAGTTCTGGACCGCTTGCTCCTCGTTGGCTGCTTAATACACCAGTCTTCGTCATCAGCATACTTACCTCGATTTTTCTTGTACTCCCGCGACTTTATAACGCCCTCGAAAGTGTTCACGTCTTCTCGAATCTCCTGCCTAGACAAAGTCGACAAACTCGACAGTATGTCCTTTTGGAAGTTTTTCAGCCTCGTTCCTCGTTTCAGCTTGTAATTGCACTCCGTTTCTTTTGGCACTTCCACAGCAAATGCATTTGAGGATACACAGTACTCGTCGGGCCCACACTCTTTCGCGTTCAACACCAGCTCCTCGTACGAGTCAATAGAAGACTGACGCCTGTCGCGTACTTTTCTGCGACAAACCTCTGAGTTTAGGTTTTGATGAGATAATTCCGCGGATGGTTCACCAGCAGCTATCTGAACTGTTTCAACGACTTGTTTCCCTTTATTCTTAATGCTAAGGCCCGCATCTATCCTCTGGGTCTCGTCTTCTGTCGAAGGCATGTTGGAATTTCCACTGTTCACACGAGATACTTTCGCCACTAGTTCACCTGCAGCATTCTGAGCCGTTTCAACGACTGCTTTCCCTTTATTCTTAGCGCCAACGCCCACATCAATCCTCTGGCACTCGTCTTCTTCTGACGTAGGCAGGTTAGAATTTCCACCTTTAACAGGAGATGGCAAAGTCTGGACATTAGTCACGCTTTCAGGAAGAGAAATTTTAGGTAATTTCTGCTCGATTGGTTGTTCAGCGACTGACAAATTTTGACAGAATGGTTCTCGATCCTTCTCCTTGACTGCTTCTCCTTTACCTATCTCAGTACTCTCACCGGGAAAACCATCCAACTTTGACGATGATCCCACACTCTCAACTTGAGGGTCGGATTTTGTACTGCCAAACTCCTTGTGAGAATCAGAATCAGAATCAGAATCGGAAACGAGATCTATGAAGACGACTTTGCCTTTATTATTATGGTCGTCTGCTACGGCCCTAGAAGTCGGGCTGACAGAAGGGATAACAGTAGGTGCTGTCTCAGTTGAATGAATGTATGACGACTCTGATGTATCATCGTCAAGGTGAATCGTATTAAGGTCGAATAAAAACGATTTACGAGAAACCAATGTATCAGAGGGCTTAACCTCGCCATTGAATCCTGCACAAATGATCAAATAGACAATATGAGCCGAAGTATACGCAATTACATACTTACACATAGGCCGATGTAATGGAATTGAGAGATCCTGTTCAAAATGTCGTCGTGGGTTCCCACTCCCTAGTTAATTGAATAAAAATGTAATTTCTACGAAATAAAATTAGTTCTCTTTTCTTTTATTTGATAGTAACAGACTAACACGACTCTAAGTCTCTAACTAATGTACTTTAGGTAGACCTCGAAACGGGTCCACTAGGTGGGGTTTGTTTACCAGAAATCGATTCAGGTTGGGGCGGGTTATTTCGGGTTTGGGTTATTTTTGGGTTTATTATTAACTTTTTTATGAGTAAGGTTTAGTATTCAATATACATTCGGGCCCACTACAAATAGGATCAGGTCGATTTGGATTTCGGGTCAATCCTGGGTCCTTAGTTTCGATGTCGAGTCATTCGGGTCAAGGCTAACTTTAGGTTCTCTTGTTTTTTCGGGTCATGTTCATACAGTGTAACAGAACATGTTATCAGCCAATTCTTACGTTATACTCAACAACATAGAGGACGCCGCTACCCATGCAAATTCAGGTATGAGATGGACAAGTGATGACGATATGAATGGATATCGATTATACCTGATTCGCCTAATGTCTGTCTTTGATGGGATTGCTCAGCATTCGATGTAGTTCCATCAGTTGCACGACCACTCCCATTTTTTGATACGCTTTGTAAATCGTGCTTGTCACTGGTTCTAGACCTTTGAAATTTGCGATCGCCTCTGAAAGACGAATTTGGAATAGAGAAACCAGGAGGAAAGACGGGATCTAAATCATCGTTCGAATCCTCGAGATCGATGATGACGGGTGGATCGGGACAGGTTTTTTTTCCAATCCACGGTCTATCTTCTGCACCTGTTTTACTGGTTTCTTCATCAGCGTTTAAAGAGAGATTCATATCAAACGCAGATGTTTTTTCCATCTTTGATTCAATCGGAGAATCTCTAAGAGCCGAATTACCAGACTGGCGTATGAATTCATCTGCCGAAAGCTGCAGATCAAGAGGCTCCGGTTTAAAGCCAGGAGGGTAACGCTGGATGTCGTTCTGTACGTTACAAAAAAAAAAAAAAAAAAACCAGACGTTCTATCAGACGTAAAATCATAGAGTAAGTGCGTAAAATCATAAAGATCGCAAGATACCTAATAAAAAATCAGCAGACATTCCTCATGAGGAATTAAAATTATGGAACAGACAGGAAATTTAACGAGAAAAATAGATCGATTAATTAAGACAAAAGATATCATCAGTAAAGACTTACCTTGGAGTATATTAATTGATTATTCAAGTTAGCAGCACTTGAATTCATACCCCTCGCATGCGAATTGTAATCATCTAAACTTTTCTTCTGCTTAATGTCGTCAGCCATCGCTGTTTGTATCCTGTACAGTCGATGGAGATCGAAGACCTGTCAAGACGATTAAGCAGGGAAATGAGTTTTGATTGTGAGGGCTGCGCGTATTTGTACTAGCACAGATCAATCTTTTGTGTTTTTTGCCTTTTATGGGCCGTACCTAAACAGATTTCTTAGACAGATATTGCTGAAATAAATACCCTAAAACTCAAGAAGAATTTTGGGTAGGATGAAAGGTGTGACAACCAAAGAATCGACGGAACAGATACGGAAAGATATAGCCAGTCGAAAAAAAGACTGTTTTATTATTAGGCGAAAAAAAATGAGAAAAGAATCGACTAAACGTTTACTGATATACCTGACCCATGTAAGCGAGTTCTTGCTTAAGCATCATCGTCTGTACTCTTTCGTTAAAAGAATCGAAGCACAACTGAATGGAATTTAGATCAAAACAAATTCCATTCAGCATATTTCTCTCTTCGATACTTAACAAAAGAAGTCTTTCATACGCTTTAGTCCACTCTTTTCCATCCCTGGGTGACACGAGAAAAACAATTAAAGACCGGAAAGATAAAGCCGTTTAGAGAAGCAAATCAACCCTCTAAACAGCGAGAAAAGCGTGCAAAAGTAATAATGTCGTAACGCACGCACTTACGTTAAAGTCCAATTATCCAACGAATGGCATGGTAACGTATATGACAAAATTCAGAACAGCGAATTACGTCTTGGTTCAAAGCCACATTTTCCTAAAAATAAATAAATCAAGACTTAGAAGTGATCAGCGAAAATAGTAGAGCTCAAAAATGGGCAAAGTAGAACAAGTTTTTTAAATGGCGTTCTTTTCATCGATCAATCCCACCAAATTCAATGCACATCAGGTGAAACAAAGTAAATTGAGTTAAGAAAACACAATGGTTACCAACGGTTTCATAAATGAGCATCTGCCTCGAAATTTATATAGAAACAATTGTGTACCTAGACTAGATCATTCACGACTGTTTTGCGCTTTCACTTAATGAGACTGCACAGATTTTCAAAATTTATCGCTTCTCTCAATTAATAAGAGAAATAACTTCTAGCATTACTACTCATCTGAGAGTAACATCACTAACATGACAACGGATTACATTATTTTCACAGTTGACGTCCTGCCTCAAGTGATATGATAAACGATCTCGCATCTAAACTATTCTCTGCTATGTGCCATACTAATGTAACACACTAATACACAATGTACACTACTTAAGGAGGTAGAACACGGAATAAACGGGGTTTTCATCAAGGAACAACATACAAAATTATCGAACACCAACGAGCCACATTTGTCAACGACTAACCTCCCTCAATTTTCAATTAAATAAACTCAAGAGCCCCTATCCTTTTGATCTGAATTATGAAGGAGCGAACGCAAAACCCCTCTCTAAAATCAGTCACCTATATTTCAATATTTTTGGTATAGAAGCAATCATTCAATGTGATAGACAATCTATCCCCACTGTTAACACATGGCCAATTGTTTCGTACTTGCGTACATTAAACCGCTTTACCCTACAAGCGAGGCAAGCCCTTTGAAGCATAAGGATAACGTCGCCGTTGTGTAAGCACCCTCGACACATAAAACCTAGTTCATCAATGATCAAAATTGCAAGATACATGAGCCAAAGAAATTTTTTTCGGTGCACCAAAGCAATGACCCTACTAAAACCATGATCTTTGTTCAATCATATAGGGTTAGCACCGCCTTTTGCAATTCCCAAATTAATCAATATCACCCAATTTATATACAAATTCTTCACTAAGACTGTCATATGCGTACGATGAAGAGTTTTCAGGGACAGAGCTAAGGGCGCGACCAAGGACGATTTACCCCAAATCATTGAGTATTTTCGACTACAATGTGACCATTATAAATTCCTAAGCGTCACAAGTTACTCAATATTGATTAAAATAATCGTAATTCGTAATAACAGTCACGTTTTAGTTGCAAATATCCAGTCCAGTTGAACGCATAAGACGGTCTCATCGACAATTAACCCGAATTAATTACATACAAACATAAGCAAATCAAGAAACTAAAAATGCAACAACTTAAATCACTTAAACAACAACAATAATAATCATTGTTCTTCATAACATATTAAATCATCATTCATCACAAATGTAACAGTAAATGTAACAAAAAACAGTTGCATAACAACGTAAAAAAAAACAAACAAAAGAAATACGATTAATTACAAGCTTAATGCAAAAAATGACAAGTACCCAGGTGATTAAATATAAACAGGAACAAAACCCAGAAATACAATGAAGAAATAAACATGAAATAATATCATAATAAATTAATAAAAGTAAATAATAATAATTCAAAAAAAAATAAAAATAAAAAGTATAATGATGAGAGAGAAAGTGTACCAGAGGATCCACAGAGGTGTACGAATTTTGTAAATTAAAAATTGTTGTTTTAATGCTTCCAAAAACGTCACACAAATATTTTATACAAGTACTCTTTTAATCAATTATATTATATTATTACTAAATATATTAAATTAAATTATTAATAGTATAGTAGTAATAATAAAGAACAAATCTTTTTTCTTTTTATTGAATATAATGAATGAATAATGAATGAAGAGAAGAAATAACAAAGAGATTGATGCAATAATCATAAATTGGGTTATTAGTTTTTGGAGCAATTTGTGAGGGAGGTGAGTTAAAACATAAATCATGTACATACAAGTAGAGGATGAAGAAAATTAATGTAAAATTTTTGAAATAAAATTGTTGTATGATTAGGACATGTTAATTGTTAAAATGTTACGGAGTACGGAGTACTTTGTAAAATGAGATAATTTTTTAAACTGTTAAAATTCGAAATTAAATTATTTAGTCTAAGAAGAGGCGCTACGTCATTGCAATGGGTAGGAATCTAATACTTAAACCACTATTGCTCGCGATCTCAGTGACTACTGGTGAATTACCTCCTCGGTAATTTAAAATTTTATTGTTAAATGTGAACCAAATATGTGTTTGCAAACACACGTATGAACGAAGGAAAGAAAATTCACATTATAACCTCGAATGTTCCACTTTAAAACCAATTGTCATCGAAGGAGTATGCTCTAGACTTCAAGAGCAACTCTCGCTCTACAAAAATTAATACGGAGTACTCAATAATGACCCCTCGGTGGCTCTGTGCTAATATACTGACCGTTTTGTGCGTGAAACGATATACTTACTCGAAAATAGAAACAATAAATGTGAAAGTTTATGTCTAAATAAACATAGTCTCACAGTCTCAGTTTATGCTTTTCAGTCGTTGGGATTCCCTTCCCCTCTCGATTTCAACTTTCTCCTTTTGTAGCATGTTTGCATCATTTTTATGCCCAGCATTTCTACTTTTTTTAGTCACTACTTCTCTTATACTTGACCATTTCATCGTACACCGTATAAACTAGTGAAGTAAGTTGATAAATATAATAAATATCGGTTTTTTTAGAACGTGTTCTTAGGGCACATGTTAGGTCTAGTACAGGGAACATTCTCATAAAAATATCGATGAGATTTTAAAAAGTAAACTCATAATCAACATAGTAACTAAATTTTACTTACTAGTACACAACATTTACGATTTTACCCTTTACATTTTCACCCCAGATCATCTTTATTTGATCTCTCTCGTCCCTCGAATTACTCACAACATCATCTTTATTTTATCAGTGAAATCTGTACAAAAAAAAAAATCAAAAATTTAAAAGTAGAATGACAAATCTAAGCTACCCCTCGATCGCACCCGCTAGGTAGACCTGTAGTTGCGTCTACACTTCGAGTAAGGAAATTTGTATGAAAAGTCGAGTTAGAGTATAAAGCTGATATTGGGCTTCCAATCATCAGCTTGAGCTTTTGCTTCGGTATGACTGCGTAATCGACCAATTGTGCAAATAGATAGAAGCAATGTGCAGACCATTTGTTGTTTTAGTCAAGATATTTTTGAATATTATACACTAGTTAGTACCGTTGGAAATTAGGTACGCATGTTCGTTACAAATATAATATTACTCCTTACATTGTAGTCGTTTAAATAATGCAATAAAAAAAAAAAGTCATCATCAAACCAATTAAAAGTAAAATCAAATAGCTAAAAAAATGATCTGAAATAGTACTGGTTTTACTTTGAAACAGCACCGAAACGCGCTTTTTAGACCTCCGTAATGAGGTCCAGAAAGGTGTCAGTCGTAGGCGGTGGTGCAGCCGGTCTTGTGGCTGCGCGTGAGCTGCGACGAGAGGGGCATGATGTGGTTGTGTTCGAGCGTGGGGCCCACTTGGGCGGGGCGTGGGTTTACACGTCTGAGATCGAGTCTGACCAGCTTGGAACTGACCCGACTAGGACCGTCGTTCATTCCAGCCTTTACAGTTCCCTTCGCACCAACCTTCCTCGAGAACTTATGGGTTATCGTGACTTTCCCTTCGTTGCCACAGGTACCGAGTTTCAGTAACACCCTCTCACGTGCATCTGATAAAACGTGTATCGGTCGTGTACTCATGTCTGCGCTGATGTGTTTATGTTCGTGCAGGCAGGCCTGGCAGAGATTCGCGCAGACATCCAAAACACGAGGAGGTGTTACGGTACTTGGAGGATTTCGCAAGTGAATTTCAATTGACGGAGCTGATACGCTTTCAGACCGAGGTCGTGTCAGTTGGATTGGAAGGAAATGGAAAGTGGAGGGTGAAATCTAGACAGAAAAACGCTGACGAATTGGATGAAATCTATGACGCTGTGGTCGTCTGCAACGGGCATAACACTGAACCACGAATCGCTGACATTCCTGGTAATTAATCAGCGATCACATTACTTTTTGTTAGGTTATTCCGACCAATCGAAAATTTATCCATAATCTTGTAACCGTGCAGGTATCGAGGATTGGCCAGGATCACAATGTCACAGCCACAATTATCGTACTCCTGAGCCCTATCGTGATCAAGTACGGACCTTTTTTTTTATCACCTTAAGTAGTCTAATGTCTGAAATCCGAAAATCTTCTGATTTTTTTCGCAGTTTTCTAAAATTCTATGAAGTTTAATTATCCTTGAGGTACTCGTATCCCGGAGTTTTCTAAAGTCTTGTGTCCTACGCTGTTTTCAGGTTGTAGTTATCATTGGGGGTTCTGCAAGCGCTATTGATATCGCCAAGGACATAGCAGGAGTTGCGAAAGAAATTCATGTGGTGCTTCGGTCTCAAGACGCAAATAGTTTCTGGGATAAACTTCATTTAAACAACATGTTTCTTCATCCTATGGTAATACACTCAAAGAAACCCTATTAATTCATTATAATTCACTCACTGACAATTCCAATCTCATGGAATTGAAATGCAGATCGACAAAGCCCATGCTGATGGACGAGTCGCTTTTCTAGACGGTACAGAAGTGATTTCAAATGTCATCATTCATTGTACCGGGTATTTTTGTTTCGGCTTTCTTAGTAATTACGAGTAGAAAACAAGACGGTGTCACAAAAGTTGTTTAAATTGATCTGATCATACGAGTATAATGTACGTTGAATTATATCTGTCAGGTACAAGTATCATTACCCCTTTCTACATACAAATGGTGTCGTGACTGTCGAAGATAATCGAGTTGGACCGCTGTACAAGCACGTGTTTCCCCCTTCATTAGCCCCAGGGCTCTCCTTCGTTGGCATATCAAATTTCGTAAGCTTGTTTTTAGTTTTTTTTTGTTTTTCTGTTGTAGATTTTAGTATGGTGCAATGAACTAAGCGTTGATATACATGTACTGTTTCGGGTTTTTGATGCTAGGTTATCACTCTTGTACATTACGAGCTACAGAGTAAATGGGTAGCAGGCGTGTTGTCTGAGCGAATATCACTTCCATCGAAAGAAACAATGATGGAAGACGTAGAAGCTTTCTACGCGAAATTGGACGCTAACGGCATCCCAAAGCGACACACTCATAGACTTATGGATTTTCAGGTAACTACATTAGTCTCTTGTGAGACCGTTGTACGCTTATTTGGGACTTTCGCCGACATGTTATGTTTTTGGTTAACAGGCCGAGTTAGACGATTGGCTTGCTAAGGAAAGCGGTTGCCCACCAGTCGAAGAGTGGAGAAAACGCATGTTCCATGCTATTGTCGTCAACTTTATTGCTCGACCAGATACATACCGTGATGAAACAGCAGATAGTAACGAGGAGTTGTACCAGCAAGCGGAAGAAGAATTTCAGGCAGTACTCGGTCGCTGAATGAGGGTTCGACAATGATCAGTCAAAGACAGTAAACGGTCTCTGAGGTATCTTATACGAGTGCTGTGAATATGTGTTATATGGCCACGAGACTGAAAGATTCAACGACTGTCTATATGTTACGATGATTCGGAAACCGCTGAAAATTTCCAATTTGTGAGCTTATGCCAGATTAAAATTGCAATTGGTTTGCTTTATTTGATGTTTTTTATTTTAAAAATAAAATAAAATTTGGAAATAAAATAAAAAGTTAAAAAAATAATTTGCACCAGCCGGGAATCGAACCCGGGTCTGTACCGTGGCAGGGTACTATTCTACCACTAGACCACTGGTGCTTGTTGTTTAAAAATGTGCTTGTTGTTTAGAAATGTTAGGTAATTAATAAATTTCAAAATAAATAAATAAATTCATATTTTTTTAGATAGACAAAAGAAAAAACAAAAAGTGCACAGAATTACTTTGTGTATGTAAAGTAATTGCTTCTATAACTTTTTGAAAGATTAAAATTAAAACTTATGAAATGATAATGCTTATTTTTTCAAAAATTATTTCAAATGTATTTCCTTTTTCAAAAAGAACATTTTTTACTACTTTTGGAATTGAAATCCTCCGGTCTAGAGAATGGAATTTTTTTCTCATTTTAAGATTAAAATTAAAACTTATGAAATAATATTGCTTTTTTTTTTTTCAAAAATTATTTCAAATGTATTTCCTTTTTCAACAAGAATATTTTTTACTAATTTTGGAATTGAAATCCTCCAATCTAGAGGATGAAATCCGATGAGATTTCTCATTTTTTTCCTATTTAGGTGATTACAGAATTTAACATTTTATAATCTTTCTGATTTTGTCATTTTTTTTCTTTCTATTTTTGTAAAGAGACACGAATAAATAAAAAATTTGGAAGAATAATTTTATGGTGCGATCGTCTCATATAATGAGACATTATTAACTTCCTCACCATAGTTGTGGTACACCTAGACCTGGCAAAACAGACCCGACTCGATTGACCCGACCCGATAAGACTGACCCGAGACCCGAAAGTGACCAGACAATCGCAAACCCGAAATTGACCCGAACCAACCCAGACCCGACCCATTATGCTTTGACCCGAAACTCAAATTGACCCGATAAAAAATATTCTTTGTGATTTCAAATGATTTAAAAATAACTTATTTGATATCATATAATCAATTAACGTCAATTATATACGTAAAAACTTTAAAAAGTACGGAGTAACTTTTTAACTAAAAAAATTGTTTTTTTGACCAAAATTTTCATTTTGTCCCGAAAGGGACCTGACCCGACCCAAATTGACCCGAACCCAAAATGACCCGATATCGACCCGAAACCCGAAATGACCTGACCCGACCCGACTCGATATGATACTTCAATCAAACCCGAAATGACCCGACCCAGATCAGATCCGATTGACCCATTTACCAGGTCTAGGTACACCTCACCGCACATAAAAACTCATAATCATATATCTTATTTTTATTTCTCACCGTTATCAACATATACAACAACCATCAATTTAAATCTACGATATTTATTTTAATTCTATGACATTCACTAACAAAAGTAACAATCTTTATCATATCGTCATCTACCACTAAATTTGTCGAAAACCATCAATCTCATTCCACGACCTTTTCCTTGATTACTCACTTTCAAAAAACATATTCAACCGTTGGTGGTTATAACTTGGTGACGAAAATATTAATGATTTCATTTTATTGTACTAATTGATAGTATTTGATACGAAGTAGTAGATATGAGTCAGTATTAGCGGAGATGTGCATAGTGTATTTTTTTATTTAGGTTTGTCGTAACTCGTAAGGATATGTTTTGATTTACATTTTGCTTAATAAAAATATGGTCCATTTCACGTGCAACGAGATTACATTTGAAATAAGATTCATTTATTTTTTAAGTCAAATAATTAGGTTACTTTTGAAGAATAATACAGTTACTTTTGAAGAATAATACAACGAGGCTGCCTCATTATTAAGGGGATTATATAATGTTTTAGTCAATTTATAGCCTTTTTACGCACTTAGAACATTACAAGGCCATAAGATTTTAGGGGCGACCCCTTGCCACACAGTTAACAATGTCATGTGTTAACCACATAGAACAATTAAGAACCTCCACGTAAAACATTTATCGATACATCAAACATGATAAAATATAAGAACCAATTATTAAACATCGAAAATAAATATTTCATTTCTCATTTCATTTCATCAAACCGACAATTTGACCCGTTTCTCATATGAAACGGGTTACCCGTTTCATATGAGACTTACACAAAAAAAAAAAAAAACAATCCCCACTTACCCCAAAAAAAATATTCCAAAATATAGCCCAAAATAGTATTATCCCTTTTTGTACCACAACTCAACAAACATTTCCTCATTTAGCAAAGTAGAGAACTAATTTAAAAAAAAAGAAAAAAAAAAACCCAAATTAGCACAATGGAGCCCGGTTCGGTACCCTTTTCCTCCGGTTCGTATGCGCTTCACCCGGTTCAGAACATGCACAAACCCGGTTCAGGCTACTGCGTTTCTTCCTTACGACCTCAGTTGTCGCGGTGCACAAGAGAGCGGTTCGAAGGTCACTGCCACTTGTTGAACCGGACGAGGTTAGGACCGAGTCAGGAGACACGTGACACTCGTCGACGTCGGAAAATTCGAGTATAGTGCTGGTTGATAGGTTTATTTTTAGGCTGCCTTGGGTCGAAACAATGTGCTTAACCTTCAATATATCAAAAACAAGATAAAAAAAAATAGTAATTTGTACTTGATTATGTCTAATAATGCGAATTGCGAAATTTCAAATGCAATCATTATAAAACAAAACAATTATTAAAAATTAAAAATTAAAAGTTAATAATTGTAATTAATTACCAAAACAATTGTAATTAAATAATGATTTTAAATAAATTGTGAGTATTGCACTTTTTCCATCAATAATTGGTAGACTTTCATTAACATACATAATTGAGCTATGATAAAAACTACTCCGTACTATGTAAAAAGTACTCCTAATTTAAACAAGTGAGTTTTTACTCTAAATATTTGACAAAACCGTTATGTATACAAGAATCACGATTAAAGTTACTACTCCGTAGATAAATTGTTACGAGTATCTCAAAATTGTACTCCGTAGTTAAAATTTACTCAATACAGGAAAAACAATTACAATCACCCAAAAAAGAACTTGCTTTTAATCAATTTACTTCATACGAACACTACCGTCAATCTCATCCAACACAATTTCAAAACTGTCAAATTACAATCCCCCAAGGCCCCAACAATACCCATTTGTTTATCGATTTACCTTATACAAACACTATCATTAGTCTCATCCAACAATGTCAAAGTTTTCAAACACAATCACCTTAATCAAAATACCAATCTTTTAATCAATTTACGTTATACAAACACGACCGTCAAACACAATCACCTTAACAATACCAACCTTTTAATCAATTTACCTTATACGAACACGACCGTCAGTCACATCCAACAATTTCAAAAATTTCAACAATTCTCCAATTTTTTAAAAAAACTATAAATACAGAAATAAAAAAAAGTAAAAAGGTAAAAAAGTAAAAACCTTGCAGAAAAGACAACAGAAGATGAAAGGGTCTTGAAGGTTGCGATTACATGTGAAGCACGAACTTTCAGCGCCTTTGTAATGCCTGTTTAATGGTCTTTGCTTCATAAACACCACCTTTGCACTATTTGTTATATACGCCTTCACCCCCCAAAAAAAATCGACTTTTTAATTTTGAAACACGCGTTAGAAAAACCGATATTAAAATTTTCGAAAAAAATAAAAACTTACTTGTATACCAGAACAGTCCATCAATTTCTCAGCATCAGTCAATCTAAGAACATCATGGTACACATATCTCCTCACCTTTTAAAAAAACAATAAAGTTCCGTCAATAAAAGAGATTTAATTTCATTTTTTTTGGTGTCGTGTCGTGTTGTGTCGTGTCGTGTACCTGGAGAAGAACGTGTTTACGATGACGGGAAATACAAGATTGACAAAGACTAGTACAACAGTCGAAACAAAAGAGGTTTTTTTCGGGTTTTTTTTCGTCGCTGCTGTGAGATAAACAAGGCTCAAAGAACTCTTCTTTAAGCAATGCGTCCAACCATTGCGGAATTGAACGGTAACCCACCTGATCAAACATCGTAAAAATTTCACAATTAAATCGAAAACATGAAAAACGGTTTTTCTAACGCGTACATACCCCCACCACATTAAAAAAAAAAAAATGGAAACTTTAACGAAAAAATTACAGAGTTTTGGTGAATTAATTGAAGAAAGTACCATGCTTTTTAGTGCTGTTAAAAATGATGAGTATAATAACAGAGGATATTTTTTTTTTGCAGAAAAAAAAGAGAGAGAAATGAAGAGAGATGATGAAAATGAAGGTGTTATTTGCAGAGGGTCAGGTGGTTGTAGTAAGTAGTGGTGTAAGAGTAGTACCAAAAATTGTCGTATTATTCTGTGACAAATTTTAATTTAATTTAATTTTATTTTATTTTAATTGAATTTTATTATTATATTTAATTTTTGTTGTATTTAATTTTTGTTTTATTAAATTTTATTTTATGTGTGCGTCTAAAAATCTCTTTTTATTTTTATCTGAAATGCTTGGTAGATAAGGACAATGATCCGTTGTACTACATGTCCATTTATAACTTGATTACATGATTGGCAATTCTCAATTTTAATTCCACTTATTGTTAGATAAGACGGTTTTATCACAGAGTAGAGAATTCGGTTGTTACATACTCTCTCTGTCTTAGTCATTTGTTTACACTTTTCCCAAATCTCTCTCACAAAAAAGTCAAACGGTAAACAAATCACTGGAACGGAGGGAGTATAATGAGATTTTTATAAAATTATACTAGTAATCTCTATGTTTAAGTGATTTGTTTACATTTTTTTTTTGGGTGTGAATAATTGACGGTTATAAAGGGAGTATATTAAACAACTATTTAGTAGATCAATATATATTGTTCTTCGTATACAAAGTAGTCCATACTTGATTTTGATGAAGGAATTACGACTTACGAGTACTCTGTAGTATTATAGATATCTCGTACGGAGTAGATTATTACCTTATCTTTGTTACGGAGTACCAATCACTTTATCTGTTCGTAATTTAAGTTCATTTGACTAATTCTATTTTCCTTTGTTGGCAATTTAAAGTTATTTGACACATTATATTTTTGAAATTAGATATATTATGACCAACTTGTCACCCTATTTTCATTTTTTTTTTTTTCATATGCCCTAATCCACTGCTAGCCACTTACATTGTATTTTAATCAGCTTATTAATAATAGTGTCATGATGTCATATGTTTAATAAGTTTAAGAAAAAAAATAAGATCGACTAATTTGGTACATATATTAAAAAAAAAGTGGCTTTAAAACATTTCTTACATCACGGTATTGTAAAACCATTGTATACATCCCATTAACATGTTATTTAAATACAAGGATTAATTGTTATTCCCACATTTTCTAAACCCCCAAGTTTAAAATCTCCTACGGAGTATTTTTTAAAATTTCCCACATTTTATAAACTTTTTCTCAAAAATTCTCACCAAAATCTCATTTTAACTATATTAAATGTCTATTTTCACTTATGCGTACATGAAATTCTCGTTTTATTTTTTCATATTTTGAGTTTTAGTGCACGATAAATTACACTCGTAATGAAAACTTAAAAAAAATCTATAATTTTCACAAAAATTTACATTTTAGTGGGAGTTTTTAATAGTACTTCGTATATAAGATGAATTTTTTTAAAGATAACTTATAAAAGGAGAGCAAATCATTTGTCCCATTTCATATCTCATTTCATGTCCCTTAGTTTATATAATTATTATTTTTTTCATTAATTTTTTATAATCAATGAAATTTATTACCATATATAATAATGGAACAGCAAACAAGATATAAAAATGGGACAGAGGATCCACTCGCTTATAAAAGGTGAGAGTTTAAAATTATAAATTATGAATTGCTTCTAATTGTCAATTGCATTTGGACATAAATACCTCATCACACATTCAATTCATACAACTATACAAGTCTCTCAAACAAAGCAATTCTTCATCATTTGATTTAAACTTTTCTGGGTTTTGTTCCTCTTTGTGTCTCCACAAATGGGTTCTCTACACTACATTTCATCCATCAACTACTCTCCAACTGAATCAATTTTTCTCTCAGGTAATGCACATCTGTTATTCAATTGATTTCCGCCAAAGGCGTAGTATTACCCTCTTACCTGTTTGATGTGTTCCCTATATTCGAGTGAATATCGTATACTTGTAGCGCAAATTCATTTTCCGTAAACTTACCAACATTTTAATTTTTAGGAGTTTACTGAAGACACTTTGATTTTCCGTAATCTTACCTGCATTGTAAAACATCATCTGTCAAAAGTTTTGTTGGGCCGCCAGGAGCTTGCGTTCATATAGGATGTTACGTTTCATCAGAATAATCGTGTTTTGTTAAGGTGCAACTTTGTCGATTTAATGTAGGAGTCGGAGACATGTTCCACAGTTCACACTGTTCCTGTTTGCTGTGGCTTCGATTGAATGTAGCGCATTGTGAGAGGAACTTTTGGCAGATAGGATTTCCTCAACCAAACTTGTAGGTATATGAACGATTACATAGTTGTGAAGGAGGAAGGAGGCAATGTTAACTCATCTTATCAGCTATAAGTTGTATAAATCCCGCAATCATATCACGCAAGGTCTAGGGCTGCGTTGAAAATAGGTTGTCTTCAGCGCCTTTGTGAAATCAGCACGAAACTTCGTCAGGAGGATCACCTTTAGGTTCCTCCTGACTACAGTTTGAAGCCTGACGCTTGTAAACTACGGTCTGCAAATTTAATGAAGTTGCAATCTTTGTCGATAACCTCGCCAATATGATTGAAACTTCTGATGACTGATAAAAGCATTCACATCTCACACTCAATGGTGGTTGAGCTTACATTCTAGATTTGTTGCTCATTGCAGGCGAGGAAAGCTCGACAAGACGACAACAGCTTTGGCTGCAGAAGAAGCGGCAAGGGCTCTGCAGATAACAACACTGTAGTTTCAGCATCATTTGGTTATTCCGACAGCAGGTAACAACAGCCAATAACATATCTGTGACTACGTAGTAACTGAATTCAGAGTTATCCGCAGTGATGAGGTATGATATTTTTTTGATACGACAGTCATCCTTCGTAGCAAATTGTACAACAGTCATGGGGGTGGAGATTCCATTATTTGTACAGCCGATCTCAAAATACAAATACATTACCAAAGTTTCCGAATGATTGATTATTATGTTGTGCGGAGCATCATTTCGACACTCCACTTGGGTCTGCAATCCCATGTTTCGACACAACACCCTCATCCGAAACCTTACAGAACTACGGAGTACATAAAACCGCTTTCCATTTATTAACAAACAAATCCACTGACCTGATTTACAAAAATTCTAGCAGATTTTTACTAAGTAGTCATACATCAAAAACATATGGAGTAGTAGAGTACATTTACCTACACAAAAGAATCAAAGCAAAAAATAATACCTCTACTTAACATAACAAAGACACAAAATTTGAGTGACTACTTAACATCACTAAAGTTATTATTTTGATCATCAGAAACCTCCTTCAACCTCTCTTTAATTCTCTGTAACGTACCGTCAACAGCAATATCGAACGCATCCTTCTTAGACCTCAACCCCAACGAACTCCCGTGTTTCCGATACATCACCTTTGGTATCAACTCCATGACTTTCTCCCTCATCCTCCTCACCCTCGCTCTTGGTATCCCCATCAACACGTCCACCACCTTCACTCCTTTGAACACCACGTCTTCCTTTGGTATTGTCACTGAGAACTCGTCAAACTCCTCTGGTGGAAGATGCCACTGATACTGTGTTTTCGCAGACTGGTCCTCAAAAAACACGGGTATGCAGCCCGCTAGAATCCCGTCGAATGTTGAACGCCTCGCTGGTGTCTCTCCTGGCGGTTGTAGGCAGAAGCTCGCTTGCAGCATTGGTTTCATGTACCTGCACATGAAATTCAGACATTTACGCCCACGCCCTGAATTCAAACACGGCTAAAAAAGCTTCTAAATATGGAGTACTACACTACTACTTCTATTACCTAATGGGGTCGTGCTCACACGCGCCATTTGAGCAGTCGACGATCTCACAAATCTTCTGGAACCGTCCAGAAGGATCAACAGAAGCGCTGTCGTTACGCCCACACTCGTCTCTAATACTCCTCCGAATATTCGGATTCCCAGAAACAGACGTCCCACCCCCACCAGCAAACAACATAAGAATACTCCTCGTCGACTGTCGTACCCTCACAACCCACGACTCCAACAACGCCAAGCTCACAGGGTGAAACGAAGTCGGGTGTGGCACAGCATGTTCCTGCCACGGCCACGCCCGACTTTCCAACGTCAACGCAGTGACGTTATAAAACTGGGGCACCACAAGAAACGAGGTGCCCCAGGACCTCCCCTCGTCCGAATCCTCATCCCACGACCCCGCCGCCGCCCCTTTCGCCAGCGACTGTTCCCGAGTCGATGGCGGCAGGGGCTGGGTAAAGTCCCAGGCGGTACGGGCCATGACCATAAAATGGTCATGCCCGTAAAACCTCCCCCAGATTTCGGGGTCGTGGGTCGTGAGGTACTCGTACAGCTCCGACCCGTGCAACTGCGAAGAATTGTACTCGGGGCCGTACAAGTACCTCAACGCGTCCAAAGACGCGTAATACGGGACATACACCGCAGACGCCAGACGCGGGTCTGGCGTCAAACACGGGTACTCCAGCATCCTGCGGTGGAAAACGAGTTCAAGTAAATGAGAATCGGTTCGGTACCAGGAATGGGTTCGGGTATGGGTTTTCGGGCCGAGCCCGTGGTTGGGCAAATACTGGCAAAAATCGTCGTATAAAGGAAAGTATGAAGAGCAGTTTGTGAGAAGGTCGGTGTTGAATTTTGTCGGAAGTTTTCTGATGTGGATCCAACGGTCAGTGCAATCTCCGTCGTCTTCGACGGCGGAGATCTGCCGGAGGAGGGAGAAGGCGGCGAGGATGTGGAGGATTACGGTGGTTATGCGGTGGTTTTTACGGTGGGCCATTGATGATGAGAGTGAGTGGATTTTGTTTTACTGTGAAATTTGTTTTGGGTAAATGTAAATGATTAGTAATTACTAATTAGTGACGTTGTTTGTTTAATTGTGTGATTTTGTTTTTGGATTGTTGAGGATCTTAGATCTACTCTTAAGATTTTTGTACCAAAAAAAGGGAAAAAAAAAAAAAGAGTAAAAAATAGGGTGTGATAAAAGGTAAATTATGTAATTGATCGGTTGGTTTTCGAATTAAAAAGAGATTTTAGATGTGATCTAATTCGGGGTGAAAAGACATGTATAGGCGTTTTGGTGTAGACAGGATTTTGATATGGTTAAGGTTAAATCGACAGTATAACTTTTATGGTGAGATGACTCGGTCAAAGGAGTAGTAATTTAGATTAGTTGGCTTGGACCCAAGAGCCTATTGGCGACCATAGGTCACTCATTCACCCTTTAAATGAGCATTTTTAACTTGAATCGAGTGATTCAGACTATTTTATTTATTTATTTATTTATTTTTCACTGAACTAGTTGACTTTTCATTTTTGATCCATACTTAACTTAATTTGTATATTGTACAAGTGAGTAGACTCTCGAATCTAAGTAAAATGAAATATTCTTATCAATTTTTTAATACGGTCTCATCGGTTACCTGAAATATTACTCCGTATTTCTTTTTTTCTAATCTAAAAAGTCTAAAAATCTAAAAATTGAAATTAAAAGTGCTAAGAAATTCAACTCAAACAAAAGACTAAATCTTCAACTCTCACTGAAACAAGTCAAACAAACTTTGCCACCAAACTCACCGGAAAATGACGTCAGCAACCACCGCCTTGTCATCTCCGACGAACTCTCTCTCATCGCCGTCACTTCAGGTACCACCTCCTCTCTCTCTCTCTCTCTCTCTACATCTTTTCATCTCTCTCATCGTCTCAATATCCACCGTCTGATCAACTTTCAATCAGGTGATCAAATCAAATCTCACCGTCCGATCTTCGTCAGCTCATAATCTCGCTTTCGCTTTGCGCCGCTCGTCGATTCCTGTTCTTCGCGCTCTCCCTAACAATCTCTCGTCTATCGACGGCGGTATAATGTTGTTTTTTCGTGTTAACTTTACGCGGTTTCCAAGACGACTTTAATCGTAATTTTATGCATTTATAGACGATGTAAGTGTTGAATTTGAAAAGTCGTATGTGAAGAACATCAATGTGTTATTTCTGCGGTGTTTTTATGATTGAATGCATGTATGTCTGGTTTTTTTCGAAGGTGTGAGTAGTGAACTTGATGCTGTATCAAGCTTCAGTGAGATCGTTCCTGACACCGTCATTTTCGATGATTTTGAACGGTATTGAATCGAGTTCAATCAGTCCTTGAATATATTTTGGAATTCGATTTCACTGTAATCAAGCAATTGAATGTGTAGGTTTCCTCCAACTGCGGCAACAGTTAGTTCGTCGCTTTTGTTAGGCATTTTGAGCCTTCCTGATACTATTTTCAAGGTGAATTTTAAACAATTGGTTTTACGATTTACATTTTACATCGACAAGTAATTGGACATGTAGGAAGTGTTTGTTGCGTTGTTAAGGATATGTAATTTATATGGTTTTTGATACGCAGAGTGCGGTTGATACTGCGCTGGCTGATAACGAGTGTGCTAGAATTGAAAAGCCTGATGTTAGAATGTCGTGTTTCTTCAACAAGGTTTCAACTTTACCTTTTTCCTTTTGGTTACGTCAATGATTCATGGTTTAGTTTTGTTGTGAATTGACATTTTTCAATTGATTGATGATCAAGTAGGCTCTGGTCAACGTCGGTGCTGATTTGGCTAAGCTAGTGCCTGGTAGGGTGTCAACAGAGGTGGATTCTCGTCTCGCTTATGACACTCATGGGATTGTGCGCAAGGTATAAATTCTCTGATCATTTGTAACTGTTTGTTGTGGACTTGTGGAGTTTCTTTGTTGGATTTGCAATGAGTTTTGTCTGACCTAAATCGTCACGAATTCCATGTTGCTTACTTGCATGTTATATTAATGTTATATGTCTGAATTCTGATACCTTAAAATATACGGCCTATGTAGTTGTCATCCCTCAAGTTATTCTGAGGGCAAACTTAGCTGAGCTGAAAGCTGCCACTAACCCACTGCATCGTTTTATCGAGTGTATCTTTTCTAGTCCGCTTAAATGCTAAGGGATTTATGTATCAACTGTGGAGGTCTCTAGTAATTGTAGGATGTTATCTGTTCCCTTTGAAAGACCGTCTAATGATGGATCCAGTGTCAGTGTGAAGACGCTAAGAATGAGTTCAGCTGGACCATTCACAAATAGGATTCATCACTGGCTAGTAATTGTAGTAATTGTAGGATGTTTAGTTTTTTTTTTTCTTTTCCTATCATGTGCGGATTTTGCCAGTGGCTAGGTGTGGTTGACATGTGCAGAAAAAACTAGCCGGCTAAAAAGAGCAACTTTGAAAGAAAGTTGATCTCTTTATCTGTGAATTCAGTCAATGTTTTTGTGTTGGCATTATATGTTACTCCGACAATTCACTTAGTTGCCATGTCGCGTGTCAGACACATGTCGTGTCCGACACGACACGACACTTCATTTTAGACCAAAAAATTGAAAATTTCACAGAAAATAGTCGTGTCCGACATTCCTACACGTGTCAGACACGACACCGTGTCGAAGAGTCTGAGTAACTATGGTTGGCAATTGGCATAGATGCATGAAAGCTTTTTTTTTTTTTTTTTTTTTTTTTTTTTTTTTTTTTAATTTTTATTTTTATTATATAAAGCAAATCAGTTTATTAAGGATAGCTTTCTTTGTTAATTTTTTATTGTGAATGGAAAAGTGTTTGCCACGTAATATCACCAATCATTAGTAACTATTTTATTTTTCATGAAGCGTAGCGAAGCTTTCGCTTCATGCCTGCACCATATTGTGTGTTTTTTTTAATGCCATCCTTAATCTGTACCACAACTGTTCGCTTCGTAATTTTCAGGTTCATGATCTGTTAAGGCTATATAATGATATTGATGTGCCAGTGGAGCGTCTTCTGTTTAAGATTCCGTCAACATGGCAGGTATCTGAGGGTATTTGTTTTCCGACTTTGAAATGATAAGAGTTTTCTTCCTTGTGTGCTCAGTTTCGATACTTTACATCACAACAAAATGTTGCTTTCGTTTTCAGGGGATAGAGGCTGCAAGGGTGTTGGAATCTGAAGGCATACAAACCCACCTTACATTTGTTTATAGGTATGTTTTTAAATGTTACTCCGTGTCTATTTTCATTTTATTAGATGATTTGTGATGGATATAACCTAATTGAATTTGTTTTAAGATGAAATGGTCTGTATGCCATGAGTGGATCTCAAGATAATCTAAACGACAATCACTAAAGTTAATCACAGTATCAATCATAAGTAATGGTCGCAAGCTGTGGAAGCTACAACTAACGGTGTGATGGCACGTAAAACATCTCTGTTCTAGTATTTTGTTTTTGTTTTTGTGTTGATTGTATAAGCAGCAACTTCTCAATGAATAAAAGTGTGTGTCGGAAATGGTCATATTCTCCCTCTGACACAAAGGAAAATGCAAGTTGCGAACAAATGTGAGGTCACAATTCACAAAGCATATCGACGACAAAGAAAACACTAAAAGGGATATATTTCAAATGCTAAGTTTAAGTATAGTTTACGTAACTGGAAAGTAAACAATTTTAAGGTCATCAGAGATAGTATAACTTATCTTCAGTTTTGTTTTAAGCTAGCCATGCAATAACTCAATCTTCTCTTCACTGACTTAGTTGTGACATTACAGTTTTGCTCAAGCTGCAGCAGCAGCACAAGCAGGAGCGTCTGTCATTCAGATTTTTGTCGGTCGTATCAGGGTATGTTTTGTCCACCTGGAAGTACCTTATTGCAGCTTATATCTTGTTTTCTCAGCAAATCTCGTGTGTTTGCAGGATTGGGCTCGTAACCACTCTGGTGACCCTGACATTGAAGCTGCTTTGAAAAGAGGAGAGGATCCTGGATTGGCATTGGTTGGTAACTTCACTTGTATATTATACTCCGTATATTCTAGTCTGTTGAATGATCGGATTGAACTGTTTTGGGTACTCATGGAAGAGAGTAAATTCCTTTTAAATACGTAAGCACAAGAAGACTATACTAATTATGCAGAGCATCGAAACCAAAAAAAAAAAAAAAATTGTAAAACCTGCAATTACTACTTACTAGTTTGATTTTTCTAAACCATATGAACTCGTTTCCAGGCTACGGAGTACGTCAGTTTGACATCTAAATACACTCTCAACTATATCTGAAGTTGCCAATTTCTATTGTCTTGAGGTATATATCAAGAAATGCCTGGAAATACTCACTACATGCATTGTTTACAGGTGACAAAAGCATACAATTACATTCATAAATACGGCCACAAATCTAAGCTGATGGCTGCAGCAGTTCGCAATAAGCAGGACCTGTTCAGTCTAGTGGGGTAATTCATAATTTTCATTTCCGTTGTCAAATGTTAGTCCTCTTTTAATCCTCGTTATGGAGGTCTGGTACCAGAACTCACCGTGCTGCTTGGCGTTATTTTGCAGCGTTGACTATATTATTGCTCCGCTGAAAGTGCTGCAGTCACTTAAAGAATCCACGACGACTCCGGATGATAAGTATGCATTTGTGAGGAGACTGTCCCCTGAATCTGCTTCTGCGTATGAGTTTAATAAAGAAGAGGTTTGTGCTTCGACTTCCTTTCATTTCCATCTTCTCCCGATTGATTGTCAATAGATGTAAGCCTATCGAGCACTGAGTGGTTTACAATTTACAAGTGTCGTGGCTTATTCATATGCTGTTTTTTTTACGTAGTATTTTTTTATAATTATATAATCTACAGATTCAACGACAGGTAAGGTGATTGTCTCGCATTTTGAGACACTCGTTAACAAATTATCACCTCCATCAATATTTCTTCTTTCCAATAGCTACATCCTCGCTGTGATCACCTACACCCTTTTCTAAAATTTTTTAGTTCTTCCCCTACAAGGATTCACCAAATTTCCCTTAAGTGTCAACTTGTTTGTATTCTCAAGGTTATGCACGGAGTAACCTGAAAAACGTTTAGCATGTGGGGCTGAAAATTTTGAAACCGAGACCGTGCTTATTTGGCAAAAATATCACTTGGGCTTAGGTGGGGAATCGACGTGGTTGGTGGGGCAAGTAGAGGAGTTGTAGGCTTTGCGTGGTGGCAGGAGAGGGTGAGGACATTGTTGGTTCGTAGAATTCCTACAAGGCCCGATAATGGGTGAGCTGAAAAAAGTGAATAATAGTGTGTGTGATCGAGAGATACAAAGCAGAAAGAATCTGTTATGCTCGAAAAATTGCATTTACTTCCCCAATTAACAATTCCTGGCTCAAGTCTTGTGAAAGAATATCTCACTTTCAAATTGAAAAACCGATAATAAATGGAGTATCTCACTTTCAAAAATTGAAAGACGATAATAAATTATATGAAGGCCGTAATTATAGTGTATAAGGAGGTGGTCTTTCACAATTCAATATGAAAGACCGTTTTTTTAGACTATTCATTTCCTCACTTTTTTTCCCCGTCTTATGGATGACGAGAATGGATGATACCGTGCTGATTTGTCTTTTTTTTTTTTTTTTTTTTTTTTTTTTTTTTTTTTAACTAGCTTGTGAAGTGGGACCAGAAAAGCCTGGCATCGGCAATGGGACCTGCTGCGGTTGAGCTTCTCGCGGCTGGCATTGATGGCTATGCTAATCAAGCCAACAGAGTCGACGATTTGTTTGCCAAGATTTGGCCACCACCTAATGTCTAATGTTTACTTTTTCCACCGCTCGTTTCCAAGATCAAATTTCCCTTCTGGAGATGTAATCTGCTCATCTTTGTCGACCGACTTTCTGAGAATTGATATAGTATGTACTCCGTAATCTTCAGTTCCTAGTACCCATTTGAAAGACTTTTTAGGTGTCGTGCCACGTACATTAACCCTTTATGCTTTAGGTTTTAATTTTCTTGGCAAAAATGTGTTGATGTACCCTTTGTTTTGTTCCTAATTCCGGTGTTTTATCGTACATTTTGTTGAGGAATTTTCCGAGTGACCATTCATGTAGAAGGTTTTAAGGAAAATTCTTGGCTTTTAAAACGGCACAAAATCAAACTGGCTACAAAAATACAGTGCAATTTTTTCATTTTCTTTAAGATCTCGTATTAAATTTGCGCGACCCTTGATTTATACTCCGTACTCTATAACTGTGCTCCAGAAGTTCGGACATAAGTTTGGGTTTGCATTTGGCCAGAATGGCCGCTATGAATGTCACATTAGTAGGGCCATAGAGCCTCTCAAACTGTACATTGAGTCGCGAAACACAAACCGGTTAGCTACCGAAGTAGTTTACGAACCGAAATTCGTATGAACATAATACATCACCGGTTCTAACCACCTCCCACCAATGCCATGGATTCACCACCAAATCCAATCGAGCAACCGAGCAATTACGTGTCATCATTCAGTGTAGGTCCATAAAATTGTTTAGCATTTTTTTTTAATCGTTGATATTTAGCAATTCTTTTGTCACCGTCGATGCTCTTTTGTGGCCATAAAAACATTTAACTCGAGGTTTTTCTTTTTGTTTGGACCTTTTTTTTTTTGTCTCATCTATATTTTCATTCCTTTTCGATGCCATCAAAAGACTAACAAATTAAATGTGTCATCAAAATTTGCGACGTAAATGACTACAGGGGTTCAGACGTAGGCAGCCTTACGGTCTTACCCCTACCTTGTTTAACCGAATGATTGATACTTCACAATAAAAGAAGCTCAGTCAGCTTAGTGAATTGTTTTTATTTATTTACGATTTTGTTTTTACGTCGTACTTGTACTGGTTATGACAGTCGATGGATCCACCAATTACAGATCATATAATGCTGTACAAAGTACGTTCACCTTGAAAGCACAGGTCTTTGTTTTAGGTGGTAATAATGTGAGATGCATGTGAATTTCCCCCAAAAAACTACAAAATTTATGAAATGAAAGCAAGTGGAATTTGCACGCAGCATGAACATGCTATGTTCCTTTACAAAGGGTATATATTTTTATTAAATTTAACAAAATATAATTATTTTTTTCAGTGCAAATAAAAAAAAATAATTATTAAATTTAAATTAATCAAACTTGTTCTTCAATCATTTGATCTATGTTTTTGTTCACCACATATTTAGATTCCTATGTTTTATTTTTATGATTTTGGATTTGTCCTCTTTCACAAATGTTAAGGATTTTTCACAATAATAACTAATAAGGATTTTTCCACATGATAGTATGACATGGATAATTTGATATAGAATATTATTATTGTGATCCAAAAGGTTGCTTTTAACCAAACCAATATTCTTAAACTCAAAAAATAAATAGTAAATAATATATATTTTTTAGTCGAGTGTAAATATTAATATTGAGATTGTAAATAAATCTCGGCCTTAATACTGCCTAATTAATTGGAAAGTCTTGTTCAACCACACTGATCTCATTCGAATCTAATAAGCTGAAAAACGATGAACTAAAGTTTTGAACTCCATATAACCCAATTAATTAGTTCCAGAGTCTAATTTAGAGTCAAAAATAATTAAGTACGGAGTATGATTAAAAAATTAGTGTTAAATGGACACAAAAACATAAAATGCGAAGTAGATTTACATGAGTAACAAAAAAAAAATAGTTACAATTGTCAATAAATTGAAAAACATATTGCGAACAGTAATTTTCCTGCGAGACTAGCTTTACACTAAGTTAATGCAAGATCAGAGTACAAATTGTAGTTAAAATGGTACAAAAATATGAAACAAATTTACTAAAGTCACTTTTAGTAATACTAAAACAATTTAGTTACAATAAATAATAATTATCACTAACATGGTACAAAAATTATATGATCAACTACAAACGAGGCTGACTTACAATAACTTATTGTGAGGCTTGACTCACATAAGAATTTGTGTATTACGAAAATGGCTCGACATTACCTTACCATCATTATCACTGAAATGGCTATATAAAATTAGATAAATACCATTATTTTACGATTATCTATTATTAAACCGTCTCATCGTCTAATTAGTGTTTTCATGTTGACATTCAAGGAAGATACTCATATACGAAAGAATTGTAGAGTACTCTATATAACGTATAAATCAAGACAAGTAAATAATTCGTACGTAAAAAACACATCCACATTATTGGACTTGTTATTATCGGAACAAACGTACGTAAACAAGTTTACAAATTCCGGTAAATTTCCTACACATGCTTCTACTTTAAAATATTCAAGGGTTTATTATTTTTTATCCTCTACAATTATAGATCGAATTAGTAAGAGTATAATATAATATTCAAGGGCTCATAATTTTTGGAATTAGGAAGACCTAAACTAATATGAAAAATTCATCCTTGTATAAAATTAGTAAGAGTATTTTTTTTTTTTCTTAACTTTTAACTACGGAATAGAATTTTGAATCTTTGTTTTTTATTACTCGAACTTTTCGTTTTTTGAGAATTTTTGCCCTTAAACCTAAATTTTAAATCAACCTTTGTTCTTTTTTGTAAGATCTACAATAATTAGTTAACTCTCAAAATTTATAGTTTAACTTTATAGTTTAAAATCGGTCACGAGAATTGCACTATTAGTTTAATCTTTTGGTTGTGTTGTAATCTTATTATCACAGCAAATGCGATCAATAGTCTTGGTCTCTTGAATACTGTCCTTGTCCTTTTACATGATATTAGGCATATTGCGTCTTTTTTCCATTGTCTTTGTGTTGAATACTGTCCTAGGTCTCAGGTTAAGGTTGTGCGTACGTAGCCTTGCTAAAGCTATAGCGAATTCTTAACTCTGGACTCTTAGATGTTGGCAAAAAAAAAAAAAAAAAAAATGTCTTGGTCTCTTGGATCAAATCTCCTTTACCGACGATAATCATTTTTGAAGTGTAATTTAGCATCAAATAGGACGGGTGTTATATGTATAAAATACTTGCAATCTATCTATTCGCCGGTCGGTTCGTTAAACGAAATATAAAACCGTTGTAATAATTAAATAAACGCCGTCGTAAAATTTTACTCCGTATAAAATACTTCATAAAAGAACGTCGGAGACAATGATTGATTGAGTATATGCTACAACACAAACCCAGCTAAAATAACACTCATTTCCTAAAATTCAATATAAAAAGTTGTTAGATTTACATTCTCTTTCTACAATACACAAGAGTTACCAGTTGTTCTTACACAAATCTTGGCAGTTCCTTCAAACTTTACAATCATTTATATTCATGCACTTACATTATTTTGGTCCACAATGATCAATATTTATTTTCCTATACATAATATCGATCGATAATTCGATATCGACTATATATCTGACATAAATTTAACCGTGTAGACACACTTTAAAGTCCCAACATACGTTTTGTAAAAAAAAAAAAAAAAATACAAGAAAATTATTTGCAATTAAGCGATTTTAAAAGTTCATATAACTAATCGAACGATTTCTAACAAGTTCAAAATTAATACACAATAAAAAAGATCGATACAATATTTGTATAACTTTCTTAAATACGGAGTATATAGTATATAGTATATAGTATATAGTATAATTTTCTTAATATACAATAAAAAAAATCGATATATTCTAGTAAATATTTACTTAATTACTTTTTTTTTTTTATAAAAAACCGATAATATAATACTACTCCGTAATAATTTGGATCTTGCTTTCCAATCATCAAACGAAAAACCAACCTTTTATTGGAATATTTTGTGTGATTCTCAAACACACACTATATATACCTCAACTTTTTCCTAATCTAAATTTAACTACATACTTGTATATTTTTATTCAACCCAAAAAAAACCAATTTATTTTCTTTTCTTTCCAATTTATTTTTCCTCCAAGATCATCCTATGTACATTACCCCAAACAATTAATCAAACAAATTTCTTTATTTTTTATTAAAAATAAAATAAAAAAATATGGTCACCTCAACATCTAATTCAGAATTACCATACTCATACGCGCCACTATCACCTGGCAATGAGCCTGGTGCAGTGGCGCTACTAGCCCAGCCCTCCAGGCACAGAAAGCGGTCTTTGAGGGCTGGGCTAGCCATATTAACCGGGCTCATGATACTGGCACTGATCATGGGCTCGGTTGATTATAAAAATAACAACATTGTTGAACCCGAAAAGGACAATGGGTCGGCCCTAAGGCCCCCGCCCGAGAACTTGGCTAGTGTAGAGGTCATGCCGGGTTCTAAGGACGTGGTCTTTAGGGTGACCCGTGGTAAGGGTCATGGCGTGTCTGAAAAAGCAAATGATTTGCCCTTACGTGGCCTTAGATTGCCCTTCTATGATTGGAATGATCTTCAATTAGCTTGGCAACGTACTTCTTTTCATTTTCAACCTCAGAAAAATTGGATGAATGGTAATTTTCTATATACTTTTTTTCGTAATAATGTTTTTTTCTTAATTTGTTTTGGTTGATTGATGTTTTGTTGGTAGAATAAATTAAGTACATTGTAATCATAGATTATAAATTTATAATGTAGGATGAAAGATCAATAAATTTAAGGTGATAGAGTGGAAGAATTGTATTAAGTGATCATGTTGTAGATTTTATTAGGTTAAGTAGTCGTAAGTTTTTGATTAAAATCGATGTAGGCTAGGCGTGCCAGGGAAGCCACGTAGTATCAAAGAGTATTAAAAACATAGATGTTTGGCTGTTTGTTGCCGCAAATTATATTTCATTTGAACGGTTTCAAAGCAAAAACAATTGTTATGCAGGGTGAGTACCGTGTACGACAAATCACTGGAACGGAGGGAGTAGATGTTGTTTGAATTATGGCATACTAGTGTATTCGTATGCACTATATTTGCTGGAATGCTGTTATGATAATGAGTGCACATGTTTATAATAATGTATGTTATCAGACATCTGAAAACTAATAAAGTTTTGTTGCTTTTGTCGTGGACGTGATCGTGGTCGTGATTTGGTTCAACTGCGTTCGTTTGCATTATTCTTCATCAGATCCAAACGGTAATTTCTTTTCGTTCCTTAAACGAAATTATTTGTTATTGCGCAATCAAATTACTCCGTAACATGCCTCCAAATGACACATAAAGTCGTGAGGCGAACACATAAATAAAATGATTCGTGTTTATAAAGTGACGAATTTATATGATGAAATAAAGCGGTTGAACTTTTTTTGTTGTATCGTGAAGTACTAATCCTTCGATGATTCAGTCATCTGTCCATCGACATTTTGATAATATAATCCATTACGTCTTTTATTAACTCGAGAATTTTGATTTTAAATTGAATAATTAAACAGGACCATTGTACTACAAAGGATGGTACCATTTCTTCTACCAGTACAACCCAGGAGGTGCAATTTGGGGTAACATTGTGTGGGGCCACGCAGTGTCGAGAGACTTAATCAAGTGGGTCCACCTTCCCTTAGCCATGGTCGCGGACCAATGGTACGACTTCAACGGTGTATGGACGGGGTCTGCCACCATTTTACCCGATGGCCAGATCATGATGCTCTACACCGGGTCCACCAACGACTCGGTCCAAGTCCAAAACTTAGCTTACCCTGCTAACCTATCTGACCCACTTCTCCGCGAATGGGTCAAGTACCCGTCAAACCCCGTCCTCGTCCCTCCACCTGGCATCGACAAATTGGACTTCCGCGACCCCACCACCGCCTGGTTGACCACCCAAGGCAAATGGAGGATCACAATCGGGTCCAAGACATTTGATAAAACCGGCATTGCCCTCGTGTACGAGACGGATGACTTCAAGAAGTTCAAGCTCTTAGACAACATCCTACACGCGGTCCCCAAGACCGGTATGTGGGAATGTGTGGACTTTTATCCGGTGTCGGTTTTTGAGCCCAATGGGCTTGACACATCCATTAAAGGCCCATTAGTGAAACATGTGCTTAAGGCTAGTATGGATGATGATAGACAAGATTACTATGCACTTGGGACTTATAATGAGGCTAATGTTTCTTGGGTGCCTGATAATCCTTCAATTGATGTCGGTTTTGGATTGAGGTACGATTATGGCGGGAAATTCTACGCTTCTAAGACGTTTTACGACCAAGAGAAGAAGAGGCGGATCCTATGGGGTTGGGTTCCCGAGAGTGATAGTGAAGCCGCTGATGTTAAGAAAGGATGGTCCGCTCTTCAGGCACTTCCAAGAACCGTGTTGTACGACCAGAAGACCGGGAGCAACCTACTATTATGGCCAGTGGAAGAAGTAGAGACGCTGCGACACAATAATGAGAATTTCGACAAAATTGTTGTCGCACCAGGATCTGTCGTCCCTTTGAACGTTGCCTCTGCCACTGAGGTATGTACTCGATTTTTAACTCGAATGTAATACTCTGATAATCAAACATTGCAGAGTTATGCTCAGTTTTTTTTAATCAGAATAATAATGCCACAGATGGACATAATTGCCGAATTCGACGTGGATCAAGAAGCTATCGATAACCTACCAATTTCGAGTGAGCAGTACAGTTGCCCTACCAGCAAGGGAGCTGCACAAAGGGGTGCTCTTGGACCGTTCGGGTTTTTGGTTCTGTCTGACAACGAACTTGTCGAGCAGACTCCAGTGTATTTCTATATCGTGAAATCGGCTGGTGGCGGTCTCAAGACATTCTTCTGCTCTGACTTATCTAGGTGCGCACGCACATCGCCTTTGTTTGGCCCTATCATCTCAACTGAATTGAACTAAACTAATCAGAAGTGAACTAAAGTCGTCTAATGTTTGTTTTGTCGGGTGTTCATTTGGTAATGCAGGTCATCTATAGCTTTTGATGTCGTTAAAGACGTCTATGGTAGCACAGTTCCTGTTCTCAAAGGCGAAAAGTTGTCTATGAGAATTCTGGTAGGCAATAACAATTTCTTTCGAATTTGGATCCGTTCGACTCTTTTAAAAGACGTAATTGGCTCGTTTCAAATATTTGTGCTAGGGAACTTTTGGTGCTGACTTTTGTGTGACATTGATAACAGGTGGATCATTCGATAGTAGAAGCATTTGCACAAGGAGGAAGAACATGCGTAACGACTAGGGTTTACCCAACAAAGGCCATCTACAGAGACGCGAAACTCTACTTATTCAACAACGCCACTTCTACAAGCGTGACTGCTTCTGTTAAGACGTGGCAAATGACGAGTTCTTCACGTATGCTTCGCTACTCATTTTGGGTTCCTCTCGTGCTTTTGCTTTCGACATTATTATTGTTTTGAACACGGTCTAACATAAGATATCCTATTCTTTTGTCATTTTGTCTGTGTATATAATATATACGCGAGTATAGGTTTATAGGTGAAAGGAAGAACGTATAGAAGGGAAAAAAAAAAAAAGAGAGATATATAGATAATGCGCAAATTATGTGATTTGCGCATTGTGGAATTGGATGAGCAATGGGAGTTGAGTGGAGTCGAGACTCACTCGAGTGAGTCCGTCAGTCGGCCAAATTGCCCGTTGTCGATCGTTTGTTCATTCGTTTATTCATTTCATTGATTCATATATTTACGATTCGTTTGTGTTATAAATAAGTGATCATTGATCAAAGTTTTGTTTGGTTGAGGTGGTGATGTAACAACAATTGCGTAAAATACCATTGTATTATTGTTTCGTACAGTTGCTTCATTCATTTCTTTACGTTGTTGTACGCATTGAATTTTTCCAATTTTGTCTAGTAATAATATATATTCGATTCACGAAGGAAGTAATTGAGCTTTCGACGTTTCAAATATGAAATTTACTTGTACGAATTTTAGTAAGTTGGTTTGTAAGTTTAGTTCAAATATTAAGTAGCTCGAGTGGTAAGAGCACTTTACCCCAAGTTGGAAGTTCGATTACCACCCACGACATAATATGAGTTTGATTTGGTAATGAAAAACTACGGAGTAGAAAGATTACCAAATACTTTGACACGTTTACCGTTTACAATTCACTCTAAATTTTATACGGAGTATTAAATAAGTTCGAATGCATAAAATGTGACCACTTAAAAGTTCTAATGATTATAGTAAATATAACTTAATTAATGTAAATTTGATTAAGGTGATAATGTGATACTCCGCTCTATAGCAATTTTACATACCGAAAATCAACTCAATCGTAAACCTTACTATAGAATGTCAACTCAAATGTCAAGGTTATTACTCAGATTAACATGACCCAATAATATCGACCCAACCTGATATATCAATCAGAGCGAAAACGATCATATCCAAACTAATCCGACTCAAATTCAATTAATTTGACAGCTTTACCAAGTCTATCTAATACCATTTGAGTTAAGTTGAATATGATGTGGAGTATATGAAAATGAATGTGCAAACAAAATAAAATAAAAAATGGAGAAATAATTGAGGGATAATGCATGAAAATTTGAGACGCTATAACCGCGTTTGTGTACCTACGAAGAGCCAATCACTGCTTGATTTATGGTCCCTGTCTCTTGCCTCCATCCACCCTCTCCTCATTCTACGGGCTTTAACGGTGACCTCCTTATGAAATTTAAAACGATTAGTTCTGAGTTGAACTGAAATAAAAATTAAAAATAAAATATACTCTGTACTGAGTAATATTTTGATAAAACCGTCTTATATTCAGAGTAGGTTTATTGCAAAAGTCAAGATTTTTTTTTTTTACATTTATTTCTATTTACATTCAGTTGGTTATGGTTAATCTAACATTAACTTAATGTTAATCAGTTTCGTAGAAACTTTTGAAACTATAAAAAAGTACGAATATGATTAATTGTATACGGATTTTACTCACGTTGTATACTTTTTTCATTTTTTTTCCCTTCCCTACCCTTTTTTACTCATTTGTATACAAAATTCTCTCTTTTATCTTTTGTAATTGTTCTTAAACTAATTTCATACAATTATTTCAATTATAATCCTAAATTCATACAATTAATTCAATTATAATTCGATAATCAATTCAACAAATTAATAATTTTGTTTTAATTTCAATCTATTTCATAAAATTATGTTTAATATTATCAATTTTGATAAATTTAGGTTTAAAATTAAATTAGGGTTTACATGAATTTGGGATTTTGGGGGTTGCCGGCAACGGGAGGTGGCGGGTGACGGCCGGAGGTGGTGGGTGGCGGCGGCAGGCAGTGGCGGCGGCGGCAGGCAGTGGGTAGTGGTGGCAGCCGGTGTTGGCGGCGACGGTAGTGGTGGCACGCGGTTTTTTTTTTTTTTTTTTTTTTTTTTTATTTGTTAAGTTAGTAAAATTAAGAATACATATTAATTGTTTTATTTATTAAACAGCAATTCAATAGTGGCATAGTGGTAAATTGGTAATAGTCAAGGTGTAATGCATTTGTTAAGTACTTGAGGTCACAAGTTCAATTCTCACTACCTTCCTTTTTTTTTCCCCAAAAAATACATCATCTTTTTTTGATGTATTATTTCGACTCTTTTTTTTTTTTTTTTTCTTTCTTTCACGGGTACAAGTTCATCTTTCCAATATTTCTATTTAAAATTTTAAATCTCGTAAATGACATATTAAAAGCAAAAATTCGATAATACGTTATAATGCATTGCATAAAATTTCGCATTAAATTGTATACAAATGAAATCGTCTAACACTAAACAAAATAAACTAGACTAAACTTCTAATAAATTACGTCTTTCTTTTCCGTGTAGGAGATTTGCATAGTGGGTGACGAAGTGGAATTCCTGTCGTTCCAAGACGTACCTGTAATAATAAAAAATAAAAAGTTAAGCGGATGCCATTTTACTTCGTACACGTACATATGTACGTAGTAATAAAAACGTAACTAACAAACTTACCCAAATAAAATGTTTCAACTCTTGATTGTGCAAAATTGAAATTGTTTTTTGTCCAGGGTTCCATTTTTCTTCCATTCTTCGCATTGGTATATAAGAATAACTTCCAGTTGCGGACAAATGTACTACAACTGCGTCATACCTGTTTGCTACTACTAATCCAAGAATCGTATCCTACCACTTTGAATCGGGAGCCGAGCCCCTAGTATGTGCAACTCTGAAGCACATCTGCTCCACACAAGTTGTGAAAAAATCAAAAAAATAGCCTGTGAAAAAAAAATCAAAAAATAGCCTATGAAAAAAATCAAAAAATAGCTTGTGAAAAAATCAAAAAATCAAAAAATAGCCTGTGAAAAAATCAAAAAATCAAAAAAAAATCAAAAAAAAAAAAAAAAAAACCACCACCGTACCGCCTGACACCTGCTGACACCTCCGCCGGAAACACCCGCCGGACACAACCCCTCCCACCACCACCGCCGCCACCTCACGCCGCCCATCTAAACACCACCACAAACCACCACAAACAACCACAAACTCCCAAATTCTAAACACCACCACAAACCACCACCTTCTGCCCGCCGCCTAGCACCACCGCCTAACACCACCGCCGCCACCTGGCCCACCTCACGCCGCCCAACACCCCACCACGACGGCCCTCCTTGCTCACACCCCTCCTAACCCAAATTCAAAACACCCCTCCCACCACCACAAACCACCACCGCCGGTCACCAACGCCGTTCACCACCGCCGTTAACCACCGCCGTTCACCACCACACGCCGCCCCTCTCCCCACCCAGACTTACCACCACCGCCCTCCTTACTCACACTCCCACCACCATAAACCACCTTAACACAAATTATAAACCCTAATTTTAACTTAAATTGACAAAAAATTAATAAAATTCAATAATTTAATGAACAAAATAAAAATTAATAACGATAATTACCTCATTAAATTTATTATCGGAATTTATGATTGATAAATTAAAATACTTAATGAATTTGATTAAAGAAAACCTAGAAACTGAATGCAATATGGTTTAGGAAAAAAAAAAAAATAAATAAAAAAAAAATTGTATATTATGGGAGTAAAAAAGGACAAAATTGGAAATTAGTGTAAAAAAGTATACAATGAGAGTAAAAGCTGTATACAAAAAATCAATACCCAAAAAGTAATACTCCTTTAAAAGTTAAAATTTGATCACAATTTTAAAAATTATTAATGCATTTACTTACAATGATACGAGTAATTATTACGGAGTATAATAATCGAGTTTAATCCTATTATACATCGCGTACAAGTCTACAACGGTCACTTAGATGGGTACGCGTGCAAACTTCATACCGTTAATTATGAAGTGTCACTTGCCACCCATGATGGCGTGGTATGCTCTCTCACTCGTCAAATAAAAAAATAGGGCTTACTTATTGTAACATCGTTATCGTTTTACGGATAAAATGATACGATATAATTTTTAAACATTTTATTTTTCATGAGCGTTATATTAGGTTTGATAAACTTATATTTAGAATTTGCCCCAAAAAAAATATATATAGGCTACACCCTTCAATTTATTATTAATATGTTCAAATTTAGTTATAATTAACATTCTCTATCTATGAAAAAGTGAATAATTCTTTAATATCTGTGAGATATATTTTAATTAAATGCTAGTAACTTTCTAGTAAATGAAAGGGAGTAACGTCAATAAGTTTACCAATACGTAAATTAATAATACTCCGTAGATGAATCAAATTAAGTTATACTTTAAATTTGCTAGGCAGAATAAAAAATTAATTCAAAATCAAAAATCAAAAAATAATTTGGAAAGAAAACTCACACATGACCCAACTAACAAGCCCAAAAGGACTAAAAATGAGTAATTTGAGGGGCCATTAAAGTTCACCCGGAAATAATAATTTCACATGAATTTGTAATTCATGGGAAGTTAATTTATATACGTATCTAAATTCAGGAGAATTGACAAAAGTTGTTTAATTAACAATGTGGGAAGTAAGTTACATAGGAACTTCAAGTTACCCAAGGGGGTAAGGCAAGATTTGTCAGAAGTTTAAATTCATACGCTTTATTATTTCTTCTATTTTTTCATAAACATGGGTAACTTCTTGCAAAAAATAAAAACTAAAAAATGAAATAAAGTAAAAAAATAAACATTGGTAGCCAACACAGTTCCCAAATTTACAACACTGTGTGTTTTATATGTGCAACCAAACGATCTCCGAGTAAAAGAACAATTTCCCCAAAAAGACAATTAACCTAAATAAGTACTCCGTACAAAGTACGACCCAACCTAACCGAAAAATAACTCAACAACTTTAAATAGAATATAAAATTAAAATAAAGCCGTTTTATGCATACATTCGCCAAGAAAATTACTAAATATTTTATTCGATGTTGCGAACATAGAAGGTTTGAATGAAGTTATGGATCATCATACATACATACATTAAATAGTTTTACTCGTAAACACAAAAAACTCGACGTTGCAATTTAAGCTCAATCCGAAACACCTATGAGGCGCCAGTTTTTTCGTCTTATTAGAGTTAAATTTATAAAAATTAAGCTAAATTCATTACAGCTAAATTAAATTTGTTGGAGCTAATTAGCTAAAGTTTTACTTCAGCTAATTAGAACTTATTAAAACTTAGCTAAATTGAAACGTGTTTAAATTAAACAAAAAAATTAGAGTTAATCTGTCTCGAAATTAATGATCGATTATAATCACCACATTAAAAAAAAAAAAAAAAAAAAAAAAAAAAAAGTGCTTATATCATAACCGACAAAAGTTTGTCCAACCATTAACCATCCAACTAAATAATGTATTTCATTAAATTATTTGTCCTCTTTATTAATTTTGGACGGAATTTATTCGTCTTTAAATTTTTGAATTGACTATTTTATTAAAAGTACTAATATTGGAGCTTTAGCTTTTATTGAGCACTTTTTTTAATTTTGTTTTAGCAATTGTGGCTACATAATCCAAAATCATACGCTACAATATTCGTCAAGGTACCATTTTATATAATATATTTGGCTTAAAATTTGTGGTTAACTAATTACACACATTAACGGTTTAATTAATTATTGTCAATTTTGCGTCGCATTTGCTTGTGCTTTGATTATACTTTTCTTGCATGATTAATTACAATTGAATACGTGTTTAAAATTTGTGATTTATTTAGTATATAGAGTTACACGAAATACGTAATATAATCATTTTTAATCTCATTAATTAACCTTTTTGAATGTTAAATTTTCATAATTTTGACCGTATATAGTTTAAAATATACTCCCTCCGTTTCAGTGAATTGTTTACGGTTTGACTTTTTTGTGAGGGGGAAAAAGTCAAACTGTAAATAAATGACTGAAACAGAGGGAATATAAATAATTAATACTCCCTCCATTCAATTCCATTGGCATCATAGAAAAATTTTGCACTATTCAGTATTCATTCAAGTGAAGCGTTTTTTAAAATATCTTGTTATCTATAAATGAAAATATGGTCATGTGTGATCTTATATGATACGTCTTCACGCGTACGACAACAATATAAATTTTCCATAATTTTTCGTAAAGCAAAACTATAGTTATTTCCATCCCAACATGTGTCTTGGCAAACATGAAAAAGGTAAATGATGTGAATGGAGTTGAATGAAGGGAGTATATGATAATAAGATATTTACATTTGTTATCAAAATATATTTCACAAAATATAATTTTCAATAAAGAACAATCACATGTAAGCGATTAAAAACATGGTCAAAAAACGCATTAGAAATCGCGTAAAGTCAAAGTGAAACTAGCATTGCTACGTATATTTAGAGCTAATTACTCCGTATATGAAGTTGGACAACTTTGCCTAAAATGGTCAAAATCACCTAAATTTTTGAGTCAACTCCTGAGAACTTAATTTGGGCGTCATGAACATGGGTATCATGGAAAAGTCCATCTTCTTCTATTCTTATTACACCCATGTTCGATGCTTGAACTTTACCCACATAAATTTTAAAATAAGACTATTATATGTATAGAACGACTAATAACGAACATTGATATATTTAATATTTTGTTGACCGTTATATATATATACAACAGTCTCAAAATTACGCATATGATCATGTCACAAAACTTTTATTTTGATGGTCAATAAAACTAAGTACTACGGAGTACTACGTATGTATTTTGATTGTAGTATGAGAAGTAATTATTGTTACTCTAAAAAATGGATAATTCCTTCCGAAAATGTCATGACATCGTGGTTCGTACGGAGATACTCTGACTTTCTGAGCAGTAAGTCTCAGGTTCAAATCCTCTAAACGTCTTATACCTCTTCTCAAACCAAATAAATAAATAAATAAATACTTTACCAAATTCATCTAATCGATCAATTACATTTTCAATTTTGAGATTATACTCCCTGCCGTCTAAACCAAAGGTAACATTGAAAATTTTGATTACACTATTGATCGAGTTAGGGAATCTTTGTTATTATTTACAATGTGTAAAAGATAATATAATCACGTGACATCTTGTTTGATTTGTTTTAACGAATAGAATAAGAATATAAAAAGAATATCAAATTGGTATCGCCAAATGTGTAAGTGAGTTATGTTACCATTGGTTTGGATGTGGAGAGAGAGAGAGAAAGAGCGTATATCTTCTACTTTACCTTTTTATTTTAATAAGTTTACGTTTTCAAAAATCACTTTTACCCTTACTTGTTCTCTCTTACCTCAAAACACAAATTTTGTTTCTAACAAACAAAGGGATTTTGGTAAGTTAATATTAGGGCAAGTGCAATGGGAGAACTTTATAAAAAGTTCTTCCTTTACCATGTCACATTTTGACAAACTCAAAAATGAAAAACATTTAGTCACAATGGGAGAACTTTAAATAAAGTTTTTCAATGAGACTCACTTTATATATTGATGTATTCCATTTAATGTCAATTTTCTTGGTTTTTGGAAGAAAACTTGGTTCTATTTTTCAAACTTAATTTTTGCACAACTTTATAAGATAAAAACTTTTTATATCCTACAAATGAAAAAAACTTTTTATGTTGAATATTCTTATTTACATAATGGGGCTCAATGAAAAACTAACATGAGTAAACACGCTTTCCAGTATCTCACATACATAGGAAATATCAAATATCAAGTGTTACACGGATTGAAGAAACTATAAAAGGATAACATTTTGACGGTAAATAGTCTAATTTCTTTAATGAACAATTAATTTCATTAATAATAAATGGGTTTTGTAACTGCATTTCGCATTATATTGGGTTTTCCTAATCAGACGCTCACAGATATCGCTTTCCCAACTGTATTCCCGTAGTTTCTTAATTACTCCCAATCAGAAATTTCCGAGTTTCTTTAATTTACCTAAAATCATACCTGAAATCATACCTGAAATTGAACAGAGGAAGGAAGGACTGCGAAAGTTCAACGATGAAGATGTTGCAACGACGATGAACTGCAAAAGTTCAATAGCAAAAGGAAGGAGATGAAGAGAACAGATGAAGGAAGGTGAAAGGGTTTCAACGGGTTTTAAAAAAAATTGAATCAAAAGAAAGAAATGACGGTTAATAAATTGACTCAACTTCTAATTTACAACTAATCCTTCCACGTAGCAAATTAGGCGCTCCACGTACGCAAATTACGCATCCTAATTGGCATTTAACGGTGATAATTGACGGCTTAAGCATAATTAGTTATGGTTGGGAGTAATTAAGAAACTCAGGGGTACAGTTGGGAAAAACCCATAATAAATCATTTAGCAGTTACAAAAGTTGTCAAATTTAATCAAATACATAAATACAAAAAACAAACATATATATACCATCATATTTTGAAACAAATATCACTAAAATAAAATACAACATGACCCGATTTTGATGTTAATATCTACTCCGTACTATCAATAGCATCATTTTTTCTTCATACAACGTTCTACGAGTTTAAAATGTGAACAATTTTGTAACATCAAATCGTTATTTTTTCATACCGCCTTCCACTAGGGATTATATATCTAGGAAATTGATAACGCCACTCAAAAATGTACTGTGCCACTCACTTCCCCTCATATCTAAAACATTATTTTAATAGAATTTAAAATTTCATGAGTGTTTTTTAGTGGAAGAGTACATTTTAGAGTGGCGTTATGGCTACCCTATATAAAATAAGGAAATTGATAATGCCACTCAAATAAGAGTATTTTTTTATGCCGACTTTTATTTGACAAAAAAAAAAAAGAAAAAAAAGGCAAAACAATGATTAATTATATATTAAAATAAGTTTGAATAATTGAAAAAAAAAAAAAAAAAAAAAAAAAAAAAGCTCCCATAAAAACCAGCTCAATATACACCTCACTTACTCTCACAAACACTCTCAATTTTTTCACACAACACTCTGGCTTTGGCTTCACTGCTTTCTCACCTTTCCAAGCTGATAATGTAAACATTCTTACTTCCAAAATACCAAATATTTTTCTCTCATTTTTTGAATTTTCTTCTTCAAAAAACAACACACCAATTAATTTTTTCTTGAAGAAAAAAACAAAAGAAAAGCTATGGCTTCTTCTTCTTCTTCTAACAACACTATAATGTTGCTTTTACTGCACATTACATTGTTGTTACTGAGCTTTTGCTCAGCTGATGATCCTTTCTTCTTCTACAACTTTGAAGTCTCCTACATTACCGCTTCTCCTCTCGGAGTTCCTCAGCAGGTAATTAATTAACTAATTCACCTTCATTTTCATTTACCGTTTTGGTAATATTACTCGAGAAATGTTATCTACCTTCTCCTTATTTTATTTTATTTTTTTACCTTCGCCTACCGCAATAGATTGAAATACTATATATATTGTATTTTAATCTATTGCGAGAGGAGAAGGTAAAAAGGGTAAGGTAGATAAAAATGGTAGTACTAGTAACTAGACATGAGACGGTTTCACACGAGACTTACTATACTCTTAGATCTCACATTATTGTATGTGTTTTAGCTCAAATAATTCATGGGTTTTGCTCCAAATTTGATTTTGAGTAATGGGTTTTGCTTAAATTTTCCAAAAGTTGGTTTCTTTACTCTAGATCTATAATGTGTATTTGCTTTTTTTGGTGTGTATTTTTGTACTTGTACACTCTATAATAAAAGTTACAATAATCTTTTTAACTTGTACTATAGTAAATGTTCATGTTATGTAGTTTTAGCTAAAGTTTTGACCTTTTTAATCTAATTTTTTTTTAACATTTTACTTTGTGTGTGTGTTTTTTTTAACCATGTAGGTAATTGCTATTAATGGTCAATTTCCTGGACCTGCCATCAATGTTACCACAAACAATCATGTTGTTGTCAATGTGCGCAACAAGCTTGATGAAAACCTCTTATTGACATGGTAATTAATAAATCTTGCATTTTTTTTTTTTACTGTAATAATGGGAGTAAAAAAAAAAAAAAAAAAATCTTCATTTTGGTGTATTTATGAGTTAATTCTTGTTCAAGACGGTCGTATGTGCGCAATTAAGCCGATTTAAGTCATTGTATATGGCTCATTTCACTCATGAAAATGGACAAAATTCAGTCTTATAAATAAATTGAATTTAATTTTAACAAAAAAAAAAACATAAAACATAAAACATGCCTTTTAAAAGTAGACAATATAAAGTTAAAATGATTACTATACACTTATACCTAATACTTAGACATTTCTTCATTTGGCTAAGACAAGGTTGTCCGTAATCCTGTCAAATAAAAGTTTAAGCTGATAGTTGGAGGCCTAAGATCGGTTTTATACATTTGTGGAAAATAGGGCAGGAATATTTCAGAGGAAAAGTTCATGGCAAGATGGAGTACTTGGAACAAATTGTCCAATACCTCCAAAGTGGAATTGGACTTATGAATTTCAAGTGAAGGATCAAATTGGAAGTTTCTTTTACTTCCCTTCTATCAATTTACAACGGGCTTCCGGCGGCTTTGGTGCTTTCTATATCGACCCTCGTTCCATCATTCCGATACCTTTTGCTCCTCCTGTCGATAACATTGTCATTTTGATCGGAGATTGGTACACTCGTAACCACACGGTCCGTTCCCTGTCTGAGATTGTATTGTGTATTGTAAGACTGTTGCATGCGTACAACTGTCAATTAATCCTGTATTGTTAGAGTATATAATCGATCTTGTGCCTCCAATCATCAGCTTAATTCATTCTGTATACTTATTGTTTGTCATTATTGAGAGGTGGATCCATCCAATCAAGTGCTAATAATTTCGGATTTCGGGTTTCAGGATTTGAGGAAAACCTTAAATGGAGGGAAAGCACTAGGGATGCCAGATGGTGTTCTAATAAATGGCAAAGGGCCTTTCAGATATAATGACTCACTTGTCCCTGATGGCATTGATTATTCAACTATTAATGTTCATCCTGGTAAATTTTTATGGTTTTTGGTTGAATGACTTGGATTCTGTGATGACTTTACCAAAGCGCTCTCGTGTACGGAGATTAACGTTAAGGTTATTTCAAGCGGTGTTTCTAACATGTTACGTATTCATCGTGTTAAATTGTAAAACAGGCAGGACATATCGCTTACGAGTACACAATGTTGGAATTTCGACTAGCTTGAACTTCAGAATCCAAAGCCACAACCTGCTCTTGGCGGAAGTTGAGGGGTCGTACACCGTGCAGCAAAACTACACCAGCATGGACATTCACGTCGGACAATCGTACTCCTTTCTACTGACGACTGACCAGAATGCCAGTTCTGACTACTACATTGTCGCAAGTGCTCGATTCGTCAATGAAACGACCTGGAAAAGGGTTACCGGTGTAGCCGTCTTGAGCTATTCTAATTCCAAAGGAAAGGCTCATGGTCCACTTCCCGACCCTCCTCAGGATGAATTCGACAAGACTTTCTCTATGAACCAAGCTCGATCAATCAGGTTTGTACTTCGTATGCCCGAAATTGGCCCGGCCCAAATTAACTCAACCCATACCCAACGTGATTGACTCGTTTGTTGGGTTTATTTTTAATCGTATTAATTGGTTTGATGACATTTTGCAACCTGTGTACATACTGATCCGATATTATTGTGTTTCGTAGGTGGAATGTAAGCGCAAGTGGTGCTCGACCGAACCCACAGGGATCCTTCAAATACGGCAGCATTAACGTGACCGATGTCTACGTCATTCAAAACAAGCCACCAGTGAAGATAGGCGGGAAGAAACGCACCACTTTGAACGGGGTTTCATTTGTCAATCCCGCGACACCAATTAGACTTGCTGATAAACACAAAGTTAAGGGCGATTATAAGCTTGACTTTCCTCATAGGCCTTTGACCGGAGCGCCTAGGATGGAAACCTCGATCATCAATGGTACTCATAGAAGCTTCGTGGAAATCATTCTTCAAAACAACGAGACCAAGGTTCATACGTATCACCTCGATGGATACAACTTTTTTGTCGTTGGGTAAGGCTCTTTTTTCTCCTTGTTTTTTTTGCTTACTGAAGTCCTGGTTTTTTATTCACGATAATGAGTTAAAAATGTTTCTGTAGGATGGATTTCGGTGAGTGGAGTGAGAGCAGTCGAGGAACGTACAACAAATGGGATGGCATAGCTCGTACCACAGCTCAGGTATCGTAATCATATGATTTATCCTTTTGAGCATACAAATCGATAACTAAAGATCGCTAAAAACACGCTAAATTGGCGCTGTAGGTTTATCCGGGGGCGTGGACGGCTGTTCTAGTGTCGCTCGACAATGTCGGTGTTTGGAACCTGAGAACAGAAAACCTCGACTCGTGGTACCTTGGACAAGAAACCTACATCCGAGTCATTAATCCCGAGACCATAACCAACCCTTCTCTCGCCTATAAGACCGAGCTGCCGCCTCCAGACAACGCCCTTTTCTGTGGTGCTCTCAGCAAGCTACAAAAGTATGTTTCCTACTTCAATGCTTCCTTCATCTTTCTGTTACGACTGTGGTGGGTCAGACTGTTATATCATTGTTTCATATTTTTACAGGAAACAAGACACTTCTTCCGCTACAAGCAACTCCTTCAAAATTATCTTTACCATTCTAATGATTTGTGTGGCGAGCTACTTGTACTGTTGAGGCGTTACCATTTTGTCCGTAAGAGCATAGATCGTCGATGAGATTTGTTTGTAGTTTCGTATGGATTTTAAATTTTTTTTTATTACAATTGTCAATACGGATATCACCATTTATTCGGCGCATTTTTTTTATTTTTCGACGCGGTTTTTAACCATCCAAAATTGTTTATGTCATTATGGGATGCTTCCAAAAATATTATTTAGACTAATTTATGAAGAGTGATCATTCTTTTTGTTCCTTCAATTGTAATCATGAGTATATTTATCAAGTGTTCATACTTCATACATTTCAACTTGTTCTAAGGTGTTAAATACTTGAACCAATTTGTTTTATACTTCCTCCATTCCAATAGATTCTTTACGTTTGCTTTATACACGTACATCAATACTCGTTTTGTTTCGTTCATATCTTTGGATTCGTATTCTCAAAAATTTTAAAATTTTGATATTAATAATGTCCTCGTTAAGACAATTAAAACAAGATCACACATGACTATTTTTTATTTTGTATTTTAGAAGTTTTATCGAAGATTCTACACACGTATGAATAGTGTCAAAAAAGTGAAACGTAAAGAATCTAATGGAATGGAGGAAGTACATTCGAACACGTGAACATTAGTCACATAGGTTATAATATCATTATAGAAACCAACTCAATTAGAAGTTTAAGCTAATGATTAAGGGTTTAACAACAATTTTATACACTATAAGGACCAGTTCTTTTCAGCTTAATTTCAGCTCTTATAAGTTCAATTCAGCTCATATATGTTCAGCTCAGCTCTTATAAGTTCAACTTTTATAAGTTCAGCTCTTATAAGCGGAAAAGAATAGGTCCTAACACACTTATATCTTATAAATTGCATGATGAGATGTTAATGTTAATGTTGATTCATAATTTTATTTTGAGTTAAAATTTGAATATAAAGAATTTGATGGATGAGGTTAAATGACAAAGTTATTAAAAGGTGTAATGAACTGTAAAGTTGGAAATGTGTATAGAGTTCATGCATTGGATCCCTACCCAAATTGTCCATGACAAAGACCCTCTTTCATGCATCCAATGCTTTCTTTAGCTATCCCCACCATCTCACCAACTCTATTCATCACATTGATTTTCTCCATTCATTGTCGATTGATTTTGAGATGTAATTATCTGAACCTTATAATGTCGCCTTGTACGTTAAAATTATCAAATTTTTACAACTTTCACAAATCTTTAACTCAGTGAGTGATAAGTATATAAACTGAGCCGGGCCTGCAACCATCAGTTTAGTCTCTCTAGTTGGGATGATTTTTTGGCATAATATCGGAATTTTGTGATGACCAGAAGTAACGAGTTTAAATTTTCAACACCCCTATGCCAAACGTGTAAAAGACAAACGTGAATTACTAACTGGACGTGTCGATATGGTCACAGTCTATGACAAGCCAGCTAAGTGAGCCAACAACTGTACAGTATACACCCTGTAACTAGAAGGCTGAATATTGATCATCTAACCCTTAACCAACTACAGTACAAAACACAAGAATAAAGATTTTAGTCCCACTAATTATCAGTCATCATGTGACCTTTCTTAAGTCCTCTTTGTCTTTGCTGTTCCCTTGTCACCTCCTCAACATCTCAACCAAATACATTTATCCATTCTATTCAATATCATGTTCTTTTCGATTTAAATTTACCTTATCTTCGTTCAGTTTAAGTTGTACTACATCTGTTCCAGTGAATCGTTAACGTTTACTTTATTTTGCGATGGAGAAATACATCTGTTCCAGTGAATCGTTCAGTTTAGTTGAAGTCTCTTACTAAGTTCGATATAATTCCTATTAAGTTCAAACTCAACTCTACTAAGGGGAAATTTACACATGTTAACGTTCAGTTTAATTCCAATAAGCTCAACTCAGCTCAGCTTGACCCGAATTATCCGTTTATTGTACATCAGGAGTTAAAGAAGTTAACATAGCCAAATGCTAAACCAAGACCGTTGTATAAGTGTATATAAGAGGCAATATAAAATAATGTATTATAGAGCAAATTCTATCAACCATTGTACGAATACACACAATTTTACGATAAAATTACTCTTTTAACATATTTTATGAGAGATTGGATTCATCAATGTTATACTTTACTTGCTCTGGTCCATAATGTTTCTCTCACTTTCTTTTTACACCGTCTCCAAATTTAGTAGAAAATGTAACTATCTTAGCAGATAATTTTGGTTGCAAATAACATTTTATGAAAGATTTTCACTCTGACTTTCAGAAAGGCAAATGGAAGGAATATTGTGGAGCTAAGGGAGTAATACTTTTGAGTTTTGAATTTAAATGACCCTCTACTGTGGAGCCTTTTTTTGACTCCAGAGAATGTGAACACATTATATCAGAGTGTATCATAACTAGAGGTGGCAATCGGGTCAGTCGGGTCGGGTTTGGGTCGGGTCATGTCGGGTTCGGGTCATGTCGGGTCAAAGTGTCCTTTTCGAATTAGTCGGGTTAGATTCGAATTAAATGTCGAATCGGGTCTATATCGGGTTAAATAGTGTATCGGGTCGGGTCGGGTTTGGGTCGGGTCATTATCGGGTCAGCGCGATTTTATCGAATTATTTCAATTTTTACCTACTAAAATAGATATTTCGACCGTTATTTTCTTTAATTACTTCATTACTAAGTTAAATATATCATTCTAAATAATAATTTGCTTTCAATCTAATCAAAAGTAAGTTTAAAATTATCGGGTCGTCAACTTAGTCGGGTCGATACCGGGTCGAGTCGTCATCGGGTCGGATCTGGGTCGGGTTCGGGTCACTGAATATCGGATCATGTCGGGTTACGGGTCATTATCGGGTCGGGTCGGGTCGGTTCTCGGGTCACATTATTTTCGGGTTAATCGGGTCGGTTTTTGCTCGGGTTCGGGTCGGGTCACTCGGGTCGGGTCAGACTTGCCAGCTCTAATCATAACGATAATGTGACATGTTATTATAAACGGTATCAGAACAACTCTACGTCAACTTAACATGAATCACATAACTCATAACATGTATTTGGGCTGGTACGAAAATATAAATTCTTATAGCTTTGGCCCAAAACAAGTGGCCATTTGAATGTTGAGCCCATGAACTCATTTGAAAGAAGTTCCAATTGTTTTTCCAATGATTAGAGCTGGCCAACTGCGCGAGCCGGTCTGGTCCTACCCGTCTAACGGGCCTCATTTTTGGTGTTTGAACCGGCCCTCTCAAGCCGGTGGGCCCCGCTTAGTTTAAGGGCCGGGGTCGAGTCCATTTTTTATAGCTCGGCCCTCTCAGGGTCCGCCAAAAAAAAAAAGGGTGTCGTTCAACTGTACCCAACTTTTACTCTGTTGTACCCAAAAAAGACCAAAATGTCCTTTCCATTTCTCATCTTCCATTTCACAACTTAGGTTTTCTCTCTTCTCTCTCCAAAAATTCAAAGCACCTATCACCGTCAAACCACCAATACCGGTCTATCCGCCGCTGTCCCTACCACCGCGTGCCCCCAACCACCTTCCACCACGTTCGACAACCACCCTAAAATTAATAATATAATAACAAATAACAAAAAAATAATAAATAAAATAAAAAAAAAAAAAAAAAATTGAAGATTGCACCTGAATTTCGGTACCAAAGTTACGCCCCCCCCCCCCCCCACCTCTTCTTCATGCGGGCCCACCACCACTAGCAGTCAATAAAGTGCAAGCTTGGCCCGACCCGAGTGACCGAACCCGAGCAAAACCGACCCGATTGACCAAAATATGTGACCGAGAACCAGACCCAGGCAGGCAGATGTGACCGTAACCCGACATGACCCGATATGTCAGTGACCCAGACCGGACCCGATGATGACGGCCCGAATATCGACCCGACTAAATTGACGACCGATAATTATTAAGCCTTAATTTTATTGGATTTAAAGAAATTATTATTTAGAATGATATATTTGACTTAATAATGAAGTAATTAAATAAAATAACGATCAAAATACTTATTTTAGTGGTTAAAAATTGAAATAATTCGATAAAATCGCTACCGACCAGATAATGACCGACCCAAACAGGCAGGCGACACACTATTTGACCCGATATGACCTGACCCGATGACGACCCGAACCGAACCCGACTCGACCCGAAAGGGCACTTTGACCCGACATGACCCGAACCCGACATGACCCGACCCGACTTGACCCGACCCAAACCCGACCCGACTGACCCGATTGCCACCTCTAGCAGTCAACCCTATCTTTGCCGCCCCGACTAAACCACCACCGCCACCGTCCCAACCCAAACCCAGCCATATCTACCACCTTCAAACTCTATTTCTTTAAATTCAACTAATTGAATTACAAAATTGTAAACCCTCTATCTTAAAAATTCAATTGATTAACAAATACGATTAAAAGATTACTAGAATGTTACGAATAATTCAATATTGTGAATAATTTCTTGAAGAATTTGAGAGTTTTGAATGAATTTGCATTGAAATCAATTTGTCCAAAAAGAGAGAAATTTAGATTTTAGAAGGACATATGGTGGAAAACTTATGACGAAAAAGGGTACAACAGTGTAAAAGTCGGGTACAGTTGATCAATTACGAAAAAAATAATAATTAATTTTGAAAGAAAGTTCTACCGATTTCTAAGGCCCGCGGCGGCTAGAAATTTCAATTTTAGAGCCCTAACCTTTGAAGGGCCGACCCTTACCTCCAAACGACCGTGCCCAAACTTCGACTTCGGAGCCCGGACCTTGGCGGGCCGGCCCGGTTCCATCCCTTGGCCACCTCTACCAATGATCAAAAAATATCAGCAACACATAACGTGTCTTATTCACATCCAATCTTCTGGGAGATTAGATAATCTTTCATTCATCAATCAACTTATCCATTAAAACTTGAATATTTTAGTTTTTTGCACAATTATTTTAGTAATAAAATTATTAAAATGGCTACTTCTTCAATGCTCACACTAAAACCAAGTACTAATAACTTAACAATCTCTTATTATACACGTCCTATAATTTGTCAATTGGAACCTACGAAGCCCAAAAACGTACCGTTTTTATTCGGTACGTTATCCGTCTTTTTATAAACGCGTTTTCATGATCAGGGCCGTCTAACAGAACGGTCTAATGAAAGTTTATAATGCTGACTTTTTAAACTTTGGTTGGATAATGTAGACTCGAAAAAGTTGAAGACGTTGGTTAGCAGAACTATAGCAACTGTCGCGGTGGTGAGCCTCGCGACTAATTTCCCGGCATTGGCTGATTTAAACAAGTATGAAGCTGAGCAACGTGGCGAGTTTGGTATCGGTTCTGCTGCGCAGTTTGGTTCTGCTGATCTCAAGTTCGGTTCTCCCTCCCTTTTATTTCAGTCAATTAGCTTCATTTGACTTTTTAAATGTTACGGAGTATGTCCTTTTTTTGTTAACTGTTTGGTGTGCAGGAAAACGGTCCATGTGAACGAAAATTTCAGGTAAATGGATCGGTTTTTGCTACAATTATGTGTACGTTTGAGTAAAGTATAGGATTTGACAGTGATCGACTGATCGTGGTGTTTTTGGTATGTTAAACTGAACAGAAGGGCGAATTTTACGTCGGCTGACATGAGAGAATCGGATTTCAGCGGATCAACATTTAACGGTGCATATCTCGAGAAGGCTGTTGCTTACAAAGCTAACTTCACCGGTATGATTAATAGTGTAACTGTTATAGCAAATGCGAGAACGATAAAATAAAACGTAAAGAAGACGAACAGATTTACGTGGTTCAGTCATCTGTTAGTCTGTTACCTTTACACGTCTGTTTAGATTTCCTTTGCAAGCGACTCATCCACGACTGGAAACATAATCGTCAAATTCTTTTGCCTAATTTCAGGTGCCGATTTTAGTGACACGTTGATGGATCGAATGGTAAGTAGTAAAATTGTCGAATAATTTGTTAATATTAATATGTGTGATTCATATTTGTTGAAGATTGTCTAACCGTAGGTCCTAAACGAAGCAAATCTCACCAACGCGATCCTGGTGAGAACGGTCCTCACTCGAAGTGACCTTGGCGGTGCTATCATTGAAGGCGCTGATTTTAGCGATGCTGTCATCGACCTTCTCCAAAAACAGGTCTAACATCTAAAAATAATTTCGATATTTTTTCTTTCGAGTATACCGTCAGATAAAACTCTAATTTTGTTCTTGTAGGCATTATGCAAGTATGCCAACGGAACAAACCCGATAACAGGAGTGAGTACAAGAGCAAGCCTTGGTTGTGGAAACAAGCGACGTAATGCGTATGGTAGTCCGTCTTCCCCGTTATTAAGCGCCCCTCCTCCGAAAATGCTAGACCGAGACGGTTTTTGTGATTCAGCTACTGGTCTTTGTGAAGCCAATTAATCAACCAAAATATTTAGAGAATGTAATATTTGATCACGAGTGAGTCTCATAAAAGACCGTCTTTCAATTTTAGAATGGAAAGACCAATTGCTTGATGGTCAGGAAGCCGTCCTCCGCTTTACTAGGAAACGACGGTCTTTTGCGTGAGTTGTTGATTGATCACGGGGTTCACGTCGTTTTGTATATAGTTAACAATGGACTGCTTTTTTATTCTCCTATAATGTTTCAAAAATACGATTCAATGAAGAGTAACAAATTGAAATTCGGAGTGAATTCAAAGTCGTCCATTGCAATCGAAATCTGCAGCTTCCTCTTGAAATTGTCTGTTAACATGTCGAAATTGTCCACGGCAACCTCTTGAATCTCTTCAACAGAGTTCTACCCGTTTTTGCATCGGAATCATATTCTTTAAGTTCACAGTTTGTCACTCAAAACGACACAACAATCCCATAAGCATCGTACTTGAAACGACCCACTTGAGTCCTAATACTTCAAACCAGAAATTTCTAAACTACGACGATAATGATCATCATAGGCGACATAGCTCATAATGTAGCCCTTGTTTGAATTCCGTTCCACGTCGTTGTCAAGCCACGGGTTCTTTTTCATCGAAATCGACAAAAGATTCACTCTTGGCATCAACATCAACATAATCAATAATCAATAATCAATAATCACAAATCTTGTGTCCAAATTATCTATTGGTTCTTTTGATGTTTAATTAATATTTGTAATGAATTTCCTTACACTTTATCAACAAGCTGGAATAGCTCAGCTGGTTAGAGCGTGTGGCTGTTAACCACAAGGTCGGAGGTTCGAACCCTCCTTCTAGCGTTTTATCACTTAAAAAGTCCAATTTTTTTTATTTAATTTTTTTTCCCTTTTAATTTTTTTTGAATTGAACACGACATAAAATATATTTTAGCAAAACAAAATGTCATGTCAAACCTCAATATATTAACGTGTAACAGATACATATCCGACAACAAATATATCCGACAACACAGCGTTAAGTTTCAAGCACAAAATTTTTGCTTCATACTCGTACAAAACATCAAATCTCAACTACACAGCTCAAAATATGAAATGTTTACGATAAAGCCGTTTTGTGTTTGTAAGTTATTAAAGACAAAAAGGGTAAATAATTTAAATTTGTTTCTCGCTAATACCTACACCTCCATGAATGCCACTTCAATTTAAGTTGAAACCACAACGGTGGGATGCCTAGCACGCCTCGTTGTAATCTCGGATCAAAGACATCGAAATTAACGCGGTGCAGAGAATCCAGCAGAACTTGAGTTGGAACCGCCGGGAGGAGCACGGGGAGGGCTTCAGAAGGAACCGTTTTAGCCAACTCACGTGCTTTCTGCAGATGGGAATTTGCAGACGAAGCCATCTCGAAAACTGCGTTGCTGAGACCCTCTCTGAAATCCACACTTACTCCTGTTTGTCCCCCGTCTTGAATCATAAGGCCGTGTTTGGATGCAATTTCAGATGGGATATAAGCGAAATGACGGTGACGACTAGCGTGGTATGGCAGCGATTTCAGGAGCAACGCGAGTCCACTAGCTTTACCGATATGAGAAGCGGCATGATCAGCATTTGTGGAGTTGATCCCACCAGATTGCAACGTCGTATACAAGATGGTAGACTGTGTGTCCTCGGCGTATTTCTCGAGCTCTTCGATAGTTTTGGGGATTTCCTCGGGTGCCCTTTGAGCGTCTTTTATACGTGCTTCAACAGATCGTTTCAGCCAGGCCTTGCTTATTTTATGTTCCGATATCACTGACGACAGCGACTGAGCTATAGGATGCTCGATCCGATTGTTGGCATAGATTTTGTCGATTACGTCTTGCCACCAAACAAGGCGCATGAGGCCTATCCGAGGATCAGAAGCGACGTCCATTGCTTTGGCCGTCTCAACATTGAAGGCGCGAAGTGCAAATGCAGCTTTCCGCATCTCAGGAGGGAGTTCGAGAAGACAGAGATAATTGTGGTAATCATAGCTTCTTACTTGTTGCACACAATACGAGAAAGCGGATTTCAAGCTGCTAGACTTGGAAGCAGCATTCATCAATGTAAACTAACAAGCACCTGGGAACAAGTAATACAGATTTGTAGAATCGTTAATTTTCATACTATTTTACAGCTGAACACAAATTAGATACTGCTGTAAAATTGAACGGGTCGATGACTCCTCAATTGGTCGAGTTTAACAAGGGAATAGCAATAACTATGCAACGTTATGATTACTTTTCAGGGCAAGTCCGTGGACATACTGACGTGTAACAGAAATCAAGATCAGGTAAATGTTTAGAAACACAGCACACAGCTAGAAAACTGTTTACAGCACTTGAAATATGACCGCAACTTCCCCACTACCGAAATTTATGCAAGTCACCGACATCATGAGTCATGACTGACGGCATTCTAACACCTCGTCTCTCTATCTAACAGAGCATAAACAAAACACGTTGTTGACAGCTTGAGCAGTCGTTGCCAACGCTAATAGACCTAATACTCAGCTGACTATATAAATCCAAATCTAGGATTAACGCAAATTCTTTTGTGTGACGGTCTCACAGTAGACTTGTTGTGAGGCCTCTCACAAAAGGGTAGGTCTCACGGTATGAGACGGTTCTCAAAGAACCTTAGTGATGTATCTAATTCTATGGGTCTCCTCGTTTACTAATTTTTAGCAGATACCAAAACCACTCTCAAGAAACGTATTTGAGAATACAACGTTCAAACAGCTGCAAGACTCTTTTTTCTCGGTCCAAATGCGTGTTTTCTATGCTGTAAAAAGGTGAGAAAAGACGCACTTGGTCTTACATTGCGTGCAATGTTGCTCGTAGAATGTTAAGAAATCTTTTTAACATATCATTTAATCTTCCATTGTGAGAAGAAAGGCGAGTAATTTATCGATATGATTAATCTGTAAAGTTCACTCTCATAATGTAACGGTATAACATTAAAAGATGATGAAAATTACCAAAAACCCTAAAACCGAATTCAACCATACAAATGAGGTATTGAAATCGATGCGATACGATTTCATCCGTAATTTGAACACCAAAATCACTAAACAAATTCCAGAAAAATAGCAAATGTACGAAAGTAATTTCACCAAATCAATCGCAAAAGCAGTAAGCTAGGGTTTATGAAGGTAAATCGAGAATAGAAGGTAAATAAACAAGCAATTAAATCAAAATACACAGGTCAATTTGAGCATTTACAAAACCCTAAATCGATGGAAGAATCCAAAAATGTTGAAAAAATTGCAGAAGATAAGTAATGAATCAAACAGTGAAATACCTGAAAATGGTGTTCAATTGAATCGAAAAGATTGAAATCAAACAAATGTGTGGAGTAAAGTTTGTTGAATCAAATTAATGATTTGTTATTACTACACGATTAAATCAATGGTTTGGGGAAGAACTAAGGAAGACTCAAGTTTGTCACATGGATCCGAAAAATGAATTGGGTCGATCTATTTCCAATAGGCCAATCCGACTCGAACCGTTTAACTTTAAATTATGAGTTTGTTGTCTTGAAAAATCTTTATCGAATGTATGTTTTGCAATTTACTAGGCTGTGTATACATTTGTAGTTCGCTCTGTCTATGTTTAAGACAATGTCTGTTTGGTTTCCCTACCGATATCCGAACCCATTTGGGCCGATTAATTCGGTTTCGGAGCGTATCCCGGGTTAAGGTTTTAACCTCCCAACGGCCCAACGGCCATGAGATCGAGCAGCTTCTCCTACTGTTTCAAATTTCTCTGACTACTAGACAAGATATCCACATCATTGAACAATAATTTGATTATAATCGGATTTATTTCTTAGCACCCAAAAAATAATGTCACTAAAATAATTTTTTTAAAACAATAAATTATAAATTATTAAACTAGTTACTTAGTTACGACTGTTGATAATTTCTTTTAGATCCAATATGAAGTTGTTAACCCTAAACTTCACAATTCACTAAAATTTGAATAATTGTTCAACGATTCCATTTTCGAGTACCGTGACCAAAATGAACTCCCATTTTCTAAACAAATATAGTATTCCGTAGTCCGTACCATACAATAACTACATCAAAGTTAACAAATTTAGCACTAATAATTTATAGTTTGCACCTGTTTTGGTTACAAAGTAGGTTGGATTGACTAAAACACGAAAATAAGATTACTTGAGTGTTAAAAGCATGATCTGAAATCGCCTTGTGATACAAGTTGTTATTTTCGGTATCACGTTGAGTTGAGGTCCTAAAAGAAGACCTACTTCTATTTGAGCTCATCTGATAATGTGAGAGGTGTTTGGTCGCCTTTCCAATTCATGAAAAGTTAAACTTCCTATGAATCAACTTTCCTCATTAAGGTTTAGTTGCCAAATTCACGAGAAGTTAAATTCTCGGCTTCCTACATAATGTTGGAAGTTATTTAGTTTCCTTAATAGTTACTCCGTATTTACCAAGCTCTCCCTTGGTAAATGTAACTTTACACATGAATTTACTTCCTAGGTAACAACCAAACAACTTTTATACAATTCACGTGAATTACAACCTGACGTAAATTTAATTGTCCTAGAAACTTTGTATTCCTATGTTCAACCAAACAACCCCTAAATCTAAGTTAATACGGAGTACTTTTAATTTTTTCTTTTTAAATATTTTTTACTCCGAATCACTTATAATTTAAAATATACTCCAGCAAAATAATTCGTATAATTTTAAAAGGTAATAAAATATTATTAAATTACGTCTTCCATAAGTTGCCAAATTTCTGTTTACAATTAAATTTAAAATTACAATCCAATATATATATATACACAATTATTAATTAAATTCAACTTTAACCAATATTAATATCCCAAATTATTTCCAAAATCGAGATTACTAGGTCTAGAAAGTCTCTTCTTGTAATCCACTCCACCACCCCAAACCCCCCTCGAACATTCTCGAACTCCCTCGTCTCCTCACCTTCCCACCTCCTCAACCCTCCTTTAAATCCTCCCCTTTTTCACTTCCACCCTAAAAACCACCACACTAATTTCAACCACCGCAACAACCACCGTAACAACAATGGCAGACGAAGCAAAAGCCAAAGGAAACGCCGCCTTCGCCGCTAAAAACTACGACGAAGCCATCCAACACTTCTCCCACGCAATCTCCCTCTCCCCTCACAACCACGTCCTCTACTCCAATCGATCCGCCGCCTACGCTTCCGCCGGTGACTTCTCCGCCGCACTCTCCGACGCTGAGAAAACCGTCGAACTCAAGCCCGATTGGGCCAAGGGCTACAGCCGCCTGGGCTCGGCTCACCTCGGTCTCCGCAACATCCCCGACGCCATCTCCGCTTACAAGAAGGGCCTCGAGCTCGACCCGAGCAACGAGGCCCTGAAATCAGGCCTGGAAGACGCCCGGCGGGCCGCGGCGCGGCCCGCCGGGGGAGCGGGGTCTCCGTTTGGGGACGCGTTTGCCGGGCCGGAGATGTGGGCGAAGTTAACAGCTGACCCGACGACGAGAGCGTTTCTTCAACAGCCTGATTACGTCAGGATGATGAAAGATCTCCAGAAAAATCCGAGTAATTTGAATCTGTATTTGCAGGATCAACGTGTGATGCAGTCGTTGGGGGTTTTGTTGAATATTAAGATGAGGACTGCTGGCGGAGACGACAGTGATTTTCCGATGAGTGAGTCGACGGGGTCGTCGGCGACGGAGGAGAAGAAGGAGAAGGAGGAGGAGGTGGTGGAGAAGGAGAAGACGGAGGAGGAGACGGTGGCGATGGAGGAAGAGGAAGAAGAGAAGGAGAAGAAGAAGAGGAAGGAGGAGGCGAAGAAGGAGAAGGAAGCGGGTAATGCTGCGTATAAGAAGAAGGAATTCGAGAAGGCGGTTGAGTGTTATAGTAAGGCGTTTGAGCTTGATGATGAAGATATTTCTTACTTGACGAATCGTGCTGCTGTTTACTTGGAAATGGGCAAGGTATTGATTGTGTTTTTCGATTTAATTGATTATGTTTTGGCTGTAATTGTAGTAATAATTGTTTCGAACAACTGTCTTGAAATTGATCGTATGTTTGCGTTGCTTGCTCGAACTGCTGAGGACCGAGTTCTGTGAAGAGATGAGAGAACGTGGTGTGTGTAGTATTGGTAGTTGGTTTATCGTATACGACTGATGTGTTCTTCGTAGTTTCCTAGAGTATGCTTCTGCGCGATTTGGGTCTGTAAATTTGCGGGCTTTCTAGAGGATGCTTGTTTTAGCCTCGCTTTACGTAACTTTGGAATCAATGGCTTTGTTGTTGTTGTTGTTGTTGTTGTTGAACTGTTGATTATAGGTCTTAGGTTTGAGATGTGGACCCACAGTTTCAGTTCGTCCGTGAACTAGATGTTGTTTTCTAGTTTCATGTTTGCTAATTGTGTTGTTGGTTATTGTAGTATGAGGAGTGTATCAAGGACTGTGAAAAGGCCGTGGAAAGAGGTCGTGAGCTGAGATCGGATTTCAAGATGGTTGCCAGGGCTTTGACTAGGAAAGGAACTGCTTTAGTGAAGATGGCCAAGACGTCTAAGGACTACGATGTTGCTATTGAGGCGTTTCACAAAGCTCTCACTGAGCATCGTAACCCTGATACACTGAAGAAGCTGAACGAAGCAGAGAAAGCTAAGAAAGACCTCGAACAACAGGAGTACTTCGACCCCAAGATTGCTGATGAGGAAAGGGAGAAAGGTAGTTCCTTTTAGTTTCCCTTTGTGTTGTTCTCGACATGTGATTAGTTAAACTATTTGTGCTGCGCTGACTAGAGTTTTCATTATTTGTCGCTTGTCGATTTGTTACGTGGTATTGTGTGCTCTGGGCTTCCTGTTATAAGTACCTTCTTAGAAGCCTTTACTGTCTAAGCGATTGAAATGCTGTGTGTTTGTAGATGAGGTCCATTTACGATTTGATAATTCTCGTCTTAACACTGTTGACTTGTAGCATTCATATGATTGTCGTGATTTGTTTTGTGTAGGAAACGAATACTTCAAGGAGATGAAGTATCCTGAAGCTGTGAAACATTACTCCGAAGCGATCAAGAGGAACCCTAAAGACGCGAAGGTTTCTTTCTTTCTTTCTTTCTTGTCCACTCATTATGAAGAGTTCATCCCTCATCCCATGAGTATTCTGCGGTTTATACTGATCGTAGTTGCGGTTTTCTGAAATCCAGGCATACAGTAACAGGGCTGCATGCTACACAAAACTGACGGCTATGCCAGAGGCGTTGAAGGATGCTGAGAAGTGTATCGAGCTCGATCCTACTTTCGTGAAGGGATATACAAGAAAGGGTGCTGTTCAGTTCTTCATGAAGGAGTACGAAAAGGCGTTGGAAACCTATCAAGAGGGGCTGAAGCTTGACTCTAACAACCAGGAGTTGCTGGATGGCGTGAGAAGGTTTGTGTAAATATGGTGTTTAGCTTTTATTGGCACTTCGGTGGTTTTATTTCGTCCTCACTGACGTATTTTCAAAATTTAATACCTACAGATGTGTGGCGCAAATCAACAAGGCGAGCCGTGGAGATTTGACTCCTGACGAGTTGAAGGAGAGACAGGCAAAGGGAATGCAGGATCCCGAGATTCAAAGCATCCTCACAGACCCTGTTATGAGACAGGTAAACCTCGTAGAATACAAGTCGTTTCACGACACAGACTATACGCTGTAAATGTGCTGATATATTGTGTTTTGTGTAGGTGTTGGTCGACTTCCAGGAAAACCCGAAGGCTGCACAAGAGCACACAAAGAACCCCATGGTTATGAACAAAATACAGAAGCTGGTTAGCGCAGGAATTGTCCAAATAAAATAAGAAATGGATTTTAACCATTGAATGTTTTGATTTTTCCATCTTAAATTCTGTAATTTAATTGGATCAACTGTTTATCTCCCATCTTTTCCTATGTTGGAATTTTGAACGGCGATAGTGGATTGTTTTCGGTCTGAACTTGTTCGTAAGGCGTGAAGTGGAAAATATAGTTTTGTTCATCTGTACTTGCCATGAGTATGCCTGTGAAATGATCGATGAATTTACATTTTTGTCTATGAGCTCTACGTATGAGATATGCGTGTGTAACATGCAAACCATACCAACTTATAAAATGGTGGATTGTGGGGGATATTCGTGGGATGTGGAAGATTAGTTCTTGTTTTGAAAACGATATGGAGGACTAGTTTCTCGTGTGACGTCTTTTGATTTCTCAATGGATACCCTCGTTAAACAAGTCTGAACGTTTAGGGTTGGAAGTTGGTTGTGCCATGTTACCCCACCTGTCATACGGGGCCAAATAGGCATGTCAGGCGGGTCAACTGCGAGCCATAAGCGGGTCGGCATGTGGGCTGAGCCTTTCGCAGGCCGTGGGGATTTTGCTTGACATGCCATCTTTTGTACAACAAAACTCAGACACAGCCCCGTGGCCTATAGCGTGTCGTGCCATGCAGCCCGTGCATGAGGTGGGTCATGCCAAACCGTGCCATGTACCATTGTACCGTGCTGGACCATGCCAGCCCCAACCCAACTTCCATCTCTATGACTTCTGAAAACTTAAAAATTTGCTCCTTGGGAGCCCGGTCATCGTTTACGGCGGATTTACCGTCAAACATTGTTGTTCAGATTGACGAGGATTTACGTATGAATGAGTAATATACCCCCTGGGGTTGTTTCAAAAAATAAATAAATTTGCAAATGATTTACAAAGCATAGTAAAGCACGAACATTGTTAAGTTTCCTTTACTACAATGTTTCGGAGATAGTATCTCTTTGATGATTTATCGTAACACTGTAAAAAATATCAACGTGAAACTACACAGGCGGTGCATGTTTCTGTCAATAACTTATCTTACAACAAAACTGATCACACTCACTGCAAGCAAATCTCTTGAAAAGGAGTGTCATCGGTGAAATCTCGATATTGCAAAAACACTTGCTGTTTGCAATGCGACCTATGCGTTCACCGCTTCCTCTTTAGGAGCAGCAAGTTGGTTCTGAATGTGCTGAGGAACCACATCGAACTTGGCGAGCTGCATCGTGTAGGAAGCTCGCCCTTTCGTCATGCCTCGCAGTGTACTGACGTATTGGAACATCTCGGCCAATGGAACCAATGAATCCACCACCTGCAAACAATTAAAGATAGTCGTGATTCTCGTGAAGACGTGAACACAAGATATCACCAAGTTAAACGCAACAAATAGATTGGTCAACGTACCTTGAGACCACCAGGTTTATCGCCAAAGTTGTTGATTTGCCCTCTTCGAGAGTTAAGATCACCGATAACATCACCCAAATGTTCTTCAGGCGTGACAACCTCAACTCTCATTATCGGTTCTAACATCTTGGGTCCCGCTTTCCTCATACCCTCACGAAACGCTCCTCTAGCAGCAAGCTGGAAAGCCAAGACACTGGAGTCGACATCGTGGTACGAACCGTCGACTAATGCAGCTCGGACGTCAACCACAGGGAATCCTGCGAGTACACCGTTACTCATGCATTCTTCAAGTCCCTTCATTACTCCCGGGATATACTCTCTCGGGACTGCACCACCCTTGATTTCACTCACGAACTCGTATCCACTACCGGCTTCCAAGGGTTCGAAGCGGACAGTTATGTCGGCAAACTGTCCCTGACCACCTGACTGTTTCTTGTGCACGTACTTCACTTCAGCTACTTTGGAAATACTTTCACGGTAGTTCACTTGTGGTGCACCGACATTAGCCTCAACCTGTAACGCAACGACATAACAGAGATCTTAACAAAGAGTCTTGAAAAGCAGTGATATATACAGCTATCAAGTAGGAAACAACAAAACATGGACGAGATTAATCAGACGCACCTTGAATTCTCTCTTGAGCCTGTCGACAATGATCTCAAGGTGCAACTCTCCCATCCCTTCAATGACCGTCTGGTTAATCTCTTCATCACGAGAAAAGTGGAAAGACGGATCTTCTTGAGCAAGCTTAATCAGACCATTTGCCATTTTGTCGATGTCAGCTTTCGTCTTTGGCTCAATAGCGACCTTGATGACAGGGTCGGGGAAATCCATTCGTTCCAGCACGACCGGCTTCTCGGGGTCAGACAGCGTTTCACCAGTAATAGTATCTTTAAGTCCAGCGAGTGCGACAATATCACCCGTTAATGCCACCTTAACGTCCTCTCTGCTGTTGGCGTGCATTTCAAGAAGCCTACCGATTCTTTCCTTTTTCCCTTTGTTTGCGTTTATCACATAAGATCCCGCCATAAGTTTCCCTGAGTAAACCCTCACAAACGTCAATGACCCCACAAACGGGTCACTCATGATCTTAAAAGCCAACCCAGAGAACGGCTCATCGTCACTGGCTGCCCTTTCGATGACCAATTCCGGGTTTTCGGGATCCGTACCCTTCATTGGCGGCAAGTCGACTGGCGAGGGAAGATAATCCACCACCGCATCTAGCAATGGTTGAACGCCCTTGTTCTTAAACGCTGAACCGCACATGACTGGGACAAATGTTGCTGAGATGGTTCCTTTCCTAATAAGTTGCTTAATGGTCGCTAAATCAGGCTCTTTCCCTTCTAAATAGCCCTCCATGGCTTCATCGTCTAGTTCTACGATGTTTTCGATTAGTAGTGCTCGGTATTCAGTCGCCAACTCTTGAAGATCAGCAGGGATGTCCTCGTAACTGAACTGTGCCCCCAACTCTTCACCTGACCAAACGATGGCCTTCATCATCACAAGGTCAACGATTCCTACAAAAGTATCTTCAGCACCGATAGGCAACTGTAGTACCAGAGGTCTTGCGCCTAAATTTGTTACAATCATATCTCGTGTTCTGAAAAAGTTAGCGCCCATGCGATCCATCTTATTCACAAAACATATACGAGGCACTCCGTATTTATCTGCTTGTCTCCACACGGTTTCAGATTGTGGTTCCACCCCAGCAACACTATCAAACAGGCAAATGGCACCATCCAAAACTCTGAGAGCACGTTCAACCTCTAAAGTGAAGTCGACGTGACCAGGGGTATCAATGATGTTGATGCGGTGCTTGTTCCAGTAGGTTGTGGTAGCAGCAGAGGTAATGGTGATTCCGCGTTCTTGCTCTTGCTCCATCCAGTCCATGGTAGCGGTTCCCTCGTGTACTTCGCCGATCTTGTAGTTTCGGCCTGTGTAGTACAGGACCCTCTCGGTTGTCGTAGTCTTTCCAGCGTCAATATGTGCCATAATTCCGATATTACGGTAATCTTTCAATGGGATTTGACGCTTTCCATCCGCTAGGAAAAAAAAGAAAACAATTGTCAGTGAACGGTCAGAAGTGCGAGTAACTTTTATGATAGTAAATCTTCAAAAAGAGACAAATAATCCAGATTAATTCTTTGCTAGAAGGAGAAGCCACTTTCTCAAGCAATGTTCGGACTTCGGAAAGCTATGCTAAATTTCTAACCTACTTAGTACGGGTCAATAACTAGTGTCGTAGCTAGCAAGTTGCCACATTCGAAATTAGAAAAAAAAAATTAGCAGCTTTCTCGTCCTAGCTCAATTTTTTGTAGAGTGATCGTCAATCCACAAGCCAGCCATTACAGATATGCGGAGTAATTGAATACCGTCAACGTCAATCTCATCATTAACCACTCAAAACTTTGATCAACAATTTATAACGATCACTAAATTTCATCACACCACCAACCACAAGCGCCTTGAGAGAATTCCTCCTAAGGCATTGTCTCAGATGACCCATACGTACCAAGTCCTCCCCATAAACCCCAGAAACTAGAGTGTCGACCGCCAAAAGACAGTACTTCTTCGTACAGGATAGGAACCAAACCCTCTCGCGGCCTCCCTTTTAAAGAGACGAGACGAGCAACCACTATGTCATACACATTGGTCACTATTCACCAACATCGCCCTCTGATTCAGTCATTTTTTTACCTTCCAATTTTGGGAATGACCGAAAATCGACGTTTTCTTAGAAAAATCACATAGCTACAACTATTCTCGTCCCCTCTCATCCATTTTTAAGCATCAAGTAATAACTTTTTTACGAAAAAAGATAATCACTTTATATTTATTCCTCAAATAAAATGATAAACAAATGACTAAATCACTCCGTAGTAAACTAAGGACCTGTTCTTTCCAGCTTATTTTCAGCACATTTCAGTTCAGTTCAGTTCAGTTCAGTTCAGCTCACTTCAGTTCAGTTCAGTTCAGCACAGCTATGTTATTTAATTGAACTTCATTCAGTTCAGTTCAGTTCAGTTCAGCTCGATTCAGTTCAGTTCAGCTCTAAAAAGTCCGAAAGAACAGGTTCTAACACAAATATCCCCAGAATTTCAATTCCAAAACTCAGCAAAAAAAATTGTAATTTTGCTTAAAAAAAAAAAAAACCTAAAAATGCAACCAAAACCCTATCAAAAACCCCAGAATTCCAAAACTCATTAAAAAACATCAATAATTCAACAAACTAAAAAAATGGGCAATCATAAAATCATCAATACAATAAAACCCACTTACGAATTTAATTTTTTTTTTTTTTTCACAAATTTTAAAAAAAGCTCACCAGCATCAGCAGCCATGGCGAAAACAGAGAACTTTTTACTGTTTTGCTGCTTCAAAGACTCAACATTTACAGCATTAAACTGACTAATTCGAATATTCCCAAACATCTCCGACATCGCAGAAGACGATGACGCAACATTCCGGCGACTTCCGGCGACGGAGATACGCCGCCGTCGACGGTGGTTTTGGGAGGAGATAGAAAGCAACCGCCTTGAAGAACCACCATTGATGTTGCAAATTGGTTCTACTGTTGTTATTCTCACTGTTTCTGCTGCCATTTTTTTTTTATTACCCAAAAAAAAAAAAAAAATTAATTTTATTTTGTGTTATCACAAAATAAAATTAAATTGTGAGAAGTGTTATTTTTTATTTTTAATATTTGAAGTCGATTGAATATGATGAAAAATGTGAGGCTTATAGTTTAGAGAGGAGGAAAAATTGTGGATATGTGATAAAGTTGTGAACTTTTGGGATGTGTGGCATTTTATAAGCCTTTGTTCTTCCTTGAGGCCCAAATTCAATTACTCCCTCCGTCTCGGTGATTTGTTTACATTTACTTTATACACATTTATCGATGTGAGGAGAGATGTAAAGAAAAAACTAATAGAATAATAATATAAGTACAAAGGGGGTCCCGCTTCCTTAAAATTATGAAATGTAATTGGTTAAGGGAGTAGGGGCCCACCTCCCATATGGGTCACCCATGACCATTTATGGAAAGTGTAAACAAATGACCCGTAACCCCCTAAATAGAAAGTGTAAACAAATGACCGGGACGGAGGGAGTATGTTTTTATATTTTTATTATTTTAATAAGTAAGGCTGTTTCTTTCAGAACATATGAAATTGAACTTATAGTGAAATTGAAATAACTTATAGGAGCCTTATAAGCCGAGGGTGGAGAAATTTATATGGCCCCATGGGCCTTGGCCCAAGGAGATTTTGGGTTAAATAAATTTCAGTTTGAATAAATAGCATAGTTTGTTTGGTGGTTCAGTGGTAAGTATTGTGATTTGTGAATAGTAGGTACAGGGGTCAAATCCCATGTAAGTCTTTTTTGCTACAATTAATTACCTTTACCTTTCAATTCAGTCTATATCTTTTGTTTTTACAATTTTTTTAATTCATTCTTACATTGTATGGAGTATATTTTTACATATTTCATATTTGTCGTCCTTATTTTTTATTATAAAAGTTATCCATTATCTAAATTTGACTTCAAACAAATATTTCAATTTAATCCTTTTGGTAAATTTTTAATTGTATTGAAATCAAAATGTGTCATTTTGTGCTACTGATACGACACGTTTATTAGAGGTTATAGTGCGTGTTTTAAGCGTCGAATTCGTAACATTTCCGTCTCTTTGGATGATTTTATGAGCGCTTGCACGAGTACGAAGATTCAAGCTAAAACCGCATAAAAGTCAACGTCAAAGTCAAAGTCAACTCTCAAAGTCAAAGTCAAGGTCAAAGTCGGAGCCGAGCACAAGTCATGGCTCTAAAGCCGACTCAAGAAGCCACTCAAGTCGAGGAAGTCGAGTCAAGGTTCTAAAAGGAAGCATTGAAGGAAAGTTGGAAGAATTTGGCTAAGTGTAGAATTGAAGAAAATCGTGGAAAAATAGTCAGGAGAAAGGCGCTAGGGCGCTTCAATGCGCCAGGCGCTACGCGCGCCTCATGCGCTTTGGGCGCATTTCTCGACAGCGTCGTTTTGTTTTATTTTGAAACAAGTTTTAAGGGTTTGTAATAGGGTTTTGAGATCTTATCTTTGATATGAGTTTTATGCAACTTTAGAGAGAAAATTAAGAGAGATTAGGTTAAGTTTTCAAATAATTACTCTTTAATTAGTTTTTAATTTAATGTTTATGGATTTTCTCAACAATTTGGGTTATGTTTGGATGATTATGGGTAACTAAACCCTTTAGCTTTTGGTGTAATCCTTGGGTTTTCAACCCTCCTTTTGATCAATGTGAGAAAGATTTCATCTTTCTTATTTCATTTGAGTATTTACTTACTCTCGTCATTGTTTTTACATAATTCTTGGTTTTGTTGCTTGTGTTGATCAATTGTGACATTTCCTTGAATTATATGCTTGAGGATTTTGGTTGTTCATATTTTGGATGCTCTTAATCTATCTTGTGTTGCATTATATTCATGTGTTATGATGTGGTAGACGATTCATCCCTTATAATCATGTTTTGAGAAGTAAAGTTTGAATCTTTAATGCGAAACTCTTTCATGCCGATTCTTGAATGTGTTTTCATTAAGTTTTCTTACATTCCTCTTATGTTTACTCTTGCATGGGTTGCATGAATACATTTGTATGCGGTTTCATCGTGTTTTTAATGCAATTTGTACCTTGGTATGCCGATTCATTCTTGGTATGTTCATGCATTGTAAGTGTTTGAGGAATTGCTCATATGAATAGTAGTTTCATATTTAATACTCACTTGATCATTTGGTGTGCGTTGAAACCTTGTGTGATTACACCGAAAGTGCCCTTCTCATCTTGTTTAATCTCGTTTTTATTACTTGCATTTTAGTTTTCAACCAAATCAACCTTATAAAACCCCCCTTTGTTTACTTTATTTTGTTTCGTGACATTAGCCTTGTTTAGTCATTCCCTTGGGTTCGACCCTATTCTTACCACTTTATTACGTTGTTTTGTGTGAATCGAATAGGTTTATAAATTGTTAATTTGACCCCTTTTAGAGCGACATAAAAGTTATCGTCAAATTTTGGCGCCGTTGCCGGGGAAAGCATTAGGCTTTCTTATTTTCATCTTTGTTAGTTAGTTTGTTAGTTGTTAGTTTGTTAGACTCCTTAGTTAGTTTCTTTTACATAGCTTTGTAGTATTTATTGCTATCTTTCACTAACATAGTATTTATTACCATTTTCATTACTAGTTTGTTAGCATTTATTACTCTTGGTCACCCAAACTTGAGTCTCACTCAAGTGTTGGGTAGGATTTTATCTCTTTAGTGTTGTTTTTATTTTGTAGGTTATTTCTTCTTGCATGTACCCAACTCGGTCATTTCGAGCTCCCATTGCACCCATTGATCTAGAGATCGAAAAGACGTTACGAGATCTTCGTCGAGTCATTGGTGAACCTTCTACGCCCGACGATATTGTCTTCGATTTGGATAGCGAAGGAGACATCGTGGACGACATTGAGGGTTTTCATAACATTTTTGCCGTACCCGAAGAGCCTCAACCCTTGAACATGGCGGGACCACCCGACAATCGCACGTTGAAGCAATTAACCGCGCCCGATCTCACTCAACAACCATTATGTATCACTTTTCCGGAGCATGAAGACGGTCATAACTATGCCTTGAAATCGGGCATCATACATCATCTACCCGTATTTTATGGTAGAGCCGGTGATGATCCTAACCGTCATCTTGCGGAGTTCCACGTGGTTTGTAGTACGATGATGCCGGACGGAGTAGAGGAAGAGGAGCTCAAACTCCGGGCTTTTCCATTTACACTCAAGGACGCCGCTCGGGATTGGCTCTATTATCTCCCGTCTAACTCGATTACGACATGGCAAACAATGAAATAAATCTTCCTCGCCAAGTACTTCCCCGCATCCCAATCTTCTTTGCTCAAAAAGCAAATCTCCAACATTGAGCAACTAGATGGAGAAACGCTTTATGAGTATTGGGAACGTTTCAAAAGGATGTGCGCAAGTTGTCCCTACCACGGGTACACCAAACAAGATCTTATTATGTACTTTTTCACCGGGTTACTTCTCGAGGAGGCTAATATGGTCAATGCGGCGAGTGGGGGTGCCTTAGTGAACAAGACCGTTGAAGCGGCTACCACTATAATTGAGGAGTTAGCGGCGAGCTCTCGTCATATTCGAACCAAGTCTAAACCTAGGGGTGTGCACATGGTCAAGGAACAATCAACAACTCAAGATTCAAAGCTCATGAACGAAGTGAGTTCTTTACATGACCATGGTTAAGGAGCTAATGCAAGAGAAGTCGGAAATCGAGCTCAAGTGTGTGGGATATGTGAATCTCCAACCCACCCTACTATGATGTGCTCTCAAATGGGGAAGGAGACCTAGAGGAGGTGAATGCGGTTGGTGCGTTTGGTAATCGGCCTCCACGTCAAAATTATGACCCTCATTCTAATACTTTCAATGCGGGGTGGAAGGATCATCCTAACTTTCGGTGGGCCAACCAAGAGAAGCCTCAAGAAGCAAAGTGGAATCAAGGTCAAGGAGGAAACTACTCTCAAAACCCTCAATACTCACAAAACAACCGATTTTCCAATCAAAAACCCCAAACACAACTCACTCAACCTCAATTCAACCAAGGTGGTCCCTTTCAACCCAACCAAGCACCACCCTACAACTCTCAACCACAAAATCATCCTTCTAACCCTTCTCGCTCAAACCAAGATGTGTCGACCGAGGAGTTAGTTCGAAATTTGGCGCTCACCGTTAATACAATGCAAGGGAACTTGAGCACTTTGCAAACCACAATGCTTCAAGGTCAACATGAAAATAAAGCAAGTATCTCTAACTTGGAGCGCCAAATGTCGAGTGCCATTGGTCGTCTTGAGGCTAAGGACTCGAACAAACTTCCTCCCACCGTTATTCCTAACCCCAATGTGAGTGCGGTTTCTCTAAGAAATGGGCGACAATTGGAAGAAGCGGAAAAGAAGAAAAAGAGAGCTAGGAATTCATCACCTAGCCCGGATCCGGTTAGAGAGGAAGAAGAAGAGATCGTGGTCGTGGATAATGACGTTCGTCAATCACCTCAACCTCACACGGGAAGTCATGTGAATGAAGTCCCACCTATGGGATCACCGATCTACGAACCGGTTGCTCCATTTCCTTTGGCTCTCAAGGAAACCCGGAAGATCGAGCAAGACAAAGACATCTATGAGACGTTAGAAAGTGTGAGGTAAACATCCCTTTGATTAACTTGCTTAAGAGTGTGCCTCGTTATGCTAAGTTCTTGAAAGATTTGTGCACGGTTAGACGTTTCAACAAGCTTAAGGCCACTAAGAAGGTGCGGGTGAGTGAACATGTCTCATTATTTTCCAAAAGAAATTGCCTCAGAAATGCAAAGATCAGGGCATGTTCACTATACCATGCACAATCGGGGATAAGAAGATTGCGAATGCTATGCTAGACTTAGGAGCTTCCATTAATGTCATGCCGTTCTCTTTGTTTGAAACGTTGAATTTGGGTCCTTTGGAGAAAACTAGCGTGGTTATTCAATTGGCGGATAGGTCAAATGCCTACCCGAAAGGGATTATTGAGGATGTGTTGGTTGAGGTGGGGAACCTTGTGTTTCCCGCCGACTTCTATGTTTTGGATATGGATATGGATCGTTACGCCGCCTCTATGCTTTTAGGTAGGCCGTTTCTCAAAACGGCTAAGACTAAAATAGATGTAGCTAGTGGTTCTTTGACTTTGGAGTTTGATGGTGAGGTGATGAATTTTAATATCTATGATTGTATGAAATACCCACCGGATAACCATTCTTTATTGTTTTGGCAAAAAATTTACCAAAGCTTAATTTATTGTGTTGGGGTTAAAGCGACCTTATCGTATGCCAAACTAAGAATTATAGCGAAAACTTAAGGAAAAGAAAAGACGAGAACGAAATAAGACACGAAGGTTTTTTGGTTACGCGGAAAACCCGATGTGGGAAACGACCGCGGGGGGAAGCTCTTGTCCCACCAACTATCCACTATTCAAAGAAGGATTACAAGATTTGGGGTGCACAAGTACACAATTTCGTACAAGTATTGCTGAATAGTGCTAAGAGTTGCTGAAAAATGTGTTTAGAGTGTTTAGAATGCTGTAAAATAGTTGCTGGATGCTGAATATGATGGTGTTGTAGCTCAATGTGGAATGAAGTTGAATGCCTTGTCTTGAACCCTAGCTGGCCTTTTATAGTTGTAATCTTGCTGATTTTTCTCCTAGTATTCCCTCTTCCATAACTGTCGTGGCCCCCTATTTAATAGGCTTTAATTGCTCCTTAGTTGGATACTTCCCTTTCGCAATCGCTTTGACTTTCCGTTCTGAGTTGAGATAGATCCGTTAATTGAGACTCACGAGGTCCTGTGCCCAGAGTCTGCCAGGTCCTGAAATGTTCAGGGCCCTGGGCAAGGTGGGGCTCTTGGAGGGTCTTGCATGGTCAGGGTTCTGCGCCGTCTGGATCCTTGAAATACCCTAGATCCTGCCCAGGGCCCTGCGATGCTCAGGGTCCTGAGCAAGGTACTGCTGCTGACAGGGCCCAAACTGGGCCGGAAAATTTGGGCCTAACATTTGCCCCCAAAATTTCTGCTCAGGAGGTCTCGAATTCTGAGCAGGAAGTTTCATTCTCAGATTGCTTTGCGTGACTCCCTCATATTTCAACTTTGGACGTACTTCGGCTGCTTCGATTTTGTTCGTGCTTGATACTTGGTGGATTGGCGGACTATTTTTCTTTTCCCTTCTGGGGTTGGCAATAATGACACGGAACGGTGGTTGCTGATATGGCGAAAGAGCTGCTGCAAGTACTTAGGTCGTTTCTGATGCCCCCGACTATTTGGGCCAGGGACAGCTGAGGCGCCTGCCGAGGATGCTGCGGTGATTGAGGGACCTGAAACAAAGGAAACAATACCGTAAGGGTGAAAGCGACAATGTAAACATGGATCAGCTAAAACACCAAACTACTGCAACTCGAAACATGTGAATAATCTATCAAGCTTATTAGGCGAATTTTCCCTTGACTTGGAGCAAGAGAAAGCTGACTTCCATGCTGCGTTCCCCCAGCCTCCGGATCTCAGCGTCCTGGTGGGCTTTGAGGATTCTGATGATGATGATCCTGTTGCGTCAGATCCGCCGACTGGCGAGGTGGTGGCGCGGCATTCTTGAGGATGCTTAGATCTGACGCCTACCGGTGAGGTACCTGATAAACAAGAATAGCTTCCTGCGACGCTGTGGTCAATCGGTTAGTTTAAGACTTCAGTTCAGAACTGTCATTTTGGGGTAGCGTACCTGTCTTGGACGCTTGTACTTAAACATTATCTTTTGCTAGACGTTTGCGCTCAGGGTCCTTTGCTGCAAGGGACCTTGAGTATGACGATGGAAACTCATGGTGGCCAACCATGCTTTTGATTACGTTCGATTGTAGCGCACGCTTTCGTTTGTATGCATGCTTTTTAGAGTCGACTTAGTGCCGGCCTGGAGTCTGTGATGTCCAAGTGGGTTCATGTTTATACCCGATGCCGAGCCCAGTAGTGGTGACTGTGGTGGCCTGGAATCTGAGATGTCTAAGTGGGGTCATGTTTATCCCCTGGGTTCATGTTTATACCCGTTGCCACACGCACGACTTCCTCTCAAGGAGGGTATTACCCCAGGGGTTGATACCTTATGAAGGAATGAAGCTTCGGAAGCTTTTCAAAACGAACTCAGATATTTTTGTACATAGAAACGAGTTTCAAATAAAAATTTTTCGAAAGGATAAGAGGTTTTAAACAAATCATAAATGTAAATTGCAGAAACACTTTTAAAACGATTCAAAAGCGGATTCAGGAATTTTCACGAAAGAATAATCAACAAAATCTGCTGAGGGTACCCCAGAATGATGAGGGCGTGCCAGGATCCTGAGAGTACATCAGGGTCCTCAGGTCTCAGGATCCTCAGGGTTCCTCAGCAGCGAAGCGTAAAATAACTTTTAAAACGATTGAAAGGGTAAAGAATGAAAAAGTTTTAAGGTGGAAAAATAAAATAAAATATAGGTTAAAAGATGAAACGAATAGACCTATCGAGGACATCATGCCGAGGTGGGCGCCGAGGCCCTAAGAATGAAACACCGTTTTCAGGTACAGTGCCAAACTGACGAGCAGTAATCTTGTTGGGCGTCCTGTTGGCCAGGCTCCTGCCCCCTGTATGATTTCCACAGTTGCCACTGTGGATTTCATACACCACAGCCTAGCTTCCTGTTCCAGTTCATGCTTTCGCAAAACATTCTCTATGGGAGGGTTAGCGACCACATTAACAGTATGCGGCTCAAAATAAGGACGAAACCTAAAGGAGGCTGTAATTAAGAACAAGTTTTTCTGAGTTCAGTGTACCTGGTCTCTGCTGGAAGCAGAGACTTTGCCTACATAGCAACCGTTCTTTGGGATCCTTCATGCCCTCGATCATCACGGCCACAGCCTACCACCAGACGCCCTGGTCAGCTGAAAGCGAGTTGGCCCACGCAGCTCCAACCCCCCGGTTCACATACACCGCCTTTGTATACAACGGAGGTGGCGATGGCGGGACCTGAACTGTGGACCCCACCCTGCCGGACCTGGACTCTCCCGGCAGAATGTGGTCGAGGTGCCCCCTGTCCTGGATATTCTTCAGTTCCCTCCTTAGAGCTACGCAGTCCTCGGTGTTATGCCCGATACCGCCGTGGAATGCGCACCTCCTGCTGGGGTTTTTCCTGCGGGTGTCACCAGGGTTTTTGCAAGGCCACCTGACTTTGTCTCCAAGGTCCTGCAAATACTTGAGAAGTCCATCAATATCGGTAGCAAATTTGTACTCGCTTACCTTGGGTGGGAGGTTCCGGCGGTTCCTCCAATCTCTGGCTCTCGAAACTTTGTGGTCTGCTGGCCTTTCGTATGGCCTGGCTCTCTGATTTTTGCGGTCGCTGGTGACCTTCCTGGAGGGGCTGCTGAAGGTCCCTTTCCTGGCTGCAGCGTCCTCCTCGAGACTAAGAGCGCCGACCCGCTTTGCTGTCGCCCGCGAGGTTGGCTTTGGTGCCAGGGCTGAGAGAGGTTTCGGTGGTGACGGCTCCAGGGTCCTGGAACGCTGCTCCAATGTCTCCTCGTTGATCCTTGGACTCCAAGGCCTGCAACCTCCTGGTGATTTCCTCGCTTTCCCTGCGCGTCGATCCTGGCCAGTGGGACGGTGACTCCATGCTCCTCAGGAGGGTGTGGAGTGAATCTTTAGGCTGCGCGCTGCTTGTCATGATTGCTAGATGAAGGAATGAATCTGGCTACAAAGATGATCGCAATTCCCCACAGACGGCGCCAAATGTTTTGGCAAAAAATTTACCAAAGCTTAATTTATTGTGTTGGGGTTAAAGCGACCTTATCGTATGCCAAACTAAGAATTATAGCGAAAACTTAAGGAAAAGAAAAGACGAGAACGAAATAAGACACGAAGGTTTTTTGGTTACGCGGAAAACCCGATGTGGGAAACGACCGCGGGGGGAAGCTCTTGTCCCACCAACTATCCACTATTCAAAGAAGGATTACAAGATTTGGGGTGCACAAGTACACAATTTCGTACAAGTATTGCTGAATAATGCTAAGAGTTGCTGAAAAATGTGTTTAGAGTGTTTAGAATGCTGTAAAATAGTTGCTGGATGCTGAATATGATGGTGTTGTAGCTCAATGTGGAATGAAGTTGAATGCCTTGTCTTGAACCCTAGCTGGCCTTTTATAGTTGTAATCTTGCTGATTTTTCTCCTAGTATTCCCCCTTCCATAACAGTCGTGGCCCCCTATTAAATAGGCTTTAATTGCTCCTTCCGTTGGATAGCTTCCCCCTTTCTCGCATATCGCTTTGACTTTCAGATTCTGATTGAGATAGATCCGTTGGTGAGACTCACGAGGTCTGTGCCCGTGGTCCCGCCAGTGGTCCCGCCAGGGTCCTGAAATGTTCAGGGCCCTGGGCAAGGTGGGGCTCCTGGAGGGTCTTGCATGGTCAGGGTTCTGCGCCGTCTGGATCCTTGAAATACCCTAGATCCTGCCCAGGGCCCTGCGATGCTCAGGGTCCTGAGCAAGGTACTGCTGCTGACAGGGCCCAAACTGGGCCGGAAAATTTGGGCCTAACATTTATGTTTCATGGATGTGATTGATCCTTTGGTTGAGCAAGTTTTTGATTTGAATGGATATGATGAGGTCGAAGTTGCGCTTTTTAATAGTTTAATGAACGATGATTTGAATGCCGATATTGTCTTTCTTTCAAACTTGCAATCCTTGATATGTGATTTGGGGGATGGAGTTGATAATTCTAATTTGGTTGAAAGTGGTGTGAATCCTCCTTTGGAGCGACCCACTTCCTTTCCCTCGTATGATGCTTGTTCGGTGTTTGTTGGTACTAACCCCCCTCCACTAGCCTATGTTAGTGAGAAACACATTCGCTTCAGCTTATAAAGGCACCCGAGGTTGAGATCAAGCCACTCCCGAGCCACTTGAAGTATGTTTTCTTGGGAGAAAACAACACATTCTTGAATCATCTCCAACAAGCTCACAACCGAACAAGAAGGTAAGCTCTATCATGTTTTGGTTGAAAACAAGCTTGCTATTGGTTGGACGATAGCCGATATTCAAGGTATTTCCTCTTCTACTTGTATGCATCGTATATTTTTAGAAGAAGGGTCGAAACCTATTCGACAACCCCAAAGGAGGCTTAATCCTCCGATGATGGAGGTTGTTAAGAAGGAGATTCTAAAACTCCTTAGTGTGGATATGATATATCCGATTTCGGATAGCAAGTGGGTTAGTCCGACCCAAGTTGTCCCTAAGAAGTCGGGTATAACCGTTGTGGAGAACGACAATGGAGAGATGGTGCCCACCCGAGTGCAAAACGGGTGGAGAGTTTGCATTGATTATCGCCGATTGAATGCGGTGACTCGAAAAGACCACTTTCCATTGCCTTTCATTGATCAAATGCTAGAGAGGTTAGCGGGGCGTGCGTATTATTGTTTCTTGGACGGGTTCTCGGGGTATTTTCAAATCCCAATCGCACCCGAGGACCAAGAAAAGACTACTTTTACATGCCCATTTGGCACATTCGCATATAGGCGAATGCCCTTTGGACTATGTAACGCCCCGGCTACCTTCCAAAGATGCATGGTTTCAATTTTCTCCGAGTATGTCGAGGATTTTATTGAAGTGTTCATGGATGACTTTACCGTCCATGGTGATTCTTTTGATAGATGCTTGCATAACCTAACATTGGTGCTCAAACGTTGTATTGAGTCGAACCTCGTCCTAAACTCCGAAAAATGTCATTTTATGGTCGAGGAAGGCATCGTGTTAGGTCATGTAGTGTCATCTAAGGGACTTGAAGTGGACAAAGCAAAGATTGACACTATCAAGTCCCTACCTTATGCTACTAATCTTCGTGAAGTGCGTTCTTTTCTAGGATCCGCAGGTTTTTATCGGCGATTTATCAAGGACTTCTCGAAGATAGTATCGCCTCTTTGCAAGTTGCTCCAAAAGGATGTGGAGTTTGTGTTTGATGAACCTTGCAAGAGGGCATTTGATGAGCTTAAGGCAAGGCTAACTTCCGCTCCCATAATTCAACCTCCGGATTGGAAGTTACCTTTTGAAATCATGTGCGACGCTAGTGACTACGCTTTGGGAGCCGTGCTTGGGCAATCCGTGGGTCGTGCTACACATGTCATCTACTATGCTTCGATGACGATGAATGAAGCCCAACGGAATTATACAACAACCGAGAAGGAGCTCTTGGCCGTCGTTTTTGCCTTAGGCGTTCGTTCTTATTTGCTTGGAACCAAGGTGATAGTATACTCCGATCATGCCGCACTAAGACATCTCATGACGAAGAAAAAATCAAAACCAAGATTGATACGTTGGATCTTGTTGTTGAGCGAGTTTGATTTAGAAGTGAGGGATAAGAAAGGGACCGCCAATGTGGTGGCGGATCATTTGAGCCGAATCGTTCATTCCGAGGCTAGCAAAGGAGATCAAGAGCCGGTCAAAGCTTTATTTCCCGATGAGCATCTCCTAGCGATCAATGTGTGTGCTCCATGGTACGCAAACTTGGTCAACTACCTCGTGACGAAGCAATTCCCTCCGAACTTGTCCAAAGCTCAAAAGGATAGAATCAAGAGTGACTCCAAAAACTATGTGTGGGATGATCCCTATCTTTGGAAGCATTGCACGGACTTAGTAATTCGGAGATGTGTCCCCGATAATGAAATCTCTTCAATTCTCGATTTTTGCCATACCCAAGCTTGTGGAGGGCATTTTGGAGATAGGAGAACCGCTCACAAGGTGCTAAGTAGCGGTTTCTTTTGGCCGAGTCTTTTCAAAGATGCTTATTCTTTTTGCCAAACATGTGATCGGTGTCAACGGGTTGGTAACATATCGAAGAGGAATGAAATGCCGCAACAACCTTTGTTGTTTTGTGAGATCTTCGATGTTTGGGGAATTGACTTCATGGGTCCGTTTCCGAATTGCAATGGCAACCTTTACATTCTTCTTGCGGTTGACTATGTATCAAAATGGGTGGAAGCCAAGGCCACTCGGACCGATGATGCAAAGGTTGTAGCGGAATTCTTCAAGTCAAACATCGTTTCCCGCTTTGGATTCCCGAGGGCCATGATTAGTGACCGAGGCACTCACTTTTGCAACCGAACCATCGAAGCACTTCTCAAGAGGTACGGAGTTATACACAAGGTGTCTACCGCTTACCATCCTCAAACCAATGGTCAAGCGGAGGTTTCTAATCGGGAAATCAAGTCCGTGCTAGAGAAGACGGTGAACCCAAACAAGAAGGATTGGAGTCAACGCTTGGAGGATGCGCTTTGGGCTTACCGTACCGCGTACAAGACACCTCTTGGGATGTCCCCGTATCGTCTAGTCTACGGGAAATCATGCCATCTCCCCGTAGAAGTGCAACACAAATCATATTGGGCGGTCAAGAAGATGAATATGCACTACAATGAAGCGGGTGACTTGAGGAAGCTTCAATTGCAAGAGCTTGAGGAGCTAAGGAGGGATGCATTCGATAGCGCGGAGACATACAAAGCACGGACAAAAGCAACACACGACAAGCTCATCTCCCGGAAGAACTTCAAAGTCGGTGAGAAAGTCCTCTTGTATCAATCTAGCCCGTTTATTCAGGGCAACCTTCAATCTCGTTGGCTCGGACCTTTTGAAATTGTTAATATTTATCACTATGGAGCCATCGAGATTCGAAGTTTGACAACCGGGAAGATTATGAATGTTAATGGTCACCGACTCAAACCTTATTACGAAGGTTTTTCAAAGGAAGGGTTCGAAGACTTCACTCTTGCGGACCCTATTTACACGGATTGAGTCGGTGACATGTCGAGCCTAAGACGGTAAACAAAGGCGCTAGGCGGGAGGCAACCCGACCATTCTCATATTACTTTGCTTAGTTTATTTTAGTAGTCGAGTAGTTTTCGTTTTGTAGTTTGCTCATTTTGTAGGTACAAAGATCAAGCACTCCCTAGATAGACGGTTCACGCTTCCCGAGGCCGTAGGTTTTCATTTTTATGTTTAAAAAAAAAAAAAAAAAAAAAACAAAAAAAACCAAAAACAAAAAAACCAAAAACCCAAAAATTTTCTAAGGCACAAAACGTAGGGAAGCCATCAGGCCTCATGCGCCAGGGGCGCCTCCTTTGCGCCATGGGCGCCTTTGCGCCGGGGGCGCATTTCATTGCGCCAGGGGCGCCTCACGCCTGCCCAAGTTTTCACTTCTTTTTACTCGTGCTCCCTCTTCCCTTTCTTTCATTACATCATTTTAGTTCTTATTTCTTTCTCCTTCTTCCTTCCACCAAAAACCCTAATACTCATCTCCTTCAATCACCATTTTTCAACCCTTATTTTATAATTTCACCTCTAAATTTTCATATAATCTCATTCAATCACTCATTCTCCACATAAAAACACAAAAAATCATCAATTTCCCTCATTTTCACCAAACCCTAAAAAAATCTCGAATTCCTCATAAGTGCTTCAAAGGTTCGATTTTCGGGTTTCTAAGGCAAGGATTAACTTGAGTCGGGTTTCTCCATCATCAACATTCACTTTTGCTACAAGTTCTTCGGTTGTGAGTCGGTATACTTTCTCACCCTTTGTAGTTGATTTTTCACTATTTTGTTGTTGATTTCCTAGCTCCAAGTTGTCGTCTTTAGCTTTAGTGAGTCTTTTGCAAGCGTTTTAAGGTGAAATTTGGTGCATTTGGTTGAGTTTTGTGTCATTTTGTCAAGTTTGGAGGAGTGCACATAAGGTGTTTGTTGAAAAGCCTAGGTGACTTTTGGTCTAGGTGCATATAAGGTGTGTGGTCTAGGTGAATTTTGGTGCATTTTCTTTGCATTGTTTCATTTGCATTTTTGAGAATCATGGGTCGGTCTAAGGGTAAAGGGAAGGAGGTAGGCGAGTCTTCCAACCCCGAGCAACCTTATTCCGCTAAGACAACATTACCTAAACAATTCAACCCTCGTTGGAATCTCCTAAAAACGCGAGTTATTCGCCCTACGAAATTTTTTGATGCCCAAACCCTAGTGGACCTTGGTTTGTTCGACATTGTGATGGGGTTGGCGGAGAGAGTAGGACTCGAGGAGCTTATTTTCCAAACACCGGACACATACCCCGAGTACACTCGTGAATTCCTTGCCACCATTACAACCCATGAACCCGATGATGATGAGGAAGAGAAGTCCATCTCTTTTAGGTTACATGGCAACGATTACGATTGCACTTATTCGGAATTGCGTGAGGCTTTCTCCATTCAGAAGGAGCCAACCGGGGATTTTCGAGGCCTCAACCAAAATGAGGTAACCTTTCTTTGGCGCGCTTTAACGGGTGAGCCGGGTAAGACGAACAATGACCGTAGTTCCATGCTCACTCACCCCGCCCTTCAACTTCTCCACCGATTTATTAATGTCAACATTCTTTGCCTTGGAAGTCCGGCTAAGGCGAATAATGATAGTGTTGAACTCTTGTGGAGTTGTTTGCCTTTTGGTGTGGGTGTTCCCGATTGGGTTGACATCTTTGTTCGAGCTTGCGTCAAGAAGACAACCACCCAAACAACGGGTGAACTCACTATGGGTGGAATGATCACCCTCATTGCCGAATATGAAGACATCGACATGTCGCTTCGGTGACCCCTTGTAAGGGTTGACATCATATACCTGAGGGGATGAAAGAGGCCAAGTTGATCGCGAAACATCGTCCGAGACGGGGTCTCCAACGATCGTGACGTCAACGAATTGGTCGGTCCTTTCTATTGGCTTGTGGGGACGTCTCATGTGCCGTATCTTGTCCTACCACGCCCCGAGGGTAAGCCGCTTCCCACGGGTGACCGACCCAAGGATTGGTTTGTCCCTCCCGACGTTGACATGGATGCGGGTGAGGGGGTTGTGAGAGGTGAGGATACGTCTCATCATATGGAGACCGATGAGGGAGGCCAAGAGGGGTTCCAAGGGGGGTTTCAAGAGGGCGAGCAAGGAGGAGGGAGTTGGGAGCAAGCGGCTCAAGCTTTTGGTGGATCATCGTATCATCATTCCTTCCCGACCTACGCCTCGCAACAAGGAGCGTGGGGTTCATGGGAGGCTAGTGCCACCACGGATTGGCAACGTCAACACATGCTTATGCACCAACAAACCGATTCTCGGCTCGCGTCGTTGGAGGATTACAACCGATTACATCATCAAGTCTTAATGGGGATGCACAACATGTATCTTCAACAAGCGCCTACCATGTACTCCTGGCCGAAGTTCTGATGACATTCAAGCCGTTCTATGAGCGGGAGGAAGAGAGAAGCGAGCGCATGATGCGCAACGGTCTTGGAACCAAGGGCCGGGGGGTCCTTGGGGTTCCGGGAGCGGGTTTTGAGGAGGGAGATGACCACCGTTTCCTTCACATTGAGGACAATGCGACGTCTAAGCGTGGGGGAGCGGTATGTGATTTGTTTGTATATTTTTATTTCATTTCATCGCATTTACATTTCGTTTTAGCAAATTTCAATTTCAAAAAAAAAAAAAAAAAAAAAAAAAAAAAAAAAAAAACGAAAAAATATATATACCCCGATAAGTTGAAAACCCGAAAAGGCGGCTTATGCAAAATTTGGGGGGCCTCGCTTTTGGAAGCCTTAGTATGCAACCATTAGCAATAAAATTGAGGTCAAAAGAGCCTAAAAAGGGCCATAATTACCCCCTAAGTATGGGGCTAATACTAATATCCCGTACTATGGGCTTGAATTGTTGTGAAATGCTTGTCTTTTTGATGTTTGTGCGGAGATATAAGGCGAGAAGTGTGAAGGGAGGAAGGGTTAGGAGCCGCTTGATAAGGCCTTTGGAGAATGAAGGGCGTGATCACGTTTTTAAGGCACTTGTCAAGTGGAGGAGATATAAGGAGCGGGTTTAGAGGTGTGCTTTGGATGATGGTGAGGCACACCTCCTTTACAATATGGTTTTGTGATCGCTTTCTCTTGGAGGATGTTCTTGTCGAGGGAGATATAAGAAGTGAGGGGATCGGAGTTGGTGGGCATCATATGTGAGGTTTTGAGGGAGTTATAAGAAGGGTGAAGTGAGGCTAGGAACGCGATAGTGAGGGAGTCATAAGTCGGTAGAGGTGTGAGAGAAGAGAGTGAAATGAGCCTTGCGTAAGGCGTGTTATTTGTTTTGCTCGGGACGAGCAAAGAGCTAAGCGTGGGGGAGTTGATACGACACGTTTATTAGAGGTTATAGTGCGTGTTTTAAGCGTCGAATTCGTAACATTTCCGTCTCTTTGGATGATTTTATGAGCGCTTGCACGAGTACGAAGATTCAAGCTAAAACCGCATAAAAGTCAACGTCAAAGTCAAAGTCAACTCTCAAAGTCAAAGTCAAGGTCAAAGTCGGAGCCGAGCACAAGTCATGGCTCTAAAGCCGACTCAAGAAGCCACTCAAGTCGAGGAAGTCGAGTCAAGGTTCTAAAAGGAAGCATTGAAGGAAAGTTGGAAGAATTTGGCTAAGTGTAGAATTGAAGAAAATCGTGGAAAAATAGTCAGGAGAAAGGCGCTAGGGGCGCCTCAATTGCGCCGGGGGCGCCTCTCATGCGCCTGGGGCGCATTTCTCAGCACGCGTCGTTTTGTTTTATTTTGAAACAAGTTTTAAGGGTTTGTAATAGGGTTTTCGAGATCTTATCTTTGATATGAGTTTTATGCAACTTTAGAGAGAGAAAATTAAGAGAGAGATTAGGTTAAGTTTTCAAATAATTACTCTTTAATTAGTTTTTAATTTAATGTTTATGGATTTTCTCAACAATTTGGGTTATGTTTGGATGATTATGGGTAACTAAACCCTTTAACTTTTGGTGTAATCCTTGGGTTTTCAACCCTCCTTTTGATCAATGTGAGAAAGATTTCATCTTTACTATTTCATTTGAGTATTTACTTCTCTTAATGCATTGTTTTTACATAATTCTTGGTTTTGTTGCTTGTGTTGATCAATTGTGACATTTCCTTGAATTATATGCTTGAGGATTTTGGTTGTTCATATTTTGGATGCTCTTAATCTATCTTGTGTTGCATTATATTCATGTGTTATGATGTGGTATGCCGATTCATCCCTTATAATCATGTTTTGAGAAGTAAAGTTTGAATCTTTAATGCGAAACTCTTTCATGCCGATTCTTGAATGTGTTTTCATTAAGTTTTCTTACATTCCTCTTATGTTTACTCTTGCATGGGTTGCATGAATACATTTGTATGCGGTTTCATCGTGTTTTTAATGCAATTTGTACCTTGGTATGCCGATTCATTCTTGGTATGTTCATGCATTGTAAGTGTTTGAGGAATTGCTCATATGAATAGTAGTTTCATATTTAATAGTCACTTGATCATTTGGTGTGCGTTGAAACCTTGTGTGATTACACCGAAAGTGCCCTTCTCATCTTGTTTAATCTCGTTTTTATTACTTGCATTTTAGTTTTCAACCAAATCAACCTTATAAAACCCCCCTTTGTTTACTTTATTTTGTTTCGTGACATTAGCCTTGTTTAGTCCTTCCCTTGGGTTCGACCCTATTCTTACCACTTTATTACGTTGTTTTGTGTGAATCGAATAGGTTTATAAATTGTTAATTTGACCCCTTTTAGAGCGACATAAAAGTTCTCGTCAGCTACCATATTAATTTAAAAGTATTTTCTTTTCTAAAAGTTTTATTTTACTGAATGGCTGATAAGTGAATAATTTCTAAAAATGTTGAGTTTTGAATTACACTAGTATTTTATTGTGTAATATCTCATACCGAACCCACTAACGATATATTTTTACTCTTTAGGATTGCACTAACAAAATATGTAGTACAATATTTATCTAAACGTATTTATTAGTATTATGTAGTTATTTTAGTATACTCTTTCATGGAGTATTATTGTTTTCTTTAAGACATCTCTATTGGAGTAACTTACTGTGACGATATTAAAAAAAAATTGTGATGATGCCCTCCAATTGCCCCATATCATTTTTAACCGTTAGAAAAACTTATAATTGCGTACGGAGTATAAAATTGGCCCAACCTACTTTTGATTCCTGGATCCGCCCCTGCTTATAGAGTCTGAAAGAACTTATAAATTTGAAATGAAATTTGAACTTATATGAGTCGAAATAACTTATAGGAGCTGAATTTATAGGAGCTGAAACTTATTGGAGTTAAATTTATTAAAATTTAAAACTTATTGAATAATAATAATAATAATTTAAATATTAATATTAATATTAATATTAATATAATATGGAAAAATTTATTAAATTAATAACAATAATAACAATGATATTTATAGTAATGATGATGATGATTACAATAATTAAAATCTTTTAATTTATTCAAAATGATTAATTTTACTAATAATAAACAATAGTGTTCAAAATCGATTTTGCGGTCTAATATAGTTAAATATCTCAATATATAGTTGATTATAAATAAGTTGGCTCGGTTAAATATTTTAATATACTATATTTATTTTCTCGAGAATTTTAGTATTGCATTTTGTAGAAATGTTTTATAGGTGTCAATTTAAAGATAACTCAAAACGAGTCGGGAAAAAGGGTAAAAAAAGAGATTCGAGATGAAAGAAAAATAAAACGAATAAACCAAAATAACCTACAAAAAATTATACTCTATATAATGTGGAAAAATAAAAAATAAAAAACAAACAAAGTAATGAACAAGTTGAATTCCAACATATTCATCGTTCGTCAAAATATTTAACCGCGATTTCTAAATTTAATGAAATCATAAATCAAAATGAACAAGTTGGAATTCCAACAATTCCAACAAAAAAAAAAATATGAGAAACATGTAATAATAATAGTTATATAAAAATAAAACATAATAGAATTTATAGTGTTCTAACTTATAAGAAATTGAACTTATAGAAATTTGAACTTATAGGAGTCGAAATTGAACTTATGTGTTCGAAATAACTTATAGGAGCTGAGCTGAACTTATAGAACTTATAGGAGCTGAGCTGAACTTATAAGAGCTGAGCTGAACTTATAGGAGCTGAGCTGAACTTATAGGAGCTGAGCTGAACTTATAGGAGCTGAAATTAAGCTGAAAAGAACAGGGCCTAAATTATTTATATTTCGAGCAGTATAGAATTGATATAAAGTTTTAGTTTTGCTAGAATGGTTTTACTTGATGATTCATGTTATTCGATTTTAAACGATTGCGAGAATTACTGTTTTTGATGTTCATAGATAGGAGACGAATGATCGATGACTCTACATGGGTTCAGGATACTGATAACATGATACTCGATACAGTCTACTTATAATGAATCGGTTTTTATTGATGAAACTTTAATCATCAAGTTAATATCTCATTTCGAGTATGAGAGTCACTAGGGCCCTGTTTTTTTCAGCTTAATTTCAGCTCCAATAAGTTCAGCTCAGCTCTTATGAGTTCAGCTCAGCTCCTATAAGTTCAGCTCTGATATTACAAGCACAAATGTACACACACAAAAAAATAAATTCAGCTTCTATTAGCCGAAGAACAACAGGGCCTACATATAACATTTGTGTTTTTACGCAGCAGATGAAGACAATGTATGGAGTACATTAGTTTGAATAATTAACAAACTAAATCCAAATAATTACCCCTCGTCCAATAATCAATGGCTAAGTTTCGAGTTAGAATAAACAGAGGAACTAGCTGCACCGGAGCTAAGACCGAAACTTTGTTGCGTTGTCTGTGTTGTCGACATGGTTGAGTCACCGGAGTCACTATTGAAGAGAAAATTGGGATATTGAGGTGTCGATAGAGTAGCAATATCGGGGTTGGAGTTGAGCTTGTGGACTATTGTCGACATATTAGGCCTCTTTCGTGGGTCGTCTTGGGTGCATAATAAGCCTAGATGAATGCATTTTATGACTTCATCGCTCGGAAATGAGTCTTTCGATATCGATGGATCCATAAGCGCTAAGGGCTTTTTATCTGCCCAGCATCGCCATGCCTACAAACCACAATGTATTTATATTATCATTTACATTCAATTTTTTGAGACGGTGACACAACCATAAATCTGTACTTTATACTCACATAGCTCATGAGGCTTTCGCTTGGTTCTCCCGGTTGACTTTCGGAACCACAGTTGATTCTTCTACCGCTGATAATCTCTAAGACTAGGACTCCGAACGCATAGACGTCCGATTTGGTCGAGAATTGTGTATGATGAAAACATTCCGGAGACATATAACCGCTGCATTAACAAAATTTTGTCATACCAAATTATGTTCAAATATTATAAAATTTCAGGTGTGAAATTAATTTAATTCATATCAATTGATTGTGACTTACCGAGTTCCGGCAACGTGGACGGTTTGAACATGAGTTTGATCGGGGGCACATATTCTAGCCAAGCCAAAGTCGGCGATTTTAGCCTTCATATTTGCGTCTAACAAAATATTGGGTGGTTTAAGATCGCGGTGGATTGTTTTTATAGGGGAGTCCTCGTGTAGATACAACATTCCTTTCGCAATTCCCCTTATAATCTCAAATCGTATCGGCCAATTTAATTCTTCTTTTTTTTCACTATCTGTGTAACACAAAACAACATCATCAATCATTGATGGCGAAAATTAAATTCACAAAATTGAACAATATTATTGTCAGGAACCAACTCAACCAAAAGCATCGATTATATACTGTAACACGCCCCCTCACGCGAATGCCCTTTTGGGCTTGAAGCGTGGACATAACTACAGGCCCGCCTACCTGGTGCGGTAAATACTACTTTGAAAGTGAGGGATGGTGAGATTCGAACCCGCGACCTTTTGTCACAAGGCTCTGATAACATGTCAGGAACCAACTCAACCAAAAGCTGAAGCTGATGGTTGGAGGCCCAAGATCGATTATATACTCTAACAATTATTGAAGTCTATATCATCATATATCTGAACAAATTGGTAACTGAACTTGTTTTATTATAGTAACGAGTAATGTTCGAATACATTACCATATAAGAAATAGTCGAGGCTCTTGTTAGGCAATAATTCGTACACGAGTATTGCCTCGGGCTTCTTTAGGCAAAAACCCAATAACCTAACTAGATTTCGGTGTTGAAGCTTTGCAAGAAGTTCAATTTCGTCCTTAATTTCTTGATCAACTTGTTTTGTGACTTTGAATAATCTTTTTACGGCGATTGCACTTCCGTCTGATAAAATCCCCTACAAACGAGCCAAAACGAAGATATAGAACATTTACAAACATATTTAACACAAAAGCGGAAAAATGTACAAAGATACCAGTATAGTTTACCTTATAAACACATCCGAAACCACCTCGACCCATAATGTTATCATCGGAGAAATTGTTAGTAGCAGCTTGAAGTGTCGATAAATCGAATTGCATTGACCTATCCGTCCCAAAATCAACCTCAATACTGGGTTCTGGGGCCGTTGACGGAGTGACATTGTTTGTCGTCCGAGTTGAAAACGGGACCACGGGTGGAACGTCAACATAAACACTTGGAATATTTGGCTGCAGCACCGTTGTTTGAGGCTTTGGCATTTCGAAATAAGCTATTTTAGGGTAAAACACTAAAACAGTTAATTTTCCGTGAATTACTTAGACGAAGCGGATATACCAAAATGAGGCGATGAAATATTTACCGTTGGGGTAATTTTGATGATTTGGAAAAGTTACGGGATATAATGTGTTTCTACGTTGTTGTTGCCCTTTGCATATGCAATAGACCGATATGACGATAACCATAATTACCCCTATTGTAGTAGTTAGTGATGCGACAAGTGAGGTTACCGCTGCACATTGTAAATCGTATAGAAAAAAAAATTACAAAATTGAATATTACTCCGTAGAAGGAAAACATATATACAAAATCGAAAGTACAGTAATAATCTCACCTGACGACGAGTCATAACTTTGCCCAATTGATGAATCTATTAGCGAAAAAAATAATAACATGAACATTACAACTAAATATTTATTTGCCATTGATTTAATATCTTATTTTTCTCTCAAATTTAGCTCTCTAATGAGTTTAGTTTTTCTAAATATACGTCGATTGAAATGTTTAAGTTGCATTTAAATTTTTTAACGAGACAACGTTTAGTTATATATTTTACTTCAAATAGTAATAATTTTTTTTTTTTTTTAATTTTCATTTTTTTAATACGGTGTACTTAGTTTACGAGTCTTGTTTTATTAAGGTGAGGTTAAACACTCACATTGCCGGCCATATGTAACGCAACTAGCAAATAAAATTATGTAGGTCAAGGCCACTCTTTCTAACTATACGGAGTATTTTTTTTTTTTTTTTTTTTTCGTTTGACCTTCTACGTATAGTCGTTTATGTATAGAATACATAGTATAAACAATCGTATTACATGATATGAATAGGTCCTTATTTAATTATAATGATGGTTAAATGATTTTCGCGTTGTAATGGAAGAATCTTTGATTTATAAATTACATAATAATATAAGTGATTTGATTCAACTCTCAAAAGAATCGGTATTCTAACATTTGAATTCTGAAATAGTCTATATGTCTACGAGTTGTATTGTTTTTTTTTTTCCCTTCATCTTTACCGAGTTTATGATTTGAGAATAGGTGTGCGTGGGTGCACAATAATTAAATATACTGGTCATAAAATACTCAACTAGCAAATAAGAAATACGAGTATGAGGAAAATTAAGTGTTGTATTATTTTATGTGTGTATGCATTTTTTTTTAGGGTCGCTTGAATGTTTGATTAAATCATAGAGGACTAAATCGGGACCAATTTAAAAAAGTAATCGTGAAGTATCGATTTGAAAAAGGCAATAAGATTATACCCATTCTCTTTAACCATGTTTTCGTAGAAAAGCATTTTTTTTTTTATTGCGGATTTTATAAACCAAAATTATACAGTAATACATTGTTTTAATATATCGAAACTAGGATCATAAGACAATCAATTATAATGCACCAATCACTTATAAATTACATATCAATCAATTTAAAGAGAATTGATTGTCTTATAAATTGATTGTCTTGTAATACCGTATTATAAGACAATCAATTACATATCAATACTAGGATCATAATGCACCAATCAGTTGATTATAAATACCGCGAAACAAGTGTTAAATTGTACTCCGTAAAATATACGACACCTATTCTACAAATTAGTTTTGACAAACCGTAAGGTTCGTCCCCAATTATCTAGCTATGCATCTCATAACCAAAGCATAATTCTGTAACGATTACAATTTACGTACAATGTTCATTATAATTAGATTCGAATTAATAATCGCTGTACTTCTCTTGCGTAAAATTTGATGATGAGGCGTAAGCCATAATCGCTTCTTCGATCAATTCCATCAATACAACGTATATATATTTTCCAACCATTTTATGCACTTTTACAAGATTAAACAACAATCTTACATCCTCGATTACAAATGAAAAGAATCGATTAGCACAACGTACAAAATTCCACTCAAATGAGAAAGTAAACGTACAAATTGATCGGGACATTCAATATGATATGTACAAATTGAGGGCTATCGTTTTATGTTAGACCAAGTTGATGAACTAACCGCTCCAGAGCTTCCAGTGACGGTTTGTGTAGTTACCGATGTTGTTTGATTAGAGGTAGAATTGTAGAGGAATCCTGGATGTTGAGGCATTGAAAGCATTGCGACTTCGGGGTTAGAATTGAGTTTATGTACTATTGTCGACATAGTTGGTCTCTTTGTTAGGTCGTCTTGTACGCATAATAATCCTAGATGAATGCATTTAATGACTTCATCAGTCGAACATGAATCCTCCAATAACGTGTCCATTAGAGCCAAGGGTTTTTCGTCTGCCCAACATCTCCACGCCTACAAAAGTTTTGCATTAAGTAAAATTAGTACGGAATATTTTGTACGGAGTAGTATTTTATAAGATTATTGTTATCTACTCACATAGCTCATGAGGTTTTCGCTTAGTTCTGAAACTTGACCGATCCTTCTACCGCTTATAATTTCTAAGAGTAGCACGCCAAATGCATAGACGTCTGATTTTACCGAAAATTGGCCGTGAAGTAAATACTCTGGTGACATGTAACCGCTGCATGCAATTCAAAACAAATTCGTCAATTGAAATGCAAAATCTATCAACTCTGCGAAAAATACTCTGTAGTTCATTAATGTATCCTCATAACACTCATTTAACAATCATGTAGATAGTGACTTGTTTGTTAAGATTGAGGTATATTGACAGCATACAGTTCGATCAACGATACAACTCGTCAGCCAACACGTAAATTAAAGGTACTTTACACGTAAATTGTTACATCAATAATAAGTAAATTTGTACGACGACGTGTAAGAACTTAATTACCGGGTTCCAACTACGCGGGTGGCGTCAACATGAGTTTGTTCGAGAGCACATATCCTAGCCAATCCAAAGTCTGCAATTTTAGGGTTCATATCCGCATCTAGCAAAATATTGCCTGATTTCAGATCACGGTGAACAGTTCGTAATGGAGAGTCTTCATGTAGATATAGCATTCCACGAGCTATGCCCTTTATAATGTGAAACCGAAGCGGCCAATCCAATTCTTCTCTTTTTTTACTATCTTCGCCATGCAAAAATAAATATAACAAACAAATGACGATAACTCATATTAAAAGCCTAATAATATAAGGGCATCTTAACAAGATGAGAATGTGTACACTCCATACCGAACAGAAAGTAGTCGAGACTTTTATTCGGTAGCAATTCATACACAAGCAACGCCTCGTCTTCTACTAGGCAATATCCTAGTAGTCTAACAAGATTCTTGTGTTGAAGCTTTGCAAGAAATTCGATTTCTGTCTTGAATTCTTTATCACCTTGGCCTGAGCCGTGTGATAGTCTTTTCACGGCTATTTCTTGCCCGTTTGATAAGGTACCCTATACGACAACAATATTAGCGGTTAAAAATTAATATTTCAATAATCCGAAACCCTTTATTTTAGGAAAATAGGTAGTTTGATTATACCTTGTACACAAATCCGAAACCTCCCCGACCAATTTTGTTGTCGTCAGAGAAATTGTCGGTGGCAGCTTGGATGGTGGCCAATTGGTATTGTAGCGACTCACCCGTAGAGAAATTGTCTCGAGTAGTAGTTGAGGATACAATGGGAGGAAGATCGATCGAAACATCGTCTTGACTAGGCTGCAAATTATGAGTGTTTACCTCTAGATAACCTATTATTGCAAGATAAAAATCACGACATTCAGTCTAATTTACTACATTTTATTTTTTAAATTATTCGATATAAGATTTATTGTAGGTTAAATTATTACTGCTATGAGGATAAGCAGGAACATTTGGTATGATCTGTTTTTTCCCTTTGCGTATGATAATGAAAGATAAGACGGCGATAATTGCCACCGCTAATACGACTACCGGTACTACGATGGCCACTATGGTACTGTTATTTGTTCCTGCACATGCAGCACATCGTAAAGTAAAAATTTGGCGTCAGAAACCTCGGATTATATTAGACATAGATATCGATATTTTCTCATAGCATTCAATATGAATATATCATACTTTTTTTTATTATTAAAAGGATTTAATTTCAAAATTACCCCGTAGCACCTTCAATATTAGGCAAAGACTAAGGTGTATTAAAAGGTTTCACGTGTACGATGGACTATCTGTGAGCAAATTGTGACCATTTTATTGCTTAATGTGTCAACTTTAACCGTCAAACTAGTCACATTTAGCTCACAGATAGCTCGTCGTACGCATGAAACCGTCTTATAATAAACTTACTCCATAATGATAAAAATGAGAACCTTCAAAATTATAATGAAGTAAAAGTAGGCATGTCATGTAGTTACGTAGCTGTAGTTCGTTCTTACCTGACGGGTTGGATGAAGTTGAACTAGATGATAATGAATCAGACGGAGTAGTTGTTCGAACTGTAGATAGACGCAAACAATGTCAACCCAATTATTTATATATCTCTAATCTCTTTCACGTTATGGCTCATAAGAAATGAAATGAGCCGGTCTGAACCGAGAAAATGGACTGGATCTAACCTGGTGGAGTAGTAGTACGAGCTGTAAATAGACGCAAACAATGTTAATCAAATAGTCTCTATATGTCCCGGCCCTTTTAAGTTATGGCTCATAAGAGATGAGCCGGTCTAAACCGAAAAAATGGACCGGATCTAACCTGGTGGAGTTGAAAACGAAGGGGTGGTAGTCGTTGTCGAATCTACAAAACATAAATCAAATATAACATTCGACAATGGATCAAACGATAGTGCACGAGACAAATACAATTATAAAACAGAAAATTCTAGAACACGGCGAACCAAATACTAACTTTTTTTTTTTAATTACCTGAACAGTCCGATAAAAAACTGAAGTCAATGTCTGGGCAGTAGGCCATTACAATAATCAGCGCACTAGCATCAGCGTTAAATTCATTGCACATACACACTTGATCATTACGAATTTCTCTAGATATCGCGTTGCAACAGCTCACAAGATCAGATGAAGTTGATGCGTCACTGGAGCAGTAGCCGCCTTCTTCTAATCTCGTAACACATGGTGAAGTTGCGGTACTACTCCATTGTGCATTTGTTTGTGACACATACCATAATAATAGCCTTATTAACACAATCATCAACTGTTTTCGCACCATCTTAATCGACCTTTAATTTTTTAATTTTTCGTCTATTTTATTTTTTGGATTTTTGTTATGGTCTCGACTCTTTGTCTTTTCGTGGTTTTATGGTACAATCAAGTGGAAATATTATTAGAGTATTGATCGATTCATTTTTTTATAAAATTTAAAACTCAAACGCTTGTTAAAATAATGTAATACGAGTAATTTTTTAAGGAACATTTACGAGTCTTGTTTATCGAAAAAGGTAAGGGTGAGCACTTATACATTGTTGGCCCAAACATGGAGTATACTAAGTGTATGAGAATTGTATTCGTATGTGTTGAATTGTCGCTCTTGACTGATTTCACAATGAATTACGGAGTAGAAGTCTATAGAATGTTTAGGGTGTCACTAGACATCGTTACACGCTTAGGTCCTGTTTTTTTCAGCTTAATTTCAGTTTCCATAAGTTTAGTTCTATTGAATTTCATAAAACGGCCACTTTAATTGTGGCAATTAAAAGTATTAATTCAGCCATTTAACTTAGTGATTAAGGCTGAAATTATTAGGTAATAAAATCGATTTTTATTACTTGCTATACCAAAATAGATTTGGTATCTTCTATATATACATATACATATAATTATATAAATTCATTACTTCTATGTGAAAGGATGAACAACCCATCATATGAACACACACAACACAATATACACAGCAACAGAAAACGTACACACGTTGAGCCCTCCATCGCTACGGGGCTCGGGTCTTGGGGCGTGGACATATACGGTGACTCTAGTAGTCACGGTGAAATGATTTTCGTGGGTAAGGCGCTGACATAACGATCCTTCGGCACCTTCGCTTCCGCATCGATTTAAGGTACGCCACTTTCCAACAAGTTCAACGCTTATAAGTTCAAATTCTATATGTTCATCTCCAGTAACGTTCAGCTATAAGTTTAGCTGATTGAATTTAGCTTAATTAGTTGATTGAACTCGATTTGTTTCAACTGAACTGAATTGAAAGACCTTGAATTTAAGTAAAAAAGAACAAGAGCTTATTAGTTTAAAATAGTGCTTCTAGGTGCGACTTATCCGAGAGACCGAGACATCAACGAACATATTGATCAAGTGGCACGATAAGTGTACTTTTTAGATCGACAAGGTACCAGTAGCGATGTACATTATTACTATGATTACTTAAAGATATACTTTGATTACTTCGATAATCACTCTCTATTTTTTCATTAAGAAGCGTCAACAAAGACCGATTCAACCCGAGTTCACTGAGTACATACAGTTTGCATTTACATCCTCTGCCGTAAAAGATTTAGTAGGGAATTTTTCAACCTTTTATGTGATTTTACAAGATTGAACTACATTCTTACATCCTGCTTACAAATGAAAAGAATCGATTTTCACAACAAATTGACAGTTTGATTAGTATATTCAATATCCTGACACCTGCGAATCAATGGCTATCTTTTTATGCTAGACCAAGCAGATGAACTACCAGCTCCAGAGCTTCCAGTAACGGTTTGTGTTATGACCGATGTTGTCGATTGATCAGAGGTACAATTGTAGAGGAATCCCGGATGTTGAGGCATTGAAAGCATTGCGACTTCGGGGTTAGAATTGAGCTTGTGTACTATTGCCGACATAATTGGTCGCTTAGTAAGGTCGTCTTGAACACACAGTAAACCTAATGGATGCATTTTATGACTTCGTCGTTTGAGCACAAGTCCTTCAACAATGGGTCCATAAGCGCCAAGGGTTTTTCGTCTGCCCAACATCTCCACTCAGGTTAGGCCAGACCCGTTTCATGATTCTAACATATATTGTAAAAATTATTAATTGTGTCAAAGGGATATACCGGATTTGGATTCCCTGCATTTGAAAATCCATGCATTTGGTGCATTTTACTATTATTAGATAAAGAAATATACTTGTGTTATATTTTGTCACATAAAATAGGAAGGAAATGTTATTTATATACTATATTGGGTAAAATGCACCAAATGCAGGGAATCTCAAATGCAGGGGATCCAAACCCGGATATACCGTACTACATTCATTAAAAATATACTTGGAAGTAGATAATTGTTATATTTTTTTTTGCAAAATTTTTTTGAAGAAGCATAGGCCACAATCACCTCGACGATCAATTCCATCAATTCAATAGCGCCTTGTAGTGTCTTCAGCTCAATCAACCAACGCAAGGAGCCAAATATGTTCCTCGACGAGTAGATCCATACAATAAGTTACGAGTAATAATGAAAAAAATGTCGGATTTGTTCCGTAAATATTATGGGAACTAATGAAAAAAATGTAGGATTCATCCTCGTGAAAGTAAGAAAAGGGATACTTGGAAGGTACATATATGCATTTTTACAAGATTAAACTACTCTTTCTATTCAGTCCTTTATTTATACTTCTCTCAAATTTCCCTCACAAAAAAGTCAAACTGTAAACAATTTACTGGAACGGAGGGAGTACATTCTAATACCCAAATTACAAATCCATCTACTGGTTATTTCAAATATCTTGTCTTGGAGTTTTCTGAATATAATTGTTAGCCTGTTATCGAGACAAAATTGTTTTTTTTCGATATACAACATTTACGGAGTATGTAGTTACACTAAAAATGAGGACAATATATATACATCCTTAAATTAATATGATTATTTGCAAATTATAACCATATAAATTACCCAACATCTGAGAATCAATGACTAAGTTTCGAGTTAGAATCAACAGAGGAGCTCGCAGGACAAGAGCTAAGATCCAAACTTCGTTGCATGGTCAATGTTGTAGTTGATTGATCAGACGTACTACTAAAGAGGAATACAGGAATTTGAGGTGTCGATAGAGTAGCAATATCGGGGTTAGAGTTGAGCTTGTGGACTATTGTCGACATATTAGGCCTCTTTCGCGGGTCATCTTGGTTGCACAATAAGCCTAGGTGAATGCATTTTATGACTTCATCGCTCGAAAATGAGTCTCTCGACATCAATGGATCCACAAACGTTAAGGGCTTTTTATCAGCCCAACATCGCCATGCCTACAAATCACATTGCAGCTATAGTTAATCGTACATTTCAATTATTGAAGAAAAAAATTACACTTTGGTTTAGGATGTAACCAAGGGTATGTATTTTGTCAAAAATTATATTATTTATATATCTCTTTCAGAAAAACTACATTTGTTTTCAATTATTTTATTTTGGAAAAAGCTATCAAAAGTCATTTTCCGACAAAATTGGTCTATTTTTCTGACGTTTACGTCTATTATGGCAGCTTACATGGACTCGCAAGAGCTACGAAAATGAGAAACAAGAACAATTAATTGAGAAAAAAGAGAGTATAGAGAAGTTTATTTGGTAATAAGGGGTGTGTAAGTAATAATCTGAAATTCGTTAGCGGAAACAAAGAAAAATGTTATTACAAGTAAATGTAAGCAGCCACATAAGCGTCAATGTTGGAAAATCGACCATTATTTGCTGGAAAATGGCTTTTAGTAGTTTTTTCCTAAATAAATACTCGTAACAATTAAGGTAGTATTTTTCAAATTTTGAAAATAAAAGTAGTATTTCTAAAAAAGAGGTAAAAATAAGGTAGTTTTTGACAAAATATCCTATAATCAAATGTATAAAATATTCGTCAATTGTCATATGTTGATATTTTGACTTATCCCAACAATAACCTAATGCGAAATTTTGTGTACTTAATAACATAAGTTAATACTCACATAGCTCATGAGGCTTTCGCTTGGTTCTCCTGGTTGATTTTCAAACCCACAATTGATCTTTCGGCCACTGATAATCTCCATGAGTATGATGCCAAATGCGTAGACGTCTGATTTTTCCGAGATTTGTCGATGATAACGATATTCCGGGGAGATGTAACCGCTGCATTAACAAAATTTTGTCAAACCACAACAATGAGGAAATATATTAAGTTAATTATTTATTTATGTGGAATAAACATGACTTACTCAGTTCCGGCAACGTGGGTGGCTTGAACATGAGTTTGATCGGGGGCACATATTCTAGCTAAGCCAAAGTCGGCAATTTTAGCCTTCATATTTGCGTCTAGCAAAATATTGTGCGGTTTAAGATCCCGGTGGATCGTTTTGACAAGGGAATCCTCGTGTAGATACATTAATCCTTTTGCAACACCTCTCATAATCTCAAATCGTATCGACCAATTCAGTTCTTCTCTTTTTTTATTATCTGTGTAGCACGAAATAAAATCATCAATTGTTCAATGGCGGGTTTGAAATATGTCACAAATTTGACATTATTGAAATCAAGATCACCGTACACACTCTTTAACATTATTGAAATCAAGAATATTTCAATCGATTGCTTCATAAAATTCTTTAATTATTAAGGCAAATAGAGAGTAATATTCGAATACGTTACCAAATAAGAAATAATCGAGGCTCTTGTTAGGCAATAGTTCGTACACGAGTATGGCCTCGGGCTTCTTCAAGCAAAAACCTAGTAGCCTAACCAGATTTCGGTGTTGAAGCTTTGCGAGAAGTTCAATTTCGTCCTTAATTTCTTGGTCAACTTGACTTGTGATTTTGAATAATCTTTTTACGGCTATTTCACTTCCATTTGATAAAGTGCCCTACAGACGATTCAACACAAAAGTAACTAAAACATTTTTCGTTGTTGGAAATGGATACAGCCTAATATAAATTCCCACATTGCGATCCCACATCGGTTGTGAGATGAGAGTTGGTCTTGTTTATAAAGTCTAGGGGTTACTCCTCCTATTGCCAATTGGTTTTAGGATGGAACCTCCTAGACCTTGTAAGCGGACTCTCTCATACTCTCGGGTGTGGCCTAGGCCCGTGGAATTTAACATGGTATCAGAGCCCATGGTTGTGTGACCTATGAGAGTTGGTCTTGTTTATAAAGTCTAGGGGTTACTCCTCCTATCGCCAATTGGTTTTAGGATGGAACCTCCTAGACCTTATGATCGGACTCTCTCATACTCTCGGGATACAAAATTTTTATGATATTCTGCCCGACTTTACACCATTTTATTTTTATTTTTCTACTCCGTACTTTTTTAGAGTTTTAGGTGAAACGCTGCTCAAACTTGCGCTTTTCTTTTAAATTTGTAAAGGAAATAAATGACCGTACGGCCGATCATTATCAACAATTATATCCAAATTGAACATGAAAACGGAAAAATGTTGAGAAACACTCGTATAGTTTACCTTATAAACACATCCAAAACCACCTCGGCCCATCAAATTATCCTCGGAGAAATTGTTAGTGGCAGCCTGAAGAGTCGACAAGTCAAATTGCATTGACTTATCCGCCCCAAAGTCAACACCACCACTGGGTGCCGGAGGAACATTTGTCATCGGAGTTGAAAACGGGGCCGTGGGAGGAATGCCACCGTAAACACTCGGATTATTTTGCTGCAGCACCGTTGTCTGAGCCTTTGGCATTTTGGCATACGCTATTTTAAGGTAAAATAGTCAATTTTCTGTAGATTATTTAGAGGAAGCGAATTTATACCGAATTGAGGTGCTGAAAAATTTACCGTGAGGGTAACTTGCGGTGTTTCTATGCCGTTGCCCTTTGCATATGCAATAGATTGATATGACGATGATCATAGTTACCCCAACAGTCGTGATTACTGACCCTACAAGTGCGTTTATTGCTGCACAACACAGATCGAAGTCATTGCTGAATATTTCACCGATTTGGGACCTTACAGGTAACCAGCAAATAAAATTATGTAGGTCATAAGACAATTTAATCGTCAATGATAAATTTCTATTATAAATTCCTCTTTATACGAGTATATTTTTATCATTTACACGGTGATAAACACGAGAAACTCTGAAAATACACACACACACACACATATATTTAAGGTAGGATGTGTAATTCTTACTCGGCGTGTTGGATGAAGTTGAACCAGCTGATAACGTACTAGACGGTGTAGTAGTACGAGCTGTGAATATAGACGCAAATAATGTCAATCCGATAATCTATATACGTCTTTTTAAGTTACGGTTCATAAGGAATGAGCCGATTTGAACCGAAAAAAAGGGACCCAATCTAAGTCGGGTGTTGAAACTGAAGGGGTGGTTGAAGTCGAATCAAAAGAAAATAAATCAGATCTCAAATCATAATAAACTGTTCAGCACGTCCTCGTATTGCTATCATAATGTAGTTTTTGAGGGGATCTTTGGCTCGATTGAATATACGAGAAATTCTTTTATATATAATTACCTGAACAGACGGTGACAAAATCAAAGTCGATCTTGCACTCGGCCAATGCATCAGTCCAAACAGTAACATTGGCGTTAAACATATTGCACATACACACTTGATCATTCCTGATTTCGTTCGATATTGCGTTGCAGCAGCTCACAACATCGATTGTATCGGGGTCGCAGCCGTTTTGCAATAATCTTGCAATACATGTTGAATTTGCCGTACTAAACCATTGTGACACATACAAAGATAACATTAACACAATCATCCACTTTTTTCGCACCATCGTATTTGACCTTAGCTTTTTATTTTTCGTCTACTTCGGTAATTTTTTTTTTGGATTTCTTTTACCTCGACTCGTTGTGTTTTCGCGATTTTATGGTATATGATCAAGTGGAAATATATATAGATTATTCATCCAATTTGTAATATTTCCTTTTTAAAATTTGGTCAATTTAATATACATTTATAGAATTATAAATAAAATCAAATGCTTGTTAATACAAAAAGAATTGTGTAATTTTTTTAAGTAACGTTTACAAGTCTTGTTTATTGAGAAAGGGAAGGGTGAGCACTTACTTAGTTAGCTGCAAACATGTTGCAACTAGCAAATTAGAATATGAGTGTAGAGCTTAAGAAAATTGTATTCTTGTTGAATTGTCTCTCTTGACTGATTTGACAAAGATTTAGAACACGTATAGAATGTTCGTAAAGTCTCGTTCTGACGGTTTCATGATAATTTAATCGTGATATTTCTCACATGATCGAGTAGTTAGTCAGTTTTGATAATAATTTCTCCTTTTCTTACAATGTGTTTGTCTCACTTGTGAGACAGTCTTAGAAGAGACATAGTCATGTTACGGGCTTAGACTTGATTGTTTTGAGACATAGTCATGTTTAGGGACTTAGGGTCTCGCGCGCCTTTTAAAACTAAGGTCACAAGCTCGATTAAACCGTACATAGCCACCTTTTCGAACTAGATATAGAAGTAGCTATATGCGTTACAGATGTCACTGGGACGGACCGGGTGCAAACGAAGGGTTAACTACGACTCCTGTAAGTCAATTTGTCATGATTGGATAGTTTGATTACGTAAACGAACACTTGCTTGATTACTTTGATGAGCACTGGCTCTATGTCGTCATTGACAAGCGTCACCAACCACGCACCGATTACTTTGATGAGCACAACAAATGCGAAACAATTAAAACTTAATTTGATAAATTCAATCAAATAAAACCACATTTAGTAGACTTCAAAAGTTCAAAGAGGAAGGGACTAAGCTAGTTCATGAGTACGTACGCTTTACATCCTTTTACATAAAATTTCCTGTTACTCGTAACAATTTGATAGGTACACTCAATATCCCGACACCTGCGAATCAATGGCTATCTTTTTATGCTAGACCAAGCAGATGAACTACCAGCTCCAGAGCTTCCAGTGACGGTTTGTGTTGTTACCGATGTTGTCGATTGACCAGAGGTACCACTGTAGAGGAATCCTGGATGTTGAGGCATTGAAAGCATTGCGACTTCAGCGTTAGAATTGAGCTTGTGTACTATTGCCGACATAATTGGTCGCTTAGTTAGGTCGTCTTGGACACACAGTAAACCTAAATGGATGCATTTTATGACTTCGTCGTTTGAGCACGAGTCCTTCAACAATGGGTCCATTAGAGCCAGCGGTTTTTCATCTGCCCAACATCTCCACGCCTACAAAAGTTTTGCGTTAACGTTAAAATTATCAGTACTTATTTAGTATGGTGTAGTATTTATTTTTTGGATTTTTTTGACGGCATACTCACGTAGCTCATGAGGTTTTCGCTTAGTTCTGAAACTTGACCGATCCTTCTGCCACTGATGATCTCCAAGAGTAGCACGCCAAATGCATAGACGTCTGATTTTACTGAAAATTGGCCATGAAGTAAATACTCCGGTGACATGTAACCACTGCAAGTTAAAGCAAATTCGTCAATTGTAACGCAAAATCTATCAACTATGCGAAATACCCTATCACTTTGTCTTTACACCAAATCAGTTCAGTTCATTTCGATTTATCTGTACAAAGTCCAAAAGGCGAAGCCTTACCGAGTTCCAACTACTCGGGTGGCATCAACATGAGTTTGTTCGAGGGCGCATATCCTAGCCAACCCAAAGTCCGCAATTTTAGGGTTCATATCTGCATCTAGCAATACATTGCCTGATTTTAGATCGCGATGCACAGTTCGTAATGGAGAGTCTTCATGTAGATAGAGTATTCCGCGAGCTATGCCCTTTATAATCTCAAAACGAATCGTCCAATTCAATTCTTCTCTCTTTTTACTATCTGTGACACACAAAACCCAAAATGACATTAATTAGACGACATACGTCTCAAACCGAAAGCCTAATAATAAAGGGTATTGTCACACTACGAGAATGTTTTTGTGATAGTTACCGAATAGAAAGTAGTCGAGACTCTTGTTTGGCAGAAATTCGTACACAAGCAACGCCTCTTTGTCGACTAAGCAATATCCAAATAGTCTAACAAGATTCCTGTGTTGAAGCTTGGCAAGAAGTTCAATTTCCGTCTTAAATTCTTTATCACCTTGACCTGAGTCATGCGATAGCCTTTTCACGGCTATCTCTTGCCCGTTTGATAAAACACCCTAAAATCAAATCGTTAACAAATTAAACGATTTGAAACACCCTATAAGTTACGATTATTTTTCAGAAATTATATTAAATGTGAATTTACCTTGTACACAAATCCAAAACCTCCTCGACCAATTTTGTTTTCATCTGAGAAATTGTCGGTAGCAGCTTGGATGGTGGCCAAATCGTATTGCAGTGATGATTCGGGTGTAGCAAAATTGTCTTTTTTGGTTTCTGTAGACGGTTGAGGCACCGTTGACATGGGTGGCGGGGTTACGTAAGCATTGTCGATAGGAACACTGTGACTCGACTGCACATTTTGGAGGTTGACGTCGACGTACGCTTATTTAAGATAAATTAAAACGATGAGTCGATAAGTTTTTAACTCCGTATCTGAAGGGTGTTTTGTCAATTAAGGTTGTCGATTATTTACCGTTATGTTAACAAAATAATGTGAAAGAGTATTCTGTCGTTGTATTCCTCAAATCTGTCAATAAATACAAAGTACACAGAGGTGTGATTCTAGGGTTGCGAAATAGGAAATAGAGCTCGGCCCATAACATAACTATGGGCTCGGTAGTACCGTTATTACCCCCCCTCAAGAGGGAGCATACAAATTAGTGATGCCCATCTTGCCTAATAACTCTTGAAATGTAAGCGTAACCAAGCGACTTGGTAAGGAGATCGACTAAGCTGCGTCGAGGTGTGGACGTAGGAGGGAGCAATGAGACCGTCCTTAATAGCATCGCGAACAAAATGACAGTCGATTTCGATGTGTTTCGTGCGCTCATGAAACACCGGATTTTGAGCAATATGAAGTGCGGACTGACTATCACAGGACACAGCAACAGGAGAAGAGTGGGTGACACCGAAGCATGCAAGGAGACCAAGGAGCCATTTTATTTCACAAGTAATCATGGCCATGGCACGATACTCGGCTTCAGCCGAGGAACGGGAAACTGTGGGTTGCTTTTTGGATTTCCAAGACACCGGAGTCGAGCCAAGAAAGACGAGCCAGCCGGTGAGGGAACGCCGTGTATCCGGGCACGCAGCCCAGTCAGAGTCACACCAACCAGAGAGAGTCAAAGCAGCATCGGACCGAAAGAGCAGACCTTGGCCTGGGGCCGATTTTAGGTAACGTACAACACGAAGGGCCGCAGCCCAGTGACAGTCGCGTGGAGCATGCATATATTGCGACAAGATGTGCACAGAGTAAGCAAGGTCGGGTCTCGTCACAACAAGATACACAAGGCGTCCAACAAGGCGTCGGTAGGCCTCAAAGATCGGCAAGAAGTGGGCTATCCGTGGTGCCCAAATGGTGGTTCTGCTCCATAGGAGTACTGCTCGGCTTGCAGCCGAGTAAACCGACCTCGGAAATGATGTCTAAGGCGTACTTGCGTTGACAAACAAAGATACCCTTAGCACTACGCGCGACCTCGAGACCCAAAAAATATTTTAAATTACCAAGATCCTTCATGTGGAAGCAAGAATGAAGGTACCGCTTGAATATTGAAATGGCCGTGGAATCATTCCCGGAAATAAGCAGATCATCAACATAAATGAGGACATGTGGCACGCAACCCTTAGTGTAAGTGAATAGGGAGTGATCGGAGGCACTCTGGACAAACCCATACTTCCTTAAAGCGACCCCGAGTTTGGCGAACCAACATCTAGGTGCCTCGCTGAGGCGACAGGACTTGCGTAATCGACAGACAAGCCCCGGGGTTGGAGACTCAAATCCCGGCGGCAAGCGCATATAAACTTCCTCCTCCAAGTCACCATGAAGGAAGGCATTGTGGACATCCATGGGTGTAAGTGCGGTCTGCGTAGGCTATATAGCAAGAAGAACACGAACCGTAGACATTTTGGCCACAGGAGCAAAGGTCTCATCATAATCGAGGCCTTCGGTTTGATGATTCCCAAACACAACAAGACGTGCTTTTAGACGTTCAATCGTGGAGTCCGATTTATATTTAATTTTATAGAGCCACTTGCTACCGAGTGCCTTCTTGCCGGAAGGAAGGGGTTCCATTGTCCACGTTTCATTAGCAATAAGGGCCGCCATTTCGGATTCCATAGCGGCGCCAACCCGGGTCTTGAACTGCGTCCTTAAAAGAACGAGGTTCCTTGTGAACAGTGAGAGCACCAATGAACGCACGGTGTTGTGGTGAGAAAATAGCGGAAGTATCATAATTGGTTAAAGGGTAAGGAGTACCTGACGTAGAGGGCGACACTCGAACATGGGTGACCGGGGACGGAGTACTACCTGAGACGTGATTGTCAACAACAAAGCCGCTTAGTCGAGAGTTAGGGAGTTTAGTCACGATGTCCACGGCCGAGACAGTTCCGCAGAAGAGTCTGACTCCAAGGGAGCCGAGGCTGAATTTTCGGCACAAGGGGTGGAGTATTATTCTCAGAGTGCGAAGCGAGCAAAGATCCTACTGGTGCATGGAGGGGACGTAGCAGGTGAGTCAGCTCCACAAAGATCCAAGGCACGAGCAGGAGTATGAGTAGCAGAGAGGCATCCCGTGAGGGTCACAAAGCGGAAAATAGCCTCATAAAACACAACATCCCGCGATACAAAGTATTCCTCGGTCTCGAGATCGTATAGATACCATCCTTTCTTACCAGAAGGGTAGCCGAGGAAGACACATTTACGACTCCTACTTGCAAACTTATCACCCTTAGCACGTTGATTATGGGCATAGCAAAGCGGACCAAACACGCAGCGGAGGGAATCATACGAAGGGCGGAGCCAAATAAAATCTCAAACGGAGTAAGCCCTCGTAAGAGCGTAGAAGGCGTTCGATTGATTAAGTATGCAGCTGCCATAGCACACTCGGCCCAAAAACGAAGCGGTAGACCAGCCTGAAATCGAAGTGCACGTGCGACATTAAGAAGGTGTCGATGTTTTCGCTCGACACGACCATTTTGCTGTGGTGTCCCAACACAGGACGACTGAAACACAAAGCCGCTAGTGGCAAAATGCGGTATAAGTATTGACTTCGGTTCCATTATCACTGCACCGTTTTAATAATAGCCAGAAATTGGCGAAATCATAGCCTCGAAGCGTAAGAATGTATCGTGTACAGCAGATTTAGTCGACAATAAATATATCCAAACGGCGCGTGAAAAGTCATCCACAATTGTAAAAAAATAACGTGCACCACTCGACGAAGGTATGTCATATGGGCCCCATAAATCGCAGTGAATTAATTCAAACGCACAAGTACTTTTATTATTGCTCAACGGAAAACTACTACGACAATGTTTTGCACGATGGCAGACATCACAAGGAAGCTGAAGTTTAGCTTTATTATTACGAAAAATAGGAAGTAAATTGACAACGTCTTCGGAGGGATGACCCAACCTATTGTGCCATAAAGAAAAGGATGAAGTATGCGTAAAGCGCGCGCGTGGTGATACTCGTCTGCCGGAGGTAGTATAATCCGTCATGTGGTCACACCCAATCACCGCCCGTGACGTGGTTCCTGAGGAATGCACATTTGGGCATTAGTAAGCAGTTCACAATACAAATTGTCACAGAGTTGTGAAATAGATACCAAATTGCATTGCAAACGAGGTACATAAAAAACAGAATTTAATGTGAGAAGAGGGGTAAGGACCACACGGCCCATTTTCGACGCCGACACACGCGTTCCGTCAGGTAGACTAACATCACGGCCAGGCACATCGCGTATATCGAGCATACAAGATACGTCACCTGTCACATGGTGCGAACACCCGGTATCAAGGAGCCACTTACCCGAAAAATTGTGAGATGAAACTCCGTAAACTGTAACCGGAGATGTGTCACTTTCAGTGGGCAATGTATGGACAGCATTGGTGCTCTCCATTTTGGGCACAGCGGGGGCAGGTGCACGGTCAGAAGATGAAGCCACACGACCTCCTCCACGACCCCCCCTGACCGTGTTAGTACTGCCACCTCGAGAAGCACCCTTTGCGGGCTTTTGAAGACCCTTCAACTCATACCACCAGTCCGGGATTTCATCAAGAAGTTCGAAACACATTGTACGATCGTGGCCTTTACGAGAGCAATGGCTACAAACCAAATTACGGCGTTCAATACGGGTTAAAGTAGATGAAGCACGGACAGCAGGTCGGGTATTAGCACGGACAGCAAAGCTAGCCACCTCGGTGGCAGGGGCTGAGGTGGGTTTAAAGCTACGGACCCCTTCTTCCTGTGAAATCAATAAGTACGCCTCACTCACATCCGGCGGCGGTTTGCGTCAAGATCACGAGCGCCGCGGTACTATCTGGTCGTAACAATCCCATCAAAAGCGATGAAAGCGATCGAGTTTCGCGCCAAGATGCGATTCGACATCGGCGTCGAGTTTCGATGTAATAAGTGGTTCATGCCTATCGAGCTCATCCCACAGCCGACATAGCTTACCAAAATAATCAGCAACAGTGAGACCCTCTGTTTGACGACACTCGTGGAGTCGGGTCTTAATTTGATATATGCGGGGACCATCCGTAACATTGAACCGGGCATGAATAGCATCCCACATACTCTTGGCGTTCTCATATTTCGATAGAAGGGAACGTACCTCGGGTGAGAGGGTGTTATTTAACCACGTAACCAGCAAGCTCTGGATCATCTCCCAATCCTCCGTAGTACAGGGCGGCTGGGGCTCGGTATAGGTACCATCAACGAAACCAAACTTCCGACGAGAGCGCAGGGCATGTCTAACGGCATGGGCCCAGTCATCGAAGTTATCCAATTTAAGACGGACCGTGGTGATAAGTTCGGTCGAACGATCCTGCATACTAACATAATAAGGAGAGGAGGAATCGATTTTTTTAGTAGTGTCATCACCCATGATGACGGCAGAGAAGGGTGCTGTCCTTCGTATGTGATGTTCCTATGTGTTGTTTTTTTTTTTTTTTTTTTTGGTGAAAAAAAAACCCTAGCTCGATACCATGTTAACAAAATAATGTGAAAGAGTATTCTGTCGTTGTATTCCTCAAATCTGTCAATAAATACAAAGTACACAGAGGTGTGATTCTAGGGTTGCGAAATAGGAAATAGAGCTCGGCCCATAACATAACTATGGGCTCGGTAGTACCGTTATTACGTTAGGAGGATAATTTGCGGCGTTTAGTGCATTCCTCCGTTTTCGCCCTCTGCATATGCAATAGATTGATATGCCAACAGCAATTAGCACCGCTACTATGACTACTGTCACGGCGATGATAATAGTTGTTGATTTATTTCCTGAATCTACACATCGCGCAAATAAACAATTTTAATACTCGAATAATGTTTTTTCTCAACTTCGTGTAATTTTTTTGTGAGACCGTTATATGCATACAACAAACAACAGAATTACTTAGCGAGTCATTTATTGTTGCGTCATTAATACATTATACACTTATCAATACCCTATTGACCGTTGCACAGGTACAACGGTTGTATTTTAGCATTTGCCTCTCATTGAAAACGATAAGATAAAAACATTTCTTTGATATCGAAATCTTTTAAATGACCATGAGTTCTCACCTGGCGTCGAAAATTGATCAGAAGAATCTGTTACGTGAACACAAAAACGAACAAAACAATCATTAAAATGACATTTCTTTGACATTGAAATTTCTTAAATGACCTTGAGTTCTCACCTGGTGTCGAAAATTTATTAGAAGACGACGGTGTAGTCAACGAAGAATCTGTTACGTGATCACGAAAATGAACAAAACAATCATTAAAATACATAAATTGGACGATAAACAATACGCGTCACAACTAGAGAAGGTGATATTTTTAATACGAAAGTCGTTGTAAATCCAATACAACAACATACAATAAGTCTCTCTTAAAACGGGTTATCCGTCTTAAACTTAAAACGGGTCAAGTATCTATCCACTTGCACACATAAAACAAAACACTCTACTTTTTCCTACACTATTTACTTTTGTCTTATCCTAATTATTTGACCCGTTTTAAGCATAAAACGGGTTACCCGTTCAACGTATTAGTCCTATAAATATTTATTCTAAATACATGAATCATCTCAATCGATTGTCGTCCCAAAAGCGTGACTTATTACACATTGATTTATCGCTACGAATGACATTTCTCTAAAATTGAAATTCCTAAAATGACCATAGCTTCTCACCTGGGGTCGAAAACTGATCAGAAGACGACGAGGGTGTAGTCAACGAGACATCTATGAGCGCCAAATCAAACAAAACCATCAAAAATACAAATAAAATACGAACTAATTAATTAGTAATTACAATGCATATTACTCGTATATAATTAACAGAGTACGAAGGCGATAATATTACCTTGGCAAATCGTGACCACCCTAGAATAATAATCTGTACAGTAGGTTAGATAACTGGTTAAAAATTCTAGATCACTGTTTAAAGCAGTGCACATACACACCGTACTGTCTCGCGTTTCCTGAGCGATTTCGAGGCAGCACGCTGTAAAATCAACGACCGCTGTGCTGCACTCGCCCCGTGTGATTCTCAACATACACGGTGTGTTAGTAGAAGTAGTCCAGTCTCCAAATGCTGGTGACCCGAACCATAATACCACAAACCCCAACACGAATAACATTTTTGTCGCTACGAATTTTGCCATTTTTACATGTCAAAGTTACGTTGATTTTTCGAGAGAATATTAAGGGACATAGCAAGGAATGTTGTATAATTTATTATAATAATTCATGTGTAATTTTTTAATGAAAGTCTACTAGTATTTTTAATTGAGGAAAGGTGTGGGTGAACACTCAAAATTCATACAGGTCATACATGTCTGCAACTAGCAAATAACAATATATATGTTGAATTATCAAATTCGAACTGACAAGTGTGAGAATAATTAGAATGAAAAACGAGAAATCGAAATTTCTATTGAAACGTGTATGAACTGAACTGAAAGGAACTGAACTGATTAACAAAATAATCATACATTATCAATGTCATAGGCGGGCTACAACGCAAATCATTTATAATGAATATACTCCGTATTATATTATACACTCAATATAATTTTCGAACACAAAATTCGAAGATGAACAATCATTACTTTTGAAGCTAAAATGATAGAGAAAAGCGAACATCATTCATAATCGTGCTAAACTGTAATATATTTGATTACGGATCCACGAATTTTCTCCATGTATTCCGCGGCTTGCTTCTGCACAAGGGAATCATAAAATCAGTTTCTGCCAGGCATTTTATTTTCCAAGGTTTATTATTTCGTGCAGACGCTGTTAACAACGGCTCTTGAAAGTCTATTTGTCACGACTTATTAGTTTGATTACTTAAAGAAACACTTGCCTGATCACTTCGCTGAGCGCTCGCTATATTCTCATCGAGAAGCGTCAACAAATTTCGATTCAACTCATTCAGCTCCACCATCTCAAGCAACTGTAAGCAAGCATAACAAATGTGAACGACAAAACTTAATTTCAAATAATTCGGTTCAATAAAACCATATTTAAAAGGTTTCGAAGAGGGAGGGACTATTTCACGGATACTTACAGTTGTCTTTATATCCTTTGACGTAAAAATTTTGGTGAGGCTTTGCTTTGCTTTCACAAGCTCGTTCTGCATTTTATCGTATGCTTCTGCAAGAAAAACAAACACAACTGAGTGTAAGCTTCAGTTTGGAGAACATAATGAAAATTACGCGGTTAATGTTGAAACAGACCAATTCCTTCGAGGAGGGCCTTCTGCAGCGTCTCCAGCTCAATCAGTCGGTCCTCCATTTCCTGAAAAATTTAACGACATTACTTCATTGTGTAACCATTATTCCGTAAACTTGCAGCCATGAAACATCGTTAGATGAGAACCTGAGTTTTTGCAATAGCAAAACGAAGCAGCCCCAACTCCGATTTCAAATCTCTGAAAAATTCATCATCTAATCTGCAAGTTCATTAAGACTTGTTACTACTACTTTTTAATGTTTATCAACTAGTTTACGACAACTTGCTAACGAAGGAGACCACATAACAAAAGAAAAAACGCTGTACTTATCGGGTAAACGTAAATCATCAAACATCTCTTATCTGGAACTAGAAGATTATACGAAGAAAAATGTAAGCAAGTGAAGAAGAGAAAGAAAGAAAGACTAACCTAGGCCTCAACCTTGAAATTTCGTATTCGAGTTCTTGAGCCTCGGTATCAAGAAAATACTCAATTAATCCCGCTGATGTATCTGGGATAACTCGTGACTGAAATTCAACAACGAAATCACAAACACATCATCAAATAAAAACAACAAAACAATACTTCAAGGATCTTCAAACTTATTTCACCTACGAAAACTAAGCACAATTTACTAAAGAAAAGGGTGCTATAAAGGCGAACAATGCTTGTTACTCGCTCTAATCCTGTCGAAACTTTTTATGGACTATTTGCTTTCGACACCAAAATTGAACAATATGACGAAAGTGGTCGATCTAACCAAATCTACAATAAAATACTTCGTGATTAGAAATTCAATAACCCCAACCACGGATACATGACACTCCCTTCATTTTACTCATTTAGCTGAATTTCCAAAATTAAACAATCTATAGACCAAATTATATTAGGTCATTTCACCGTATTTCACGTCAAACTAAACTCGCTCTCAAAGTGAATGAGGTTAAACCGTCAAATGACTGAAACAGATAGAGTACTACTCTTTGTCACCAACCCAAGTCAAGACACAATCTTTCTACCATTACAACAATAATTTCCAAAAAGCAAGCAAAACCCATGAAAGAATCAAGAAAAGGGTAGTACAAAAAGCGAAGAATTCACCTTACGAAGAGTCTCTCGACGTTGATACTCTTCTTTCAAATGACGCTCATACGCTTCTTTAGCATCTTCCTCTTTATCGTATTTCTTCTTGAATTCTAACCTTGCTAAGTGCCCTGTTTGTACCGGCGTTTTGAACACGCCTTCTGGATCCTTTTTTCCATTCAACCACATACACATAGTTAATATGATAACACTTTCATACTTCCGTGTAATTTTGACAAGAACAAATTAACCGAATTAACTGTATTCCTCAAGCGAAATTACTACATAATTCAACATAATTCTCATGAGACTGTATCCACATTTCAAACTCAAAGGGCTATTGTTACGAGAGCTAGGGACGTGTCAGAGTATAAGGCTATGTTGGGGAAAACTAGCTGAAAGCTGAAAAGATAGTTGAAACTGAAAAGCTAGCTGAAATAAGGTAGCTGAAATATTGGTCAAACCAGCTAGCTGGTCAAATAAGCTAGCTGAAATATATTACCAAACAGAACCTAAAATCGTGTGTTTCTGACATGGTATTATAGCCCTATCATGTGGGGTCACGGGTTCGAATTTCACTCAATATAGCGGCCCTGTTTCACAACACATGAAGCCTAAATTTAAAAAATAGAAAGGAAAACAAACGACAGAAAGCGGTAATAAAAAGAGACAAACCCAAACGCAAGAAATTCGAGGCTTAGAAGAAGAGAAGGTGAAGGAGTGAGGGCGTATGGTAGAAATTCCGAAGCTTAATGCGGCCATTGTTGTGGCCTTTTTTAATTTTTTATTTGATAAATTGTAATACTACAAGAAGGTGATGTGAGTTTATGTGTAGTGAAATTTGTGAGATTATAAATTCTGGCTATAAATCATTTTATCTCTTCCATCTTTTGATGGTGGATAACAATATCTATATCTATTTCCTTATAAAAATTGAATTAATCGTGGAAATTGTTAGAGTATAAAATTAATTTATAACTGAATTAATCGAGAAAATTGTAAAAGTATACGGAGTACCATTTATTATTGTTGAACTAGTTTCGGGAAAATTAATTTATAGCTGAATTAATCGAGAAAACTGTCCACCTTTTATAAAAAGCGAGACCCTCATATTTTATAATCTCAATTATAAAAAATCCCAAATTTTGTAAAAACTCCCACCAATGAATTTTTTTTTTTTTTTTAATATATCCATCACCATATTGTATCGTCCACCAAAACTCAAAATGTGTAACAAAAAAGAGAGAGAGAGAGAGAATTTAATGTTTTTGAGAGTGAAAAAACATTTATTCCGGTGAAAATGAGTTTTTGTTGGCGTTTTCAATGAAATCTTTAGAAAATGTGATATTTAAAAAAAATATTTAATAGAAAATGTGAGTTTTTAAAATGAGAATTAGAAAATGTGGGTTAACAGTATATTTTAAGGAAAAATACTTAAATTTGATACTCTCTAATCTAAATATCTAAATATAAACATACAATTACTTTGTATAAACCGTCTCATACTATAAGACGGGCCTAATAAGAAAGCTCAAACAAAATTTAAGGTTTTCAACGAAGTTAGCTATGAAAATAATTGGATTATCAATATTTGCGCTAGACTTTTTACCTAAAACAGTCCTATACAACAATTTGTGATAAACCTATATAAAAACCATAATGGGCCAACGGTGGCCGATTCAATTCAAAAAGCAAATACATTAACAAAAGCCCATTTAAGTAGTAGGCCCAGGTCAAATTCTTAATGGGCCAACGGTGGAAGTTGGATGTTGCTGTGTTCTCCGCATTTGTTTTCAGTACAGAGCTTACACATAATTTAGTTTACTTTTCATAATGTTTACAACATTAAGAACCTGTTCTTTCGCACTTTTTAGAATCGAATCGAATCAATCGAAATTGAATTGAACTAAAGCGAGCTCTTGAATCGAATTGAGCGAAAATTGGAAAGAAACGAGTTCCAAATGATCATTGTTCATAGCTTAGAGATTAAATCTAATTATGTACTTCGTATATTAAAAAAAACGTCAACGGTGAGAACTAACTTATATCTTGGATAGTAATTTGAGAATTTTCAAAAAAATAATTATTTTAGGTAATTTTTACTTAGGGTATATCTATTTAATTGTTAGATTATAAGCGTAATTTTCTCTTTTCTTATACTCCGTGTTAAATTAGTACTCCCTCCATTCAAATCCTAAGGCATCCTTCATTTTTTCACATTTGTCGAGACGCGTTTTGTAACGATAATATCTATGATTTTAAATCTTATAAAAATATAAAAATTTGATATCAATGTTGTATTTATCAAGACAAATAAAATAATATCCCACATGACTATATTTTTGTTTATACATTGCAAATTATATCGAATATTATTCACTTGCGTGAATAGTGTCAAAAAGGGAAGAGATGTCATTGGATATGAATGAAGGGAGTACGACTTTGTAGTACATTGTTTTATATTTAAATAAAAAGAAAAGAAAATAACCGTTGCTAATATAATGTCAAATTTTCGCCGGCAACAAATATGAATATTTTTGAAGCCTTTTTAGGATTGACTTGAATGAATCTAAGTCTATTAAGCATACATATCTGGAGTACAAAAACAAAAGATGTACGGATTAAATACGGACTAATTAAATAGTGGCATATTGTAAAACATAAATTTATAAGTGAGTGAGACCTTACAATAAATTATTGTTAGTCTGTTTTATTTGTATTCAATTATATACTCCCTCCGTTTCAGTGAATTGTTTACAGTTTGACTTTTTTGTGAGGGGAAAAAAGTCAAACTGTAAACAAATGACTGAGACTGAGGGAGTAGTTTTTGTACCTATTAGAAAATATTAGTATTGTAAAAATAATATTAAAAATAAAAAAATTATAATAGTACTCCGTACTTTTAACTGCAATTTATACTTTAATCTCACGTTAATTTAATGCGAGAATTATATCACAAAACACTTCTTAATTTTAAAATGTTGTTGTAGGAATATAATGATGTCTCAACCCTAGAGAGCCTCGAAAGGTTTTTAGAATACCATTTAATGCAAACTTAAACTCAAACAAAAGTTAAAAAAAATACCTAAGTGGTAGCGGTCTGGTGGTTTCTGGGGCAACCTCAAAGCCTAGCAATGGCAGTGAAGCGAGGTCCAGTGTTCAAGCCTCCGAAAGCGCGCACTAGTATCACGACGCCCTGGTAAAGGGGTGCTTATGAATGCATGGTGACGTCGGAACGCTGTGGGGATTAAACCCCTCGTCACCAAAAAAAAAAAAAAAAAAAAAGAAATAGCAAGTTGCAAACATAAGTGCTTCGCAATATCTATTAGGGAGTTGCACGTTCGTAATAATGCGAGGAATTTTAAGGAACATTCTTATCAATTATCTATTATCTATAATTAACCTACTTTGATCATTTCCATAATGATGGTGTATAAATACGGACTATATTTTGCCTTTTTTTATCAACATAATCGCATTCACTACAACAATTTATCACTTAACACACTAAAAATAATACAAAGTATATAAAAAATAATACAAAGTATATAAAAAATATGGAGTTTACGAACGTTTTGGTGATACTGGCAGTATGTTTGTCAATAACAGTTGTACCGTCATTGTCAGCAGAAAGCGAGAACGTGGATAATCCAACAGGATTGCCAATATGTTGGGCAAGAATCGACAACTGCAACAAAGCCCAAACAGGGTATAGTTTTTTCAGTGATCAATCTGCGGGTTTTAGTGTGTCGTGTTGCCCGAAGTTCAAGCAACAAATTGATGATGCCGAGTGTTTTTGTAGCATCAAAAGCTATATGCTTAGTCTTCCTATGGAACAGTCTGAAACTGTTGCATCTTCGGCAATTGATCTTTTAATGAACTCTATGCTCGAGCTTTGCGAAGTCGACCGTTCTTTTGCTGATATATGCAAAGGTAATTGTTAGCTTATAAAATTGATCTTTAATTTAATCTCTAACCATCAGTTTAAATTTAGCTTTTTAGTACTTGGTTTCTTCTGATACTTTCAACCATCAGTTTATAATGAAACCCTAAAATAATTTATTTTTGTCCATACAGGTGTAAAAAGCGCATCCAACAAGATTGCAGTCGTTGGAGTACTTCCGGTGGTAGTTTTTTTTTTTTTTTGAAAAACCCAATGAGGGATTAAAATTCATTAAGATCACGCATGGCCAAACAAGTAACGAAGTCGGGAACAACATCAGCCCAAACTTCCCGCCCAACGAAATCCGAATGTCGATGCGCTAATTCGTGAGCAACTACATTATTTCTACGACTAACAAAAGACCAAGAAATGGCTTCAAAACAATTACAACAAGAAAAGATATCAGCAACTAGTAAATGAAAATCACTACGACCTTCCGACTTTAAACGAAGAGCGTCAATTAAAACCTTGCAATCACTTTCAACCACAACGTGCAATATTGGGCAATATTGGTATCCTACTGACGAATTAATGTTTTTTTTTTTTTTTCCATGCACGTGTATTTTTTTGTCCATGCAGTTTTTTTTTTTTTTTTTTCTTTTTTTGTATTAGTAAAATTACTAACAATATTTTTTCAATGATTTATTGTTTTGAGAATATTTATTGTGTCTTGCTTTAAAATCAATCGGATATATTGAAATGCGTGCATGTCTAGTCGTCAATTAACCCATAATGCACTAATACATTCATACATTCATACATTCATATATGTGCCACTAGAGAAATCTACTCCCTCCATTCAAGTGCAAACCAAACATTTATCTTTTTGACCCTATTTATATACGTCGGTAATCTTTGAAATTTCCGACAATATATAAGTGAAAATATAGTCATGTGTGTGATCTTGTTTGATTTGTTTTATGTGTACAATATTAATATCCAATTTTTAAATTTTTTTCTCGTCTGAAATTATAGATATTTTCCGTTCCGACATTCGCTTTGACAAATGTGATAAAGCAATCGTAGTGTTTGGACTTGAATGGAGGGAGACTAATATTGTCTCAAAACTAACAACACAAATGAAGCCATTTTATAGCTTGCATGATCCTAATATATTACGGAGTATAAAAATTGTACGCCGTATAAAAGAATGATAATATATACGAGTACTTTCTCCCTTCAAATTCAAACTTCGCAGGATGTTATGGTCCATTCGTCGAGGCGTGTTTTGTAACGGTATTATCTAAATTATAGATTATGAAAATTATAAAAAAATTGATATTAATATCATATTTAAGGAGACGAATCAAACAAAATCACAAGTAACTATATTATTATTTATATGTTTAATTTGACGGAATTTCAAAGATTTTTAACGCCCATAAATAGTACTCCCTCCTCATCACTATGTTTATCACATTTACTTTATGCGTGGTCTCCAATGTCGACATTTGACCGTCTTTTTCTTTGGCTATACATTACGTTTTTTTGTTGAAAATATAATTTTAGGAAAGATGTTTTGATGACGAATGTGAATATCTTATTATTATACTTTCATCATTTATACGTTTTAAACTAATGACGATCAAACTTTTAAAAATTTGACTTTTCAAAAGACAAATGTGATAAACATTGTGATGAAGAGGGAGTACCAAATAGTGAAATGCCAAGTTTGGATTTGAATGGAAGGAGTAAAAGTTATTATTGAGCTTCAATCATCACCTTAGAGTTTTAGTTTTACGTTGAGTTGATCTTTTAATAGGTTTTATATACTATCAGTATATACTCTGTACGTTTGTATGTATATAATTCTGTGTACAATTGTACATTGCTTGACTAGGAGGACGTACAAGTAGAATTATCACGAAAACGAAGTTTAACGTAGGTTTATATATACATATCTTAAAGAACATACAATGATACAAGATATGGTACGGAGTATAATAAAAGCAAAGTTAATGTAGACAATAAATTAAAATATGGTACACTTATGTAGAAGCAATCACAGTTGTAGTGATTTTGGACTTGTAACTGAAATTATTTATTATGTTAATGTTAATTAAACATCGTATGTTTTACCAGACATATCAATCTTATAAGCAATGTCTGCTCAATTGTAATCGTGGGGTTTTCACACGTATTTCTACAATCTGATGTTAGTAATAAAAACTTCCTACATTTCATTTATTAAGCTTTGTTAGAGTATATAATCGAGCTTGGGCCTCCAACCATCAGTTTAAGCTTTTGGTTGAGTTGCTTCTTGACATGGTATTAAAGCCTTGTGACTAAAAAAAGGTCACGGGTTCGAATCTCACCACCCCTCACTTTCAAAGTGGTATATTTCGCACCAGGTAGGCGGGCCTGTAGTTGCGCCCACGCTTCAAGCCCAAAGGGCATTCGCGTGAGGGGCTAGGCATTGCCGGGAAGACGTTGAGTGTGCCAAGGCATTGCTAGCACCGTGGGCACTCGTGCTAGGCACGGCTAGCACCGTGGCTATGCATTGTCGGGAAGACGTTGAGTGTGCCAAGGCATTGCTAGCACCGTGGGCACTCGTGCTAGGCACGGCTAGCACCGTGGCTAAGCATTGTCGGGAAGACGTTGATTGTGCCAAGGCATTGCTAGCACCGTGGGCACTCGTGCTTGGCACGGCTAGCACGTGGCTAGGCGTTGCCGGGAAGACGTTGATTGTGCCAAGGTATTGCTAGCACCGTGGGCACTCGTGCTTGGCACGGCTAGCACCGTGGCTAGGCATTGCCGGGAAAGAGTATATATAATCGATCTTGGGCCTCCAACCATCAGCTTAAGCTTTTGGTTGAGTTGGTTCCTGACAAGCTTATACCACTACAAGAAAATCTTGTACAGGCGACCGAAAAAGGCTACCAACAACAGTCGCTAAAACAAGCGGAGGCGTATTTGTAGTCGCCAGGAGCATGGTAGCGAGGCTCGATCGCCATTTTTGGTCGAGCGGCCAAAATCGGTCGCCAAATATTGCGTGAAACTTATCGATCGCCAAAAAGGAGGCGGCGGAAACATCGGTCGCCCAGTGTTTCCCCTTTTAAAAAAAAATGGGGTTAGCGGCCAGGCTTGATTATGTGTACATTTATGTGGCGACGCAAGTCGGTCACTTGAGCGATCCCGCCATTTCTCTGTTTTTCTAAATTTTGTAGGATTAATAGATAATCGATCGCCACCTTAATATTCGATCGCCAAACTACGCAAATTTACAATTCTTTGCTGCGGTTTCACGTTTTGCCAGTATTAATTTCATTACCAAATTAAACACCAAATTCAGCGGTATAACCAACCCATACTGATTTCAACAAGACGTAGATAAACAACCATTCAAATTCAACATTTTTCAATTGAAATTAAGTTTCATACATGCAAGTTTAATGCTGCAACACATAATTCAAGTAAACATGTTCAACATCGCTAACGGTTTGCATAAGCGGAAAAAGAATACTTTACTGAAACCCAGGCGGATGCTTTCCACTATAGGGCCACCACCATGAGGTCTCAGGGTCGAGAGCGCGGACCAATCCCTGGATTATACCGCTTGCTCAAAGTAGGTGCGCATCGCAATTGTTCCCTTTCATCCTGAGCTCGTCTTGGCGAGAAAGGCGTTACGTCTTGATTGGCAGCGCTGATCTTCTAATTTCCTTACGAGGCGTGTACATGGAGTCGGCTCACTTCTTCGACCAAATCTGCGGTTTCTCTTCTCGTAAATATGCTGGCTGCGTTGCGAGCTCCATGCCGCCCCTTTTTAAACCCCGTTCACTTCCAACCAAATTTGATCGGGTTTAGTTCGAGGCTCCTCCTCGACTCGCTTCATATATCGCCTCTACCAAAGAGCAAATCAATTATGCTATTTAATTACAACAAATTAAAGATTATAAATCTCATTCGACCAACAATTCCTTACATATTTATCCAGGTCTTTCTTTCGCGAAATGCAAGCGGCCTTCCTCGTCTTTTTGGCGTGCGTGTCCAAAAATGTCAAAGCCTGTGATGCATGGCTTGTCGCTGTTTGCCTTTAGTCCAAAAAGCGGCAACAATTATCCATTTAAATATACACAATCATACTATATATTGTTTGGATTATGTAAAGCGATATATTAAAACTTACTTTTCTAGTTCTTGTGCCACGATCAAAGCGGCTCCGAGATCCTCTAAAGTAACTCGGCTCAGCGCGCATTTGGATCTCCTCCTAATATTCAGCGCTTGTTTGGATTTCCTTTGAAATTCGGTGTGTCTCAGTAACTCAAGCAAGTCGTTGAATGCAACATCTACAAGAAAAAAATAGCGACAACCAAATAAAACCAGACAACAAATTAGAATATCAATTTTATAACCTCATTTTTATTAAAGTTAGTTTTATTACCATTCATGAATACAGACTTCTTCTTCTTTGTGACCTTCCACATGTTGTCCTTGAAGCGTTTTTGACCGCGTTTTCTCGTCTTTACGGACTAAATGCTCAGAACAGGATTCCAAGTGCCGCAATTCTCGTATAAAACCAAATATTAAACAAATTAGTAATAATATATACATTTTAAAAACACTAGTGGCTTTAAAAATTATATCGTGCCGGAAAAATATTAAACCCTTTAACTCCTTGGTAAATGCAGTATCGGCGACCAACAAATGTGCTTAGGAAGTATAGCTTGCTTTTGTACTCTCAGTACATGCCTTAGTAATTTTTCTTTTGGAAACCTTACAATTTTTGCGTTAAAATAATAAGCAATATGAACAACTTACCAATATGATTAACTTACCAATATAAACAACTTACGAATATGATTTGAATTACTAAAATTAATTTCTTGGTCGCATCACATTTGAAGTGTTCGTCGCCTCTGCTCTTTCGTTTTGTTGTTGCGTCTCACGACTATCAAGCGACTCAGGTCTCCTCGTCGGACCTCATTGGCGATCTGGAGGAACTACCTTTTACCTTAGCCCTGCGACATAATTCAAACTAAAAAAAAACAACATACTTGAGTCTATTATTAAATGAGACAAGTTAGTAACACCACTACTAACTTGTCAAATCTTTCTCATACATCCATTCGCTCAATCTCTTCATAATAGGTCGTTTTCTCTTATCAAATCTTTCCTCATTACATCCATTCGCGCTCCAATCTCTTCATTATTATAAGCTAACCAATATAAGAGAAATAATTCAATACCCAAAAGTTCAAACAAGTAATTTAACCAACTTAATATTTGAGAACTAATTTCAACTTAATATTTGAGAACTTAACAAAAAACCTCAAACTCACAATCCCTAAATTTTATTGAAATCAATCCTACATTAATAGAAAATAATAACACTAATCTTAATCAAAACATATTCTAACATAAAAATAATAATCTAACATTATCTAATCTTACATAACATTTAAACATTCTCTAATCTTAAACTATCATTCAAACATTCTCTAATCTTAAATAAATTCTCTAATATACACATTGTGGTGTATGAGGCTAAATCAACCAACAACATCAAAGAATAGAAGCTTATTTAGGCTCCACCAGCCAACATCCAACCAACCAACAACATCAAATTCTCTAATATACAAATGCTCAAATCAAAAATTCTCTCATGTAGCTCCACCAACAACATCAAACCACACTATTAAGGCCAATTCAAAGCTTATTTAGGCTATTATATCAAACTTAACTCAAATTAGAAACTTCAAGAATACACAAATGTCAAAACCGCTCCTCTACAGAATCCGTGCTCTACAAATAAACCATTCTACTATCAAATACCATCTTAAAACTACCTAATTAACACACTAATTCAATAAAATCGGCTATAAATCGAAAACCCTAATTTCTAGGGTTAGGGTTTGACAAAGAAATTAAATTAAAACGATTAACTACGAATCATACCTTTAACAACTCGATTAACTAGGCTGAACTTCGTCCCGACAAAAACAACCAAAAGTCGACCCAAAAACGGCCCCAACGAAAACAGCGGAGAGAAGATGGTGGTGCGTGAATGGTGGTGATGCGGTGGCGGTGGTGCGGTGACGGCGGCACGGTGCGGTGTTGGTGGTGCGTGAATGGTGGTGATGGTGGTGGATGATGAATGAAGATGGTGGTTGATGAAGACGGTGGTTGCACTACTCTTAATCTCCTTTTTTTTTTTTTTTTTTCTAAGTATAATCGAAATGAAGTTAGGGGGAGAAGCTGCGGATGATATCTAAAATGTGGGGCGACTGAATTGGCGACCGAAGTCGGTCGCCCGATATTTTTTTGGCGACCGAAGTCGGTCGCCCACTTATTTTTCCACAGTCGCCCCTTAGTCGCCTTTGGTCGACTAATTTCAGTCGCCCGATCAATATTTCGGTCGCCTGTTAGCGACTACATTATTCAGTCGCCATTTTACGGTCGCCCGTAATAGATTTTCTTGTAGTGTACGTAGTAATTGTTAATTATGAGCCTATCTGTCCATTTAATCTGATTACTAGTCGGACAGGAAAAAAGCTACTACCGATAATATAGGTTCAAATATTTACAAAGGCCCAAGTACTCATGAACCCGTCAGAAACCGCTAACCCGATTACTTGTGGGCCAAAAGCCCCAAAAAGCCAAGCCCATGTCCGGCTTGTATCCTCTTTAACTCTATTACTTACTAAGGAAAAATAAAAGTTGTATGAATAATTTGTTTTAAGCTACTCCGTAAGTTTTAAGAGTCTTTTTTACTGTTAAAAGTTATTATTATAAATAGAAATGATACCAAACAAATAAAACTGACAAAAATAAAAAGGGAAGATAAATGAATAAATATAAGGAATAAATTATACTATACGGAGTAACTATATTGATAAAATTATTCTATGAAATGATCTGATAATTATTTTAGTTTGTTTAATAAATTTTACTCCGTATAATATTTATACGTACTCCCTCCGTTTCAGTGATTTTTTTACAGTTTAATTTGACTTTTTTGTAAGGGAAATTTGAGAAAAGTGTAAACAAATGACTGAAACGAAGAGAGTATAACGATCACATATTATTATATTAATGATACTTTAACTTTTAACAATTGATCATTTTATCTATACAATTAATGTCATGAGGGTATTTTTTTTTTTTTTTTTCCACTCAATCATCGCATAGCTAACTAATTGATCGGTAAATATTTGATTAGAAAAAGTTTAGGACATAAAACTTGGTTTATCAATAATTATTATTGAGCTTATACTATTACGTATTAATTTCGGTTATAAAAGTTAATATTTTTATATGAAATCCAAGATCTTATACTTGGGTAGGTTATTATTTCGAATATTGGGGTGTTATGAACAAAGGACACGTGTGTTTCGTATGCGCATAGATTATGACATGCATTATTCTTGTAGTTGATGTTTAACATACGTTCATACGTAGTCTATGTTTCACGGCATTATATTGTACGGTGTATATCTAATCCACGACAAATTTCTGTTGTAAAAATTTGAGACAACAATTATTTAGTACAATGAAAAGTACGTTTTCTTCAATTGTTATCTACAATTGGTGGCATTAGCGTGAGTAAAAGTAACTTGTAAAATTGTTTTACAAAATTATTTTATAATTTAAATTAAATTAAATGTTTATATTAATTCAGTATGACAATTTTTGAAAATTATTACTAGTGACTCAATGACCAGTAGTGTATAAGGTTAAGATATCATACAGTACGCTAAAAAGGTTTTACGATGATTATAAGATGAATCTGTACCAAATACAAGTAAGAATTTTAACCCTTAAACATGACTTTTGGTTTTTTTTTTTTTTTTTTTTTAGGGAGTATGGTGGCTGGTGAGATATTATAAAATGTTGCAATATTCATTCATTATTTAACTTTGTGTAATCTTGCGTAGTGAAATTGCGAAATGACTAGGGTAAAAAGAGAAGCCAAACGACGTTCTATTTATAAATAAATTGGATACAATTTTACAAAATAAAGAGCCTATCAATTAATATACACACAAACTTTAACTTTTTATGAATGACGATCTCAAAAATATACTCCATAATAAAGGATAGTATTATTCACATTATATCTCAAGAATCGCGATGTCTCACGAAATCATACAATATTGGTTTAAAAAAACCAATGATAGTTCAATTGGATCAAAAATAATGTCCCACAAATACAGGAAAAAACCTCAAAAAAAAACCCAAAATTCAATAGTGTATTTAAGTACGTGTTACTACATTAATTAATCAATGACTTATATTTTAGCTTTCTAAAGAACATTATTTAATTATATCTAACTTTAATTTTAAGTGCTTCACAAATTGCAACGTGGTCATTTCAACTAAAGAAGTAATCGATTGAACTAAATTAGTGACAACTACCGAAATCCCCATTTATATATGTCTTACAATGATTAATAGATAGCTATTTTCAAATTGGTGGTGCATAAGTTTGATGAAATTTTTTAAATTATACACATACTTGCATTTAATTAGTCGAGGTTATAAATAATTTATATTATTAAGTATAACCAAAAAACCCTACGTAACTTAGACTTGCTAATTTTTGCAATCTACCGACATGAGTTCACGACTCCTTGTTGAATATAGGTCACCAAGTATAGTGACCAAAGTCAAAGTTTTAAATTAACAATTTTTAGAAAACTACTCCCTCCGTTTCGGTGATTTGTTTACATTTACTTTATACACATTTATCGATGTGAGTAGAGAGGTAAATAAAAAAACTATAAAAATAATAATATAAGTACAAAGTGAGTAAAATAAAACAATATGATTGGTTAAGGAAATTGGGTCCACCTCCACAAGTGGGCCACCATAGACATTTATGGAAAGTGTAAACAAATGACCCGTACACCCATAAATGGAAAGTGTAAACAAATGACCGGGACGGAGGGAGTATATTTTTTACTCTATAGGCTGGCAAATTATCAATGTCGCCCACCGGCCAAATTACTGCTACAAAAATGCAATTAACCTCATAAAAGTTTTACTCAAAATCCCGAAAAAAAAAAATGTTGGAAATGAACCCAGCCTAATATACATTCTCACATCGGTTGTGAGATGAGATCGAGTTGCTCTTGTTTATAAGGTTTAGGGGTTACTCCTCTTACTGCCAATTGGTTTTAGGATAGAATCTCCCATACCTTATGAGCGGACTCTCTCATATTTTGGGTGTGGCCCAGGCCCGTGGAATTTAACAAAAAAATTATGTTAATTTTGGTATAAAAAAAATACCCAAATTCCAAATTTTATATCTTTTCTAGATTTAAAGTTTTTCAACTTTGTTAAGGCAGTACCACATTTACTGGCGAGTTGTTACGCAACCAAAAATTGGAGTCCGACACTTAGCGCGAGTTCTCCAAAATTGTACTCCTAATTGACAGGTAATTTTCCATTTTCCGTTACTGAATTTTGTTAGATTCGATTACTGCTCCTGACAACTTAATATAACAAGTTCGAAAAATTTAGTGTTCTTGTTCGAATTTGTTTGACGAGTTTTATACTCGTTTACTTTACCGAATTGCAAAGATTAAGACTTAAATTGAAGAAAAATCAAGACAACAAAGATTTTTGCCTTTTTAGTTTGTTCCTATAATTATCGTTAATGTATTCGCAAATTCATGGAAATTTTATCAAATTGTCATGAATTTGAGTGAAGGTGTTAGAATATCGACCTAGGGTTAGAGTATTACAGAATAAGTGTCTAGGAACTAGGAAGTCTTGGGTTTATATATCTACTAGGGTTTTGCTAGGTTTTGTAGGTATTTTCCATATATTTTCTTGTAATCAACTAATCAACCTAGCTAATCTAATCATTAATAATAAATCCTTATGAATCAGTATATTCTTAACACTACTACTTCCTCCGTTTTAGTAAATTGTTTACACTTTAACTTTATTGTGAGGGAATTTAAAACGAAAAAGTTGAGTCCTTCGGGAATTAAACATAATTATCAATTTGAGTAATTTGAATAAACTTTACCAAAGTTATTACACAGTATGTCAGTATATATACGTACATAAAGTTGTATATAGTTAATTTTTCTTACCCCGCTAGTTGTGGAGATTTAGAAACAATTGGATAATACTATTCTATCATTTACGGAGTATCATTTACACATATTTGTTAATACATATTTATTTTTATTTTTTAACTAAAAGTTAATTAATTTATTAATTTATGTAAATTTGATAAAGTTAATTAATCTATGCACGGAGTAAATAAGATCTCCGACGATAATTTTATACCCCTCATGTTATCTATTACGGAGTACGAATTAGGAGTCCAATTTATCTATAATTTTGTTGTATATAAATTAATAATATTACCCGTTAAAATAAGAAAGGTTAAAGATCCGACCCGATTATCAGAAATAATGGGTTAAACTATCCTCGGAAGAATCTAGAATTAACAAGTGGCAAAAATATAATAGAGATGAGTCAATTTATATGTCACTAACTAAAAAAATAAGTGGACATTTTGCTAAATAAAAAGGTGGAGTAAAATGCTAACAAAATAAAATGTGATTGGTTCTCTTTTGAATTGTGTTATTTCGCATGCGTGTGTCCGTGTGGGGTACTTCAACGTTGGTAGAGACTAACTTCAACATTGTACTTAGGTGACAACAACACTTAGCTCAAAATTGATAAACTATTCGATGAGACGATCTTAAGTAAATTTTAAAATGAAAAAAGGAGAAATAAATGTGAAAATGAGATCGTTAAATATGTGAAAAGGTTAATAAAATTTATCAGTTGTCAGAAGACAGTAGTTCACTTAGGGCTCATAATATATAAATAAAATGTTGAGACATTATAATGGCTATCTCATGTGTAAGATAGTCGTTGGACTTTGATGATTATTTAATTACTTCATGAATATACATCATCGTTATTAGTTTTAATAAAACAGACTATTCCTTTTAAATATAGAACGTGTCAAATAGTTGGACTTTTAAATAGATAATTTAAAGACTACGAGTAACATTTTGTTAAATCAAAACTATTATTTTCTTTTGTCTTATCTAATTACTTAATCCATTTTCAGTTAATTCATTTTAAGTAGCATAAAATTATACTCATTCTATGCAAAAGTTTGTGTATTTGGAAAGATACTTCTTTTCATTTTAAGAGTATTTGACGTTGTAAAGAAGTTTTCACCTAATTATTTCTGAATTTGGTTGTTAATAACTAGCTCAAATTTATCTAATGATCAATGTAACAATTTTTTTTGGCCGGAAAAAAAATGAGGAAATTAAAGACTGTATGAGTGTCTTAATATTAAAGTAATACTTCGTACTCCGTATTATTAACTGCAAATAAGACTAAAATGTAGAAATTATAAATTATAATGAAGTAGTACTAATTCTCTCAAATATTTAACATTCTCTCTTACATATATGCCTTATATATATATTCGACCCTAAAAAAATTGCAACAAATGAAAAAAAAAATTAAATAAATATAAAAATAAACATGCTTAAATTCAACTTTTCCATAAGAAAATTATATCACTACATAATCAGAGAAAGTTGTGTAGTACTCTCTCTATTCAAATTCATTGACATCTCTTCATTTTTTACATTTGCCGAGACGAATTTTGTAACGACAATATATATAATAATAAATTGTATAAAAATATAAAAATTTGATATTAATATAATGAAAACGAATAAAACAAGATCTCACATGACTATATTTTTATTTATATATTACGAGTTATACCGAAGATTGTTAACCTATGTAAATAGTGTAAAAAAGGAAGAAATACTATTTGATATGAATGGAAGGAGTAATAAAAGGTACTCCCTCCCTTCAAGTCCAAACACTACATAACACTATTTGCCACTATTCCTATACTCGAGGAATTTTCGATATTGTGGTTGATATATAATTGAGAATATAGTCATGTGTGATTTTGTTTTGTTCGTCTTCTTAAGTACAATATTAAAATTGATTGTGCATAATTTTTTATAATACGTAACTATAGATATTACCGTTGCAAAATGCGTCTCGACAAATGGACCATGACATCATGTAGTGTTTGGACTTGAAGGGAGGGAGTAACACATATTGCCTCAAATTTGAAAAAATAAAAAATAAACATAAACAAAAATATTTACTACCCAAATTATATACTCCGTATATAACAGTTAAAAAATTAAAAACAATTATTATACTTTAAATTTTATAGCTTCAAAAAATGATTCCTGGCTTCGTCCATGTACATAATTCTTTTAGTTGACACTTGACGGTAGTGTGAATACATAGACTAACATCTAGACTAGTTTGGATCCTCTCAATTTCTTCTCTCTCTATTTCCTCTCAATTTCTTCTCTCTCAATTTCATATCTTATTCATTTACCTTTTTATTTTCAAATAAATCTACAACCCTCCGATCGAAACCAGACTTCATCTATGTCGTCCACAAGTAATGGACCCTCCATTTCTTTTTAAGAAATGGAGAGGATCCTTATTCCATCTAGACGGTCTAGCTATAAGAGTTAGTCTACGGTTGACATGCATGCATAATCAAGTACTACTCTTTCAAACATCAATTAATTATCTAGCTAGATGTCATATTTACATGCATTTCTAGATTATCATTGACAATTTGGTCTTTTACTTTTCTTTTGTTTAAACTAATTAATGAGTACTTTTCTTGCATAAAAAATTAGGCAATGAATTATCAAAGATGGGATTTTAATAGAGTATGGAATTTCTGAAATAAGTATGAGTACGTATTTTTCAAGTTATGACATTTTATTTTACGATTGTAGTGCGACTGAGAATTTAATTCCTGCGAATATATTTATGTGCTTATGTAATTTGAATAGCTTTAATTTAGCTTTAATTTGAATTTTCTTAATTGATATAGCCCATTTCTCGCTTCCGATGTGCCACATGTGTACCTAATTGGAAACGAAAAGAACTCGACTTGTAATAATATATATCTGTGGATACCCATATCCATACCCTCCCGACAAAAACCCTGTGATGTATCACGGACTTTTATTACGCATGTTTTAACGTTGACTTATACGGTTCTAACTAATGTCGAATTCATTTTGAGTCGTTTGAAATGTTAAAATGGTTTAGGTCGCATCACATCACACTTAAATAACGTTCATTTTGTCCATTTGGAGTCTAGCTAGGTCCTCGTCCTGCTTCATTTGGTATGAGCTTCGCATTTGCACTACAATTGGCCCTTTTACATTAACAAGGTCTAATTCAGCATTCCTAAATCCCTAAATTTAGGCCCGGTAGCTAAAACCGCTTTTTAGCCCCCTCTTACACAAAATACGGCTTCACGTCTTAGCTTATTTCACAAAATCTATGCAAATACACCCTTTTCATTTTTTCAGGGTCTCTGAAACCGAGCCCAAACTCCAAGCCTTTGGCCCGCACTCCAAAGCCACACACCACAAATATCTCGGGAATATTCCTAGGAGTTTTCTTGGCGAGTAAACAAGGATTATCACGTAATCTTTCAAAGATACAATCTGGCCAAACTTGGAAACTACACAAAAACCAGACCCTCAAACCGCATAAGCCTGCGGTTTGGGGAGGCAACCGCATAAGGCTATGCGGTTTGCCCAAGCAACCGCATAAGGCTATGCGGTTTCTAGGCCTGGTTTTATCCCCGATTTCCTAATTTCTCCGAGGTTTTTAGTATATATAGACCCCTATACCTCGACATTCAGAGCATGATTCACAACCAGAATACACCTCTCTCTCTCACAAAACATCCTTTACACCACAAATTCTCATCTTACACCCCTTTTGCATCCACAAAAGCCTTACGCACTCAAATCCTTGAGTTCAACACACCATCCCGTGTTGAATTCACCCTCCTTTTAAGTTCAAGAAACGAAGCTCTGCCCAGATCTGAAGCGTCAGGACAAGGTAGGTACCGATCCACTTGGATCAAAGCTTTTTCTTATTTTCTATGGACTAACAAAGGGGACTACACTCTAGCGCCCCCCCGGCTTTGGCACCGAGCGGGCTTGCATTCCAAGTCTTCTTATTACTTCGGGTACACTCCATATCCGATGACACGCCAAAGTCGCATAAGCAACCGACCTTATAAAATAAACCAATGGATAATTGAACTTTATTTTATTTGCATGCATCTTGCACCCTTTCTGTCTTGCATTAAAATCAACTTAAACAATGAATTCGACCTTTAACTGAACCGTATTCGTTTAACAAGTTAAACATGCTAAACTGAGGGTTTTAATCAATCTTTTTGCATCTGCATCTGCATTCTTTTACAAACTTATCGCACTTGTACGTAGCGATAACATTAGCTCAAATATCATCTTACAAGGATTGTTCTAGAGTCGATGAGGCTATTTTTACATAGGCTTTTCTAAAAGGTTTTCATAAATCATTATTTGAATTAACTCTTTTTCTAAAGTACCCTACTTGAATCCAATCTGGTTTCACAAGCCTTAGATCTAGGGGTGTCGGCGTGCTCCAAAATCTAAGAACATGTTTTTAGCTTAGAACATGGTAGCGAGTTCCTATTTTCGCGATAAATAGGTGGCGACTCAACAGCTTCTTAAAGGTTTTTCCAACTTAATCTTTTAACTTTAAAATCCGCCCTTAAGCAAGACAAGTTGGGTCAGATCCGGGTTCCACAGTTTGGCGACTCATTTGAGAGATCTTATTTTTAAAACCAAAACTAGCTTTTTCTTTTTAAAAATAAAGAGGTGAAACTCAAAGCCTTGAACAATCCAAGTATACATATTTGAGCTATGCACATTCGTTTAGAGTCCATTCCTTTTGTAATCTAGGCACCCTTTGCACCCTTGAGAGGTGGTTCCAACACGCAGGCTTGTCCACTCGATAAAGCACGTGCTGGACTAACTTTCCTCTCTCCTCCACGGCTTGCCGTCAGAACGATTATCTCGACCGCCGGTGCTCCCTCTGAAAACCTATCGCTCCGGCGTAAGGAAATAGAGGGGTTAAGTATCTGCCAAAGCGTACTCGAGGTAGTTGGAGGTGTACCCGACTGACTCATTTTTCACCCTTTTTGAGTCATACGTACAAGTTCGAGGCCATGCACTCCATGGTCTTTTTCAAAACAAGCATATGCATTCATATCTTCGAAAACTCGCTTAAAACGTTTCAAAGATAAATGAACCTAACATCTAACACCTCTTCAAACAAAACTATCGCGAATTTTTGAAATAAGCTTTTTCAAAATTTCCTTTTTCACTAACAAGCAAAAACCCGAGCAAGGATTAAAACCCAAGCTCGAGGCTTTCAATCCCCTAGGTCATACGGCCTAGGTTCTACATTTAACATCCTCGGTTCGACTTACTAATCACTCTCGAGCCGAATCCTTCTTCTTTTACACATCCGACTCGAGCTCACCTCGGCAAATCACCGATATCAGTTCGACGGATGCAAAGCAAAACGTTTTAACATCGAGACGAGATGTGCGCACACATCCTCGCCTCAAAAACTTCCCTTAGCAAAACCTTCTCGAAAACCTCCTTTTTCAAGCTTAAAAGGTCTTTCTAAACAAAGAAATGAGCTAAAATGAATGCCTAAAATGAATGTGAGTCTAGTGGGTCGAGTCGTGTCACTAATGCAAAGTGAAATGCAGGCCTCAGCTGATTACTCACCATGAATCGCATCATCACCCCTTCCTTCAAACGCTCCTCAAAGTTGGCTAACCTCAACAAGCTGAAGACCCTCCGTCACCGCATTGATCAGCTCACCAAAAACATTGACAACTTGAAGGCCTTCCATCAGTTCGAAGTTGCACGCTTGGAACAACGCTCCAAGGCCGACAAGCCTGTCTCCCTCCACACTCTCACTGACTCCAAAGGGCGAGGAAGATTTCACCCAATATCTCGTCGGGTTGGAGAGGATTACTTGCTCGAGTTCAGAATCCTCCGCACGAAGACGAACTCATGTATACATTTCGGTAGCCTCACGACCCGAGTGGCGAAACATTTTGATTCTGGTCTGACGCCGAGAATTTCAAGAACTCATCAAATTGCCCTGAGCCCAAAGCAACCCCACGATCTACGACAACCCGCAATCTTCCTCGGACCAAAGACTCGTCATAGATTGCTCTACTTGGTCACACCCACCAACAACCAAATCAATGGGTCTGGTTCGGTGATGGCGAAGGCGAAGAGCCGCCACCCACTAACAAAGCGGTAGCTCAACTCTCGACTACTTCTTCCTCGAGTAAAAACAAAAGCAACAAAGGGAAAGAAAAAGAAGGGCAAGCGGTCAAAGCAAAGTTCAAAAGAAAAGGCGGCGGTCAGAAAAACAAAGTTCAAAAGAAAGCGGCAAGCGGCCAGGAGGAAAAATCAAGGCGAGGTTTAGCACCTCGCACGCTCTGTCGCCTCTTATCAAAATATTTTCACGCAGATGAACATGCGGAAAAGCGCGGCCGAGAAAGGCAAAGTAGTAGCCCAGGAAGACGCCCCTTCCACAAGCACACCCTCTACATCCACAAAGAATCCCGCCACCAAACACGGTGAGGTGCTAAAAGACTCGCCGCACAAAGCCGATGTTTCCATCTGGGCCCTTTACGAGACTTCGGTGAACATAGAACGCGTTCATTCGCGCTCTACAAATAGCATGTGCACCGAGATCTCTCGGATCAAATGGTCACCATGTCACTAGGGATTAGTTCTGGGGCTATCACCTTCTCAAACGATGATCTCCCCGCATTTGGATCAAACCACAACCTCGCCCTATACATCAGCGTCGAATGTATGAAGAAAACTTTGCCCCTGTCCCTTGTTGATAACGGCTCTGCAGTCAATGTTTTACCATTGGCCACCGCAGACACCGTCTCCGCTTATCCGACAAAGACTTCACCCCAAGCATGGGCGGAGTCAAAGCTTTCGGCCGAACCCGGCGTCACGTGAAAGGAACCATTTCTCTTCACATACGACCGGTCCCATAGAAAGAAAAGTCGAAGTTCCAAGTCATCGACATGACCCTTCCTATAACATACTCTGGGGCGACCATGGATTCACTCCACCAAGGCCGTAACTTCTACTCTACATCAAAGGTTAAGATCCTCTCGGCGAGGAAGTCATAACCTTGAATGCCTCAAACTTCCGAGCCCTTCGATACACCAAAGAGCCCAATCGCCAAATCGTGGTGAACGCGGAAGCCTTATGTGGTTTCGACGTCGAAGTTGGCGCCATCACGCATACACCAATCATACCCTACAAACCCTTCTAAACAACAAGCAACAATAGCCTTTGGCTCACCATGGGCCTAGGCTACAAACCCAAGGACGGTGACCAAGAGCGAATGGTCAAAGAAGTCCAAAAACGAAAGTCAACCCACAAGGTTACCCTACGACCTTACATCCTTGATTTAGACGCATACTTCACCTCAGGAGGAAAAATCGACGGAAATACCTCCCTTCGAGACCTCATCCATACATCCGAAGCCTGCTACTCTAGTGAGGTCGAGCATAATGCACCTCGGACCTCACCGGGCATCAGAAATGAAGAGATCGTCGCCACTATCATGCGTGATCGACGTTTCGACCCTAACCAACTGATAGCCGACGCCACTGATAAAACCCTTAATGGATGGTATAAAACGCTGAAATGGACCGACGCGCAAGGCCACCATTTTCAGCTTATCACCGGCAAAGGACCACTTTTCGACCACATCACCAACCTCAAAAACAAAGAGGCAAGCAACCCAAGCAACTCAAGCACTCCAAGCAACTCAAGCACCTCAAGCAACTCAAGCAGCTCAAGCAACTCCTCAAGCAGCGAAGACGAAGAAGAAGAAGAAGAAATTCTTTTAACTTCTAATGCTCTAAGTGTCGGGTCACCCGTCGACCCATCTATCCTAGACTCTAGCTTTAGTTTAGACTTTCTTTTTACGGAGGCTAGCTCCAAGCAATTTTCTGAGTTGTCGAATAATTCTTCTCAAAATAATGAAATGAATAAATTTGCTTACACCTTGTCTCAAGCTAAAACAAACAACAAAGCACAAACATCTAACAATCAACAAACAACAAACAATACAAAAGACACTAACTCATGCGATAAAAATGAACAATCTCTAAACAAATACATTGCAAACATTGTTTCTCCCAAAACACAAGACCCTATCATCGAGGAAACCATAAACATAAACGTGGGAACCCCCGAAGAACCAAGGGAACTACAACTAGGAGCCTCACTAGACGAACACGAGCGCACCCAATTTACACAACTCCTACGCGAATTCAAGGACGTATTCGCTTGGTCATACAAAGACATGCCCGGCATCGAACGAAGCATCGCCGAGAGCACGCATCCCCATCAAACCCAGGCATAAACCCATCAAACAAAAACTAAGAAGACTACGTCCGAATGGTCCCTTATGGTCAAGGAAGAAATCGAGAAACAACTACAAGCCTAAGCTTTCATCCAAGTCATCGAGTATCTGAATGGGTCTCAAACATGGTCCCGATCCTGAAAAAGAATGGCAAAATTCGAGTATGCGTTGACTTTCGCGACTTGAACAAAGCTAGTCCTAAAGATGACTTCCCATTACCCGTGTGGGCGTCCTGGTCGACAACACCGCCGACCACGCCCCTATCCTTCATGGGCGGTTCACGCAGGCTCTGATCAAATCAAAATGTCACTTGAAGACATGGCAAAACCGCCTTCATTGGTGGGGGACATCTTCTACGGTCATGCCCTTCGCCTTTATCAATGCAAAGAATATACCAACGCACCGCTACAACCCTCTTGCACGACATGATGCACAAAGAAGTCGAAGTTTACGTCGACGATATGATCGTGAAATCAAAGGAGAGAAGTGGTCACATCACTAACCTCATGAGTTCTTCATTCGCCACGACGATACAAAATGCGCCAACCCCCAAAATGTACTTTTGGAGTCAAATCCAGAAACTACTAGGACACGTGGTGAGCGAAGAGGCATCGAGGTTGACCCTCGAAAGTCAAAGCGATCCTCGAAATCTGACCCCAAGAACCTCGGCGAGATTGAAGTTTCTTAGGCCAAATCCAATACATCTCGCGCCATTAGCAAACTCACCATGATATGCGAACCGGTTTCAAGAAACTCAAGAAAGCGACCACGTTGAATGGGACGAGGAATGTCAAAAAGCATTTGACAAGGTCAAAGAACTGCTAACTAACCCACCAGTTCTACAACCACCCCAAGAAGGTTTACCCTTATCCCTATACCTTACAACGACACCCACCGCCATGGGCGCCATGCTCGCTCAAGAAGTAAACGGCGAAGAACGCGCAATCTACTACATCAGCAAGAAATTTCTCGATTACGAAACTCGATACTCACCCGTCGAGAAGAGTTGCCTAGCCTTAGTATGGTCATCCAAAAAACTCCGTCACTATATGCTAGCACACCAAACAAGGGTATATTCCACAATGGATCCCGTAAAATACCTCTTCGAGAAACTCAGTACTCTAACGGACGAATGGCCGATGGACATTGCTTCTAGCCGACCGACCTTAAGCACGCACCCTCAAAGCAATTAAGGGACGAGCGGTCTCCGATTTCTGGCGAAAATGCAATCACCGAAAGCAACCAATCATAGACACCACATCCCTTCCGCATCGATGGGATTTACAACATCAACCAAGAACAATGGGAATTATACTTGATGGTTCATCCAACTATCGAGGTCATGAGTAGAATACTTCTCATATCCCCAAATGGCGAACACACACCCTTATCCATTAAACCGGACTTCGACGTAACAAACAATGCGGCAGAATCACGAAGCATGCTTGCACGGTCTCCAAGCGCTTGTACTAACGCGCCCGAATATAAGAGTCTATGGGGACTCCTCCCTCATAATCAACCAAGTATCCGGAGCATGGAAGATACTTAACGAAAACCTAGCGCTATACCAAAACAAAATACAAGGGCTCATAAACGAATACTACCACGAGAATTCATACACCTCCCACGCCGAAGAAAACCACCCGCCGACGCGCTATCCAAACTCGCGTCCCTAATCAACATACCCCCGGGGATGGAAACTCTACCCATTGTCGTGGAACGACGGAACGAACCCGCCTACATCTGTGACATTGAAACCGAGGAAGAACAAACCGACCCTTGGTACCAAGCCATCATCAACTACAAAACAAACGGCGAATACCCGCCAAACACCGACAAACGGGCCAAGCGAGCCCTACGCCTATTATCATCACGATTGCGGCCGAAATGGGCAAACTACTCAAAAAGACACCCCAAGGCACACTCCTCTTGTGTGTCGATCACAAAAAAGGACACGATATCATGTCCCAAGTACACGATGGAGAGTGCGGACCACACATGAACGCACGAGCCATGTGCAAACAAATCATAAGGCTAGGATGGTATTGGACTACCATGGAAGCCGATTGCGCAAAATATGTCAAGCATTGCCATAATTGTCAAATCTTTGCAAACGTACAACACATACCACCTTCACCACTATACAGTTTAACCTCGCCATGGCCCTTCTCCACATGGGGGATCGACGTCATAGGCAAAGTTCAACCCGTAGGAGCAGGAGGACACTGCTTCATCCTCGTGGCCATCGACTATTTCACCAAATGGGTCGAAGCCGCATCGTACCGCAAGCTAGGCACAAAAGAAGTCGCAAAATTCATACAAAACAACATCATCTGTCGCTATGGCATACCACACGAGTTCATTAGTGACCAAGGCACGCACTTTCAAGGAGAAGTCGAGCCACTTCTTCTCAAATACAAAATACAACGACACAAGTCATCACCCTATCGACCGCGAAACCAACCAGCGCGGTTGAGGCAAAGAAACAAAACCGTCAGATCAATCCTTAAAAGATGATCGACACCGCCACGACGGCCCCACAAAATCCCGTTTGCATTATGGGGATATCGCACCACAATCCGCGACACCCACGTGCATGACACCTTATTTCCTAACCTACGGAATGGGCCGCTCAACCAAGAGAATCGAAATGCAATCCCTTCGGATCCTCATGGAAGCGACATTCCTGGCCGAATGGGCACGCGAACGCTACGAACAACTCATTCTCTTAGGCGAAAGACGACTACATTCACTAAAATGCGGTCGAATGTATCAATCTCGATCTAACGCGGCCTTACAACAAACGGGTCAAACCACGAAACATCAAAGTGGGTGACCTAGTACTCAAATCACCCGAGCACCATTACCAATCGACCCAAGGAAATTCAAACCCAATTGGGCGGACTGCATTTGGTCAAAGACATCCTTCCCGAGGAGCAAGAACGCTTAATCGACCTTGACGGCCAAGACTTCCGACTACCAACAAATCTTGATCAACTCAAGAAATACTACCCTTAAACAAATTTGCAATGTACTTCACAAAAGGACAAAACTCGCCTCGCATGAGTGAACCACGCCGGTTTGATTCCACGACCTTTGTGGATACGTGAGGCGACTTTAGAATAACCTGGTTTTTAGTCGACTTTAATTACTAAGGCGAAATTAATTAAGTCTTAAACCAGCGTCATTAATTATACATAAACCCAAAATATTACAACATCGTTCAAGAGTTGAATAAAACAACTCTAAACACGGAATTTAAAAGAGTATGCTGTTATATATTACATATCTCTCGACATACAAAACAAGTAAAGTATAAACACGCCTTGTGGCCCCGTCCAAAATCCAAATTTCTCTCTCGGTCCCACGATCTTCCCGCACAATAAACTATTGGGGGATGTTCACTGAGCTGACAAAGGACTAGCTATGCTCATACTTACCCTCGATTTCAATTACTTTGGTTTATTACTATCGCTTTATAACTATAATAGTATGATAAAACGATAAACATGCTTAAAACATATAGCATGTAAAGACATATTAATCATAATAAACATGCGATTTAAAACGATAAATCATATAGGCATGCTATTCAATTAGGAAAGTAGATAATGTATAATATCATATCATTTGTATCATAGATACACGAGGATTACAAAGCGATATCGGATCGCAACAACATACGATTGTAACATTCTCGCCATGCACTGATTCAATTGTAAGATTGTGGTCTTTAATTTTCAAGATGGTACACACTGCTCTCAATTAATCATACAACAAACAACACATACCGCTATGAGCCTGACCAATCGAGTAGGCCTTTGTACTGATCGATTGCATCTCACTTCCATAGTGCAGAGACTTACTCGACTCGTAAAACCACGCCGAATACTATAATACTTGCATCTCATCCTCTAGTGTTCAAATGATTCGAACTTCAGATACAATCTCGCCGAGTAAACTTTACGCAGGGTAAGAACGAATGCTAGTGTCGCGCCCACTAAGAACGAAGCACGGCAAGGAGACAGAACCGTGAGATGACAATCGTGATAAGGTCACGGTGGCCACGATAACTTTAGCGAAATAGGGGAATAAAACCCTAGTCTAGTATGCATACACTAATATCCAATTTAAGAGCAGGCTATGCTATTCATAGAAAGCACCTTAACTCCGCGATAAAACGACTATTTCCTAAAGCGACCCACTAAGAGTTGAATTTTTCATTATCTTGTATCAACAGTGCTATACGACTTAAGGCGTAACGGCATGGGCGAGGATGCACAAAGCATAATATCACGGCTATACCACACTATTCGGGATGACAATCGCAATAAGGCCGAGATAGTGGCGTCCCGCTACAAGACTATCTTAACCCCACTTCACTCACGATCGACGTTTATATCTGAGGCCCAAGCTTGACCTTTTATTTAACTTACTCAATATTCATTATTTATTTGATATTACATATCACATGTTACTAGACTCTCCTAGTCTCAGCGTCAAACGTTTTATTTGAATGGTAGGTTTCATATGATCACATAACACATTCGTTTATTATTTGAAGTGTTGTTAATTATTAATGTTTTCAAGTTTCTAAATTGAAACGTTTATTAGTATGTCCAATTTTATTTATGTGTTTTTCAAACACTTTAGGTCATTTACTTCTTCATTTTAAATTTTCTATACTTAGTAAAATTTTCAATTATTTTCAGTATTTCACTATTCACTTTTCACTATTCATCGTATTTTACTATTCATCGTATTTACTATTCATTGTATTTACTATTCATCGTATTTACTATTCATTGTATTTACTATTCATCGTATTTCATACGTATTTTTATACGTATTCGTATTTTTATACTTCGTATTCTATACGTATTTTTATACGTATTCGTATTTTTATACTTCGTATTTTATATGTATTTTTATACCTATACTTATTATTTTTTTATACTTAAGGTATTTTAGTTATAAAACTAAATATTTTATTTCCTAAGTATAGATTTCTAGTTTTAAAGTCGTTAGGTTCGTTTTGTACTTAGTGATTTTTGTAAATATTTTATCAGTTTAGTTTTAAAAACGTTAAGTTCGTTTTGTAAAAAGTGATAATAATATTTATTTTAAAATTCAAGTTTTTTTTTTTTTTTTTTTTTTTTTTTTTTTTTTTTTTTTAAAAATGTTAAGTTCATTTTATATAAAGGTGATAATGATATTTATTATAAAATGAGACTTAGTTAAATTTAGTCGTCTACTTACTAAATTTAGCGATTTTCATTTTAAAAGATAATAGTATCGTGGATGATTCATTTATAGTCCGTATGTCCAAGTTCAATAATCCAATAGCAAAGGTAGTAACACACGATTAAATTCATTTTTATAACGGTTAACATATTTTCATCGGTTTATAATAACTCACTTATAATTAAAACGATTTATACAAAAATTCAATTCTAATTACTATTTAACTTTAGTGACTTAGTGATAATTTCATTTTAGTCAAATTTAGTCAATTAAAAATGAAAATGCCGTGTACAACATATATAATATAAAAATTGATTTATTTCTTTTAATTTCTTAATTCTAACTTATTAATTACTAATCAAATTATTTTAACAATTAAACTAAAAAGTGGTAAAAACAATTTTGGACCTAAAATGGCAAGAATGCCGTGGCTAAGCTAGTTAGGGTCCTAAAATTTCATTTTTCGATTTTAACGGTTTTTAACTTAAAGTCTTTATATTTTAATTATTCTAATTATACTTAAACGATTTAGACTAAAATGAAATTTACTAAAAATTTCATTTATAATTATGAATAGTGTTTTTCAACACTTTAAATTTCTAACTTTTTAATCTAAATGATTTATAATGTTTAAGTTGATTTATAGTATAATACTAAGTAATATGTAAAACAATAACTAAACATAAACACAATTATTAACAAACATAAAATAAAACAAAATCAAAATGAGCAATATAGATGAACATCAACATGAATAAATGAAGAACACACATGAAGAACTCAAGAACAACTCAAGAACACTTATTTCGATTTTAATAATTTATAATTCGTTTTCCTAATTTAGTTTTTTTTTTCATAGGAACATCTATTTTATACTAACTTAACTTAAAATATAATTTACATAAATTAAAAGTGAAAATTATTAAAATAAAAAAAGGAATGCCGTGTATATGTTCATGTATGTATATATTTTTCATTTTCGATTTTAATCACTTTAAACTCATTTTTAATATTTCACATAATTTTTATATATAACTACTACTCAACTAAAACATAACTAAACATAAAAATAATATGAATCATAATTAAAAATGCTCAAAATTAATTTAACTAAACATGTGAACAATTTACTACACTTTTACTATAATCAATATTACTTATTTATTATCATTTTATTATGTTTCACATAACATATAAATACACACAAATCATGTTTAACATATTTTAGCACAACAATCATATTCATAAACTTATAATAACAAAACAAAT